>LR750758.1:10341-147035 GCA_902729485.2 Mus minutoides
AGTCATAAAGCGACGACGCTACTATGAGAAGCCTTGCCGCCGCCGTCAGAGGGAGAGCTATGAAACGTGCCGGAGGATCTACAACATGGAAATGGCTCGAAAGATTAACTTCTTGATGCGAAAGAACCGTGCAGACCCATGGCTGGGCTGCTGAGGCTTGGGGCTAGGAACACACACTAGTTCTATGTCCAACTCCTTTCTTTATCCAGCCAAGTTCTGTTACTTTTCTCTACAATAAACTCCATCACAGGTGAACAAGAAGGCTTGGACATACAGAAGCTATCTTATTGGTCCACAGCAGACCCTTTCTTTGATTAAAATGAAAATAAAGAATGGAAAAATGGAATAGGAGCAGTAGTAGTTGTTGCTAGCCTAAGAGAGGGGCCAATGAGAAGATACATGTAATGATAGAGTATCCGTTTATAAAGATTTGGGAAAGTTCTACAAACCATGGCACAAATTAAAAAAGAAAAGAAAAGAAAGAAAAGGAAAGAAAATATTAGGGCTGGAGAGATGGCTCAGCAGTTAAGGGTGCTGGCTGTTCTTTTGTAGAGGACTTGGATGAGTTCCAACACCTAATGGGTGACACTGGACATCTAAAACTCCAGTTCCAACTATCTGTTGCCATCTAATGGTCTCTTTGGGTACTTCATGCATATAGTACCCTTGTGGCTCACAACTGTCTGACTCAAACCTCATGGAATTTTCTGACCCCCATAGGCACAATATATATCCGTGGTACACGGACATACATGCTAGGCAAATACTCATTGAATTATGTGAATGGACTTAATACTACTGAGCTGTACACTTGGTTAAATTGTTGTTTTGTTACTAATTTTTTTTTTTTTTGGTTGTTTTTTTCTTCTTTTTGAGTCTCTGTAGACCAGGCTGGCCTCAAATTCACAGAGAACCACCTGTCTGTTTCCTGAGTGCTGGGTCTAAAGGTGTATACCACCACACCCAGCTAAATTGCTGTGGTTTTAGAATTTTTTTTTTAAAAAAAGATTTATTAGTATACAGCATTCTGCCTGAATGTATGTCAGAAGAGGGCAGCAAATCTCATAGATGGTTGTGAGCCACCACGTGGTTGCTAGGAATTGAACTCAGGACCTCTGGAAGAGCAGACAGTGATCTTAACCTCTGAGCCTCTCCAGCCCATGTTTTTAGAATTTTAAAGTCCCTTTTCTGAATCCAGGTGAGGTAAGGAAAGTTTCCAACTGTCAAAAAATATACTGTATTTCCTACCCATTTGTTATGAGTCCCAAAAACAACTCTCACCAGAAATGCAGATTTTAGTCTTTCCTGAACTGCCCTTCTCTGCCCTTTGAGTAAAGTATGTGTTCTCCTAAAATACCTTCTAAACTAGACTCAGAAGAATCCCAGGAACAGACCTTATGATGCTAACTCCTATTTCTGTCCTTGAATCTTGATGAAGGGACTTGGGGGATGCGGAACACAAGTGCCCTAGATGGATGATAAAGCAGTAAATGAATCGTAAGAAAGAGGAAAGAGGTGTGTGTAGGGGAAAGGACTCCGAGTGAGACATAGAGTGTCAGCACAGGAGCTGTGCCATTCATGTTAGGACCCCTGCTTTAGATCCAGGCCAGCAAGTTGTTAATAGGCCTCTGCGTAATTGTAATTCCTACTGGAGCTGAGCCTCTGTCCTGTATGTACTCAGCTTCTCGTTGGAGATGCCCAGTGTCAGCGCCTTCCCACGGCAGCATCTGACCCCGGTGAGGAAGCCTGCTGGTCCTTCATGGCTGCCATCTGCTTCCTCCTTTCTTGGTCTCCGTGCAGCAGCAGCACCTCCAGTATTTGGGGCATTGGCACCAGCATCTGCAAAACACTGGCAGAGAAGAGGCAGGAGGGCTAGCCGTCCATCCCAGGATGCTACCCTCTGAGCATAACAGTTTTAAGGGACAAAATTTAGGGTTAGTGCATAAACACCGCCCCCTTGTGGTGTAACACATTCATTTCTAACCTTCACTTTTTGTTTTAACTCATTTTTGATTTAGGGACTTAGTTAGCTTAGGCTGGCCTCAAACTTGCACTCTACCTGCCTTACCCTCTCTAGTTGAGGTTATAGGCTTGTCCCTTTTCTAGTGGCTAATGCCTTTGAGCCCTCTTGTGTGTTTACTGGTCCTCCTTTGAGGAAGCATTCAAGTCCTTGGGCGGGGGTCCTTACTGCTGCTGAGTTGAAAGGTCTTTCCTTAGGTACCTGACATGTAGATGTTGCCTCCCACTGTGGGTCGTCTTTTTATCCTGTCATAGGTTCCTTTGATGTTTGCTGTGACAGGACTTTGGCTGGCTTGAAATTGGCCATCCTCCTGTCTCAGCCTCACAAGGACTGGAATTACTGTGATCTGCCACCACACTCAGCCAAGTAGCAGAAGTTTTCCGTGTCCAGTTTGCTTTGTTGCCCCTGTTTTTGCTATCACATCTAAGAATTCATTGCCAAATCCAGTGTCATGAAGACAAACCCTGTTTTCTTCTGAGTTTTGTTTGTTTAGTTGTTGTTTCTAGACAGGGTTTCTCTCTGTGGCCCTGGCTGTCATGAAACTCATTCTACAGACCAGGCTGGCTTCAAATTTGTAGATTTGCCTGCCTCTGTCTCTAAATGCTGGAATTAAAGACATGCACCACCACTACCAGCCCAAAACTAACTTTTACAAATTACATTTATTTACATAATCTGTGTGACTATATAAATGCCACAGTCACCTGAGGAAGTCAGAGGACAGCTTTCGGGAATTAGTCCTCTCCTTCTACCTTGTGGGTCCTGAGGATCAAACTCAGGCTGCCATAATTGGTGGTAAGTACCTTTACCCACTGAGCCATCTCACCAGAATTAGAAGATTCTTGGTGGTAGACTCTTTAGAAAGTACAGTTGTGGGGCTGGTGAGATGGCTCAGTGAGTAAGAGCACCCGACTGCTCTTCCAAAGGTGATAAGTTCAGGTCCCAGCAACCACATGGTGGCTCACAACCATCCGTAACGAGATCTGGCTCCCTCTTCTGGAGTGTCTGAGGACAGCTACAGTGTACTTACATATAATAAAATAAAATAAATCTTAAAAAAAAAAAAAAAAGCCGGGCGTGGTGGCGCACGCCTTTAATCCCAGCACTCGGGACGCAGAGGCAGGTGGATTTCTGAGTTCGAGGCTGGCTTGGTCTACAAAGTGAGTTCCAGGACAGCCAGGGATATACAGAGAAACCCTGTCTCGAAAAACCAAAAAAAAAAAAAAAAAAAAAAAGTACAGTTGTTTTCTAGTAAGATGGAAATTAGAATTTCCCAATAGCATGAGGGTTTTATTTTATTTATTTATTTATTTTTGTAATTGAAAAGTTAGTTGAGGACTTTAAGAGAGAGATTCTTGCTGTACTACCCAGGCTGGCCTAGACTCCAGGATTCAAGTAACATTCCTACCTCAGCCTCCTGAGTAGTGGATCCCAGTCCTTACTAAAGACATGGGGCACCATGCCCTAAAAGTTAGGTTTAATCATTTGAAAAGTACAATCTAAAACCCACTTTCCCTGCTAGGGTAGCATGACAGAACCCAGTAAAGCCTGCCTCTTGAGTGACAAGCTGGGGGAACCTGACTGCGCTGCTCAGCTCTCCCAGTTTCCTGTCTGCAGCACCTACTACCAGTGTCCTGGAACTCGCGGAACAGCAGGAAATACTCACGGCCTACTGAGGTCCGCTATTTTTTTTTTATTATTATTATATGTAAGTACACTGTAGCTGTCCTCAGACACTCCAGAAGTGGGAGCCAGATCTTGTTAGGGATGGTTGTGAGCCACCATGTGGTTGCTGGGATTTGAACTTATCACCTTTGGAAGAGCAGTCAGGTGCTCTTACCAGCTGAGCCATCTCACCAGCCCCGAGGTCCGCTATTTTGATAGAGTAACTTCATCTGAGAACACTGGTCATGGTGGGCTGGGTTTTCTACAGACTATTTCCACCTTTTTTTCTTTTTTAAAATCCAGCACAACCCAAGAAAGCTGCTTCTTATTTGGGGTCACATTTTTGGCTCAACAACTGTGCAGGTTGTTCACCTAGATCTACATGTGAATAAAGCGGGAGAGGTCTGTGCTGGGCGATAGCTCCAGAACTCAGCATTCGAGGCTGCTGTCTTCAGTACCATTTTTAGACAAATACACCTGTTCTTGGCGATTTTCCAATCTCAGTTTTCACAAGAATCTCTTGACAAAAAAAGGTCCTTGGTAATCGTGCTGGAAATTTCTCAAGAATAAAATGGATTCCCTGCGCCATGAGTGTGTTCTGATTAATGTATTCCAGTTTTGCAGTTGAAACAGGGTCTCGCGGAGATCCTTTGCTTGCCAGTGCTGGCAATAAAAGCCTAAGCCAATGTGCCCTGTGGTCTTCAGTGCTTTCTAACTATCTGGATTCAGTTTTCTATGGGAAATGTTTTTAGAGGAACCAGGTGTTTTTGTTTTGTTTTGTTTTGTTTTCGAGACAGGGTTTCTCTGTGTAGCCCTAGCTGCCCTGGAACTCACTCTGTAGACCAGGCTGGCCTCGAACTCAGAAATCCGCCTGCCTCTACCTCCCGAGTGCTAGGGTTAAAGGTGTGCGCCACCACCGCCCGGCTATAGATATGTTTTAATAGGGGCAGATGTGGATGAATAGAAGAGTACAGAATAAAGTCGTATATGTCAGATGGTTGATGTTATTGTAGTGCTGACATCAGACCCAGGGTCTGAAAGCATGCTAGACAAGAACTATACTACTGATCCCCAGTTCTGGTCTGCCATCTTAGATTTCTTTTTCTTTAAAATTTGTGTTTATGTGCCTGTGGAGTCCTGAGAACAACTCCGAGGAGTCAATTCCTGCCACCTTAGGAGATCCTGGGATCAAACTGGTGCCGTTGTAAGACACCTCTACCTACAGAGCAGACCCTCATCTGAGCTTTGCCAAAACTGCCAAAACTATTCAAACAGGGAAAGGACAGTCTGAGAGCTTGGTTTGGTGGTTCAGGCCTGTAATCTCAAAATTTAAGAGATGGAAGTGAGAATATCAGGAGTTGAAAATCATCTGCAGAGTGAGTTTGAGGCCAGCCTGGCCTACGTGAGACTCTGCCTCAAGCAAAACAAATAATAGTATCAGGAAACTGGATATTCATGAGCATAAAAATGAGTTAAAGTTGGGTATGGTGGCACATGATATAGACCACCAGAAGTACTTTCTCTTACCTAGCTGCATCTGATGTCCCTTATCTAACCTCTAACTTATATGAATATGGTAGATGATATTATAAATACAATAAAGAAAAAAAGAGAAAAGTGGGAATCCAGAGTGTCAAGTATCAAAATTAAATAGGGCGGCCAGAAATGCTTGTCTGGGGCTAATTTGAGCACAAACCCGAAGGAGAGTTGTAGTGGCTATCACTGGTTGTCAACTTGACTATATTTGGAATGAACTACAATCCAGAATTGGAAGGTTCACCAGTGACCCTAACCTGGAGGCTGGGAGATAGAAGTTTCTGATCTGGATCTTGGTATGGAGATCTTGAAGCATAGTGGCTATGAACTCTAGAAGATTAAGACAGGGAGATCTCTGAGTTCAAGGGCCTCTGGGATTAAAGGTGTGATGGCACACACCTTTAATCTGGGCTACACCTTCTTCTGGAGATCATATAAGGACATTGGAAGAAGGAAGACTAGCTCTCACTCCTTCACCTGCTTGCCTTGTGGGACTGAGTAAGTGCTAGATCCGTGGACTTCCATTCACAGCTACTGAACCATTGTTGGGAAATGGACTACAGACTGTTTAAGTCATCAATAAATTCCTTTACTATATTGAGACTATCCATAAGTTCTGTGACTCTAGAGAACCCTGACTAATACAAGAGTGGAGTGCAAATCTTGTAGATTTCTTAGTAAAGAGCCATGCAAGGCAGAAAGCGACAAGCACGACAAGCGAGGATGTGGCCTGGTTTCTGAGGCAGTGTTATCCCCACAGGTTAGGAAGTGAGGCAGGTCTTGGTGTTTCATTGGCGAATGGGAAGCCAGGGGATAGCGCTGAATCTGTTCTTTTTTTTATTGCCTGGTCTCTGGTATCGCTTTTAAATTAGGGAGGCAAAGTTAAGGGGGTGGGGGGGATAGCTAATGCTAGAGATCACAACTCTTTTTTTTTTTTTAACTAGAAAGGACACTTTGAGTACGAATGTGGACGTCCTTGCTAGTTCTAGCGATAATCTTAGCGCACTAACTCTTTTGACCCGAGGGAATGTGCTGCCAACCGATTTCTGCTCCGGACAATAACGACTGAACTAACGTTGGCATCGCTCCGGGCCCGTCCGAGCACTAAATTTTAGGATCCCGCGGCGCTTGCGCCGGGCCATCGGCCCCATGCTACCGCGGCTGCGCAGCTGAGGCCCCGCCTTCCGTAGTCACGTGCCGTAGGGACCGCAGCGTGGCTGTGTGTGGCGGTAGCGACGGCGGGCCGTAGGGCAACCCGAAGGTTTCCGGTTCCGGTGTAACGTTCGGGCTCCGTCTCAGGGGCTGAAGTTTGTGTGAGGTGAGTAGTGGCCCCGCGCTCCAGAGGCTGTAGCCTTCGGTGCGAGCGGCTGGACAGGGCGGGAGTGCTCGGCGGGAAGCAGGCTGGGAGGACGCCCTGGTTCTGTCCGGGGAAGGAGTCAGAATGGGCTGGCTGAAGGCAAAGGGCGGGGGCGGGCGGGAAGGAGCAGGGTGGGCAGACCTGCCCTGAGGTGAGGAGTTAGCTCGGACTCGGTGGGGCCGGGGCCAGTTGGGAGGATAGCAAAGACCGGAGCATCGGGGTTCCCGGGGCTCGTAGCGTAGAAAAGTGAGGAATCCCTTCGGAAGATGAGATTCTGCTACCTGCTCATTCAGAAGACAGCGTTCTGCCTCCCTCCCCCTTCCTTTCCACCCCCCAGCCCCCCACCGACGCTGACGCCCCCTCGCTGTTATAGTTGAACATTTGGTTAGTGACAACTCTACTGACTGGAACTTTCTTAGCCATTGGCTGTTTCGTTTGCACATTCGGGTCGAATTTGAAGACATCCATTTGTTAGAATATTGCCTGAACTCACATCCAATCTGCTAATATGCCTCACCTATTACTCTGGATTTTGAAAGCTGCTTAAACTTTCTAGCCAATTATTCAATTGTAGTGGGTCGTAAGTACCATTAACATGAGGATTCTTGGCTGTTTTGTTCACTGCTGTATGTGCCCTTACATGCAGTAGTATTCTGTTTGACAAGAAATAGTAACTTAAGTATTTATTGGAGTGTACATCAGATGTCCCATTTTCTAAGATAAGTATACTGAGGCTCTGGGGAATTAACTTGCTTGCCTAAGAGCTTATGAATGTGGTGCTTACTATATTATCTCTTCAGTGGGCTTTCTTCTCCACTTTTAGTGCCTGTGTTTGCTTTCTTTTTGATAGACAGTATACTGCTATCTCATGATGGCCCAAAAAAAGCTATCCCAGGATTATTCATAAAAATTGTCACTGAGAAACAGCCTTCCAGATTCATTCAGATGTATTAAATACTGTGTATTGACAGATCTTATGACAGATAAATCTTTCAAGAATGTAGGAGCTAATTAGACTGCATCTTTTTGGTTTTATGACAAGGTCTCACGTAGCCACCAGTGATGTTGAACTCTGTAGCCAAGGCTGGACTTGAACTCCTGATTCCCCTTGTGCTGGGATCACAGGCTTGTATGGTCATTCTGAGGTTGCATCTTTTAGATGTCTTTAAACATCTTGAAAGAGTAATTCCCAGATTGTACTACAATGCATGGCAGTGCTAAGAGGAGGTCAAATGGGAAGTAGAGGTCAGTGCAGTCAATAGATTGACATGTAACCATTAGGAAGAAAAATCAGAAATTAAGTTATCTTTATGCTCGTGAAGATGCTTGAGATTTAAGATTACCCAAATGTAAGCATGAATAGTGTTGAAATTTTTCTCCAATTTGCATTAAGTAATAAATCATTCTGGTGTATAGAATGCTTACCAGCATGAATAAAACTACAGAGTAAGATGACCGTATGCTTAAGGATTATGAGATTTAACACAGGAGGACTGACTTGAATAAACCCTCTTCTTTGAATCCGTTAGACAAGTTTTAGGTCAAAGTTAGGTTAGAGAATGGCTTCCAGAGTAGAAGTTGACTTCTAGATTGACTCTTCAGATGTTTTATTTGCCTATCTTTTGTATGACGGGTTGGAGTTAGAACCCACTCCTCAGATTAGGTTATTCCTAGTTGTTTATTCTTCAGATAACATTGATGACTGATGCTGAGTTAGAATTAAAATATCAAATGAGTGGGGCATGGTGGTATGCTCCTAGAATTTCTCACTGGGCAAGTGGAGACAGGAGAATTGCCAAGTGTTGAGTTCTGTATGAGCTACATAGTAAGACTGTATCTCCAAAAAAAAAAAAAAAAAAAAAAAAGCTAATTGACCCCTTCCTTCTGTTTTGAAGCTTGGTTTTAGGGAATGTATTTCCCTTCATATGAAGTGGAGAGACGTGCCTAGGGGTTGAAAATAGGAATGGGGAAAAGCACTCTTTTATTATGTTATTATCTTGATTGTTTTGTTTTCCTTTTCTCTGACTCTTACTTGGTTTCTTTTAGGTGTAGTATTTTGTCCGATTGGAGCTCTCATTCTCCATTTCCTCCAAAATGGCACTGTCTAAGCGGGAGTTGGATGAGCTGAAACCATGGATAGAGAAGACAGTGAAGAGAGTGCTGGGTTTCTCGGAGCCCACGGTGGTCACAGCAGCGTTGAACTGTGTGGGGAAGGGCATGGACAAAAAGAAGGCGGCTGGTGTGTACCTCTCTGACTCTTCTGACATATATTGATTGCAAACACTGATTTGAACTTCTCCAGGTTGTCCCTATTTGGAGCATTAAAGGAAAGGTGGTGCTAGCCCCTTCTCCTTTTGTTGTTTGCTTGTTTTGTTTTTTGAGACAAGGTCTCCTATGTAGCTGTGTCTGACTTGGAACTCAATAGAGATCCACCTGCCTCTGCCTCCTGAGTGCTGGGATTAAAAGTGTGCACCACTCCCTCCTCCCCGTTTTTTTTTTTCCCCCCTTGTTCCGGTCAACCCCGCTCGCTCTCCTCGACCCCGCTCGCTCCGGCCAGCCCCACTCGCTCCAATCGGCTCCGCTTGCTCTGGTTTGGCCCCGCTCGTTCCGGCTGTCCCCGTTCGGCCCCACTCGCTCTGGCCCTGCTAGCTCCGGCCGTCCCCGTTCGGCTCCGCTCGCTCCGGACAGCCTGGCTTGCTCCGGTTGGTCTCTCCGGTCCAAGGATTCATTTCTTATTATTCTTCATAAGTACGCTGTAGCTGACTTCAGACGCACCAGAGGAGGGCGTCAGATCTTGTTACGGGTGGTTGTAAGCCACCATGTGGTTGCTGGGATTTGAACTCATCATCTTCGGAAGAGCAGTCGGGTGCTCTAACCCGCTGAGCCATCTCACCAGCCCCCCCTTTTTTATTTAAAAGACAGGGTCTCATGGAGCCCAGTCTGGCTTCCAGCTCACTAGCTGAGGATGGCCTAAGGCTTACGAGTAAATTTCCTCTACCTCAGCAGCTCTCGACCTGTGGGTAGTGACTCCACAGGAGTCGAATATCAGATGTCATGTATATCAGGTATTTATATTACGATTCATACTGGTAGCAAAATTACAGTTATGAAATAACATCAAAATAATTTTATGGTTGGGGTGGCCATAACATGAGGAACTGTGTTGAAGGGTGGAGTCATCAGGAAGGTTGAGAACCCCTGCCCTATATCCTGAATTCTGTGATCACAAGCATGCACCACACCTGATGCATGCAGTGTAGGAGACTGAGGAAACCAGGACGTAGGCAAGCACTCTGCCAACTGAGCCACACCTCTCTCATTTTCTCTTCTGTTACAATGGGAAGACCTTAAAGAACCAATTTTTCTCTTTTTATTATTTGTGGTACATTATGAATTACAATCTTTGGTCACCATACCAAATCACCTAAGTCAAATTTGCTTAGGAAATATACTACAATCAAAGACTGATTCTGATTGACATCTCAAATATGAACGTATAAGATCCGTGAAAGGTACAGGGAGGTAGATTTTGTTATGGGAGGTCTTCCATAATTTGTTATTGTATAAGTTAAGGTGATATTTTATCTTAAACTGGTTTTAAGGTACTGGGGTTGCACCCAGGCCCTTCTACCTGCCTAGCAAAGTATTTTTCCACAGAGCTAAATAAATACCCAGCCCTCTTTCTTTGTTTGTTTGTTTTTTGTTTTGTTTTGTTTTTTCGAGACAGGTTTTCTCTGTATGGCCCTGGCTGTCCTGGAACTCACTCTCTAGACCAGGCTGGCCTCAAACTCAGAAATCCGCCTGCCTCTGCCTCCCGAGGGCTGGGATTGAGGGCGTGCACCAGCACCGCCCGGCCAGCCCTCATTTTAAACTGTGATTTTCAATTTAAGCATCAAAAATGGCTGTACTACTTTCTGCTCCAAAAAAAGAAAAAGAACCTTTTACCTCATACAGCTGGATCATTAAGTATATCAGAAGCTGGAAATTCTGCAAAGAAAATTGTTTATTTACTCACTATGAAGACAGGGTACCAAACTTGGGTTCATTGCAAGAGCAGTATGTGCTCTTACCCATCTCTAGTTCCCTACAAAGAAGTTTTAAAAACTTTTTCCTGCTGGGCGATGGTGGCACACACCTTTAATTCCAGCATTCAGGAGGCAGAGGCAGGTGGATCTCTGAGTTTGAGGCCAGCTTGGTCTACAGAGTGAGTTCCACGCTAGCCAGGGAAACCCTGCCTCAAACAAAACAAACAACAACAACAAAAGTAAAAACTTTTCTCCTCTTTTTTTTTTTTTTTTTTTTTGGTCTGTTTATTACATGTTTGGTACTGGACTGTATGCTTTTACCTTTTTAATCTCTGGCCTCTTTTTTCCTGCCAGATCACCTGAAACCTTTCCTTGATGATTCCACTCTCCGATTTGTGGATAAGCTGTTTGAGGCTGTGGAGGAAGGCCGGAGCTCAAGGCATTCCAAGTCCAGCAGTGACAGAAGCAGAAAGCGAGAATTAAAGGTAGGTTATGGTTTGTTATCTAAGAAGCTCAGGAGTGTTTGGAAAGATAAGAAACGTGCTGAGCTTACCTGGCTCACACTTGGCATCTACTATTAGAACACCTAGCATTGGGTATGGGGATATAGCTCATGTATAGAGTGCTTGCCCCACATGCATGAGGCTCTGGGCTCAGTCCAGTACTGCAACAAATAAATAGAGATAAAAACAAGAACAAAATAGAATACCTAGAGGGATTCTTAGAATTAAAGTAGAGGAGTAGGGTTTTTATTATCATGGTTTATCAGCAAAGTTCATTTGAAGTAGTTTAAAAAAGTAATTGATAGTTTGGTCCTTTTTTCACATGTGGTTTTATTTTCACTCTTCCCTCCTTACTACTACTTAGAGATTGAGCAATCCAAGAATCTTGAATTTCTTGAAACCTAGACATGCTTCAGAATATCTCCACTGCTGTCTGACTGTAGGCCTCATTCTTCCTCATTAATAGACATTTCTATGTAATGTACATGGAGATAAGATTCCTAAAAACAACTACCATATAGCCCACATTGCTCTGTACCCTACTGAGGGTCACTGTCTTCATGAGTGGGCCAAGTAAAAGAGTTAGAAATACTCCCTTTTCTACTAAATGCATATTCAGTGGTTGCTGTGTAGTCATGGCCTTTTAACATGAGCAGTGTCAGTGGCTGGTCTCTCTTACCTCAGTTCCCTAACATGGCTAGTTTCTCTATCTCGCTTCCCTTCGGCTCTCTTGGATTTTTGGTTGGTTTGTTCTGTGATAAGGTCTTACTATATAGCTAGCTCAGGCTGTCCTAGAACTGTGATGTGCCCAAGTGCTAGGATTATGTGTGTATATCAGCATGATCAGGTTGTCTGTCTTCAGTCAGTTTTCTTTTGCTTATGGATCATTCTTAAAGACTCATTTTTAAATTTTTATTTATGTATATTATATGTATGCACACGGGTGCCCACAAAGGTCAGAAGAGGGTGTCAGATCCCCTGGGGTTTGAGTTACAAGGAGTTGTGAGCCACTACATAGTTGCTGGGAACAAACTCTTGTCCCTGGAAGACACTGCTTACTCTTAACCTCTAAATCATCTCTCCTGCCCTTTTTTCGTTTTGGATTTTTGAGACCAGATCTTGCTACCAAGCCCAGGTTGTCCTCAAGCTCAGAGGTTCTCCTGGTCCAGCCTTCTGAGTGCTGAGACTCTAAGCATGTACCATCATCATACCCAGCTCTAAAGTGCTTTTGATACCTTGCATATCAGTTGCTTTTCCTGAGATATACACAAAAAAAGAAGCAGTGTCTGCTTGGGCTCTGTAGCCATGCTATATGACCAAGAAAAAATGGAAATTCCTATCCCTTTTGTTTTTTGAACATTATAGGGTGATCAAAGAAAGGAGACTTAGTCCTTGACTTATGTAAGTCTGGTATTTAGGAGTGAGAAGTTGCAATAAATCAGTCACAGGTTACAAAATGTGAGTAGTAGTTTTGTATAAATTTGCAACTGGTTACAGAATTTCAGACTTGTGTTAAACTTAAGAGGAGATGATTAGACATGTACTGTTCAGATCAACACAGTGAGGATTGTGTTACAATAGTACATGCTGCTGTAAAGGCCAAGCTCAGGCTGTGAATGAACTAACTACATGGGGTGGGATAGTAGAAATGGTTTCTTGAGGGAGATACTGAGATAGCATGGGATATGGGTCCCATTTTTGGTCCATTCAAGTCCCCACTCCACACAATATATTATGGGAGAGTCCTTTTTCTTGAACTGTAGGAGTTCCAGGAAGCGCTCGCCCCTGGCTGAGGATATGTCCTTGCAAAACACGAGCCCTCCTAGTGAAGAGGGGATGTCACCCAAAGCCTACCACCGGTGTGTACATTTGCTTTTTCCCATTGTCCCTTCCAGTTGGCCACTCTTGGTCCTATTAAATTCATTTTGCAAATTAGTCAACATATTTGAGTTCCCATTGTATGATAAGAAGAAAATGTTATTGGGGAATACTAAAAAAGAATAAGCCTCTTTTCCGGAAGAACTTAGATTTTAATTGGGAGAAAGTCTACCTAACACTTGGCAAACAGTGTCAGCAGTATACTGTGATCTAATATGAGCCGAGCTCTAAGTGCTGAGAGGATTTGAAAGAACAGTTGGATCAGAGTGGGATGAGATAATGAGGAGAACTTCCTGGAGGAGGTGAGTTTTAGACAGGATATGTGGGAAAGGAGGAAGAGCATTACAAATGTAGGCAGTAGCACTGGCAAAGATCTTGAGATGGGAAAATTTATCAGAACATGGGGATGAAATTTGCTTGAGTGGGGTAAGAGAATGATGAAGTTGGGTGAAATGGTCCACTTGGAGGAGTATCTAGAAGACCCTGCTTCTTTCAAGTAGTTATTTGAAAGATTGTCATATTCCCCTGGGAAAACCACAGGATGCTGGTAGGGGTTGGGATGGTTCTTTTTCCCTAGGGAGGGATAAAATTCTTTTTTCATCTTGGGTTCCTTTAGGAGGTGTTTGGTGATGACTCTGAGATCTCAAAGGAATCATCGGGGGTTAAGAAGCGGCGAATACCCCGTTTTGAGGAAGTAGAAGAGGAGCCAGAGGTGATCCCTGGACCTCCATCAGAAAGCCCTGGCATGCTAACGAAGCTCCAGGTTAGTTAACAGAAGCAAAGGGATTTTGTAAGTTATGGCTCCAGGCTCACAGTGATCGTGATTTGAATTTGTGTTAACCATTTGGGGAAGTTTTACTTTTTCCTTTATATTTTAGCAGTCCTTGGTTTGATCAGAAGTAGCCCAGCTAAGGATTATTGACACTGTATTGTCTGAGTCTCAGTCACATATACTACCTAATATATTAATCCTAACTTGGGGGGGGGGGGGAGATTGAAAAATTCTAGTGCTTAAGGGTATAGGCCTATCTTTAGCAAATTTTCTTGTCTATGGTATAGATAATATATTTATTGTGGAGACATTCACAATCTTTCAGGTCTCTAGAACTGAATGCTTTTTCATTTAGTAACATTTATGGGAAGAAATAATCTTTTCCACCTTTTCCCTCTGGAGAACAGATCAAACAGATGATGGAGGCAGCAACGCGACAAATTGAGGAACGGAAAAAACAGCTGAGCTTCATCAGCCCCCCCACACCTCAGGTACGGTGCCTGCTGCTCTGAAAAGAAGTTAGCACAAGGTCGTTGTCATTTGTCCATAGGAGAGTCCAGAAAGGGCTCCAGTTGTCCACCATAATCTGCCATGGTGTGTATGTATCTGTATGCCTATCTCACACTCTCTGATTTCTTTTAATCTCTTGTCTTATAGCCAAAGACACCTTCTTCTTCCCAACCAGAGCGACTTCCCATCGGCAACACTATTCAGCCCTCGCAGGCCGCTACCTTTATGAACGATGCCATTGAGAAGGCGAGGAAAGCCGCCGAGCTGCAAGCCCGAATCCAGGCCCAGCTGGCATTGAAGCCAGGGCTTATTGGCAATGCCAACATGGTGGGCCTAGCTAATCTCCATGCCATGGGCATAGCTCCACCGTGAGTATCTTTCACACAGTCCCATATCACTTCTAAAAGTTCTGGGGTAGTTAATTAAAGGTAATTTACTTGAATATTACTAACTCTTTTTTTTTTTTTTTAAAGACATATTTATTTATTTATTTTATGTATGAGTACACTGTCCTGACTTCAGACACACCAGAAGAGGGCAGTGGATCCCATTGCAGATGGTTGTGAGCCACCATGTGGTTGCTGGGAATTGAACTCAGAACCTCTGAAAGAGTAGTCAGTGCTCTTAACTACTGAGCCATCTCTCCAGCCCATTACTGACTTTTTTTTCCTCAAAGAACATTAAATAATTTCTTAAAGTTTCATATTTTTAATATATGATCTAAATTCAGTTACATATTTTGGCTATATTATAGTTTGTTGTCTGCTTATAACTGGTAGAACTAAAATAATATTTTTCACTTAATAATGGAGGTAAGAATAGAATCAGATTTCTGGGCTTATTACTTAAGAATGTCAGCCATTAAATAGTGTTGGTTGAGACCATATGTTAGACTTGGGTGGCACATGGTGGTACATGTTTACAACCCTGTTACTCAGGAGGGAGAAGCAAGAGTAGTGAGGTAAATATGAATCTAGACTAGTCTACATAACAAGTTCTTGGCCAGGCAGAACTACATAGCAAGACCCTGCCTCATTTGTGATTGTTCTGGCATCCCAAGACTAATTCAAGAACTTAGGAGCCGGGCGTGGTAGTGCATGCCTTTAATCCCAGCATTCGGGAGGCAGAGGCAGGCGGATTTCAGAGTTCGAGGCCAGCCTGGTCTACAGAGTGAGTTCCAGGACAGCCAGGGCTATACAGAGAAACCCTGTCTCAAAAAAAAAAAAAAAGAACTTAGGAACAGATGATAGAGTTGTTTGCCATGCATCCCAGTGGTAGAACATCTGGCTAGTATGCAGGAGGCCCTGGGCTCTCAGACTCCTGAACCACCACAAAAGGGGTGGGGATGGAGGGAAATGACCTGGAAGATGGCTCAATGGTTAAACTACTGGCTGCTCTTCCAAAGGATTCAGGTTCAATTCCTAGTATACACATGGTGGCTCACAATTGTTTTTAACTCCAGTTCTGCAGGATTCAATGCACTTACATAGACATACATGTAGGCAAAACACCAGTGCACGTGAAATAACAAAAAAAGCAGGGGTGAGGGTAGGGGTAGAAAGGTGGCTAAGTAGTTAAGAACACTTGCTGCTATACCAGAGGACCAAGGTTTGGTTCCCAGCACCCACAGGTTGGCTAACAGCCATCTGTAAGTCCGGTTCTGGAGGACTTGAAAATAAATTTTGAAAAAAAGAAAAGAATTTGGGAATAAAATAAGATTAGATAATGGCCAAGTGGTAGTGGCGACACATATCTTTAATTTCAGTACTTACGAAGCAGAGGCAGGGAATCTCTGAGTTTGAGGCCAGTCTGTCTGGTCTACATAGTAAGTTCCAGGATAGCCAGGAGGAAAAAAAAAAAGGAACACATTTTTCTCAATATGATTTTAGAATTAATTTCATTTGATTATGCCCTGTATCCAAATACTTGATTTGATGTATTTTTTTATGCTAACCCATGAACTTGAATATTCTGTACAAATGCTCTAATACTGTGTGAGATATATTCTTAGCCAATACTGAGATATATCTTCAGCCTGGTTTAATGTTTTATATTAACTCTTAGCTAAAAGGCAAAACTAATTTACATTGGTTTTTTTGCTGGTTTTGTTTGTTTGTTTGTTTGTTTGAAGATTTAATTATTTTATGTGTATGAATATTTTCCTACAGGTATATCTGTGTAGGTCATGGGAAAATAGTGTCCTCAGATGTCTGAAAGAGGCATAGGATTCCCTAGAACTCAAGTTACAGACAGCTGCAAGCCCCAAGTAGGAGCTGAAACTCAAACCCAGGTCCTCTGCTAGAGTAGCCAGCACTCCCAACTGTCCCCCTACTTTGATTTTTTTTTTTTTTTAAATAGAGATTTTATTAAGCACTGATAAGATTACCTTCCCTAAGGTTAATTTACAGTTGTCTTTGATGAGTTTGATTCCTTTTGTTTTCTGTTGGGTTTTCCTTGCTTCAAGGTTCTATGTAGGATTTATTTCTGTGGGATGTTTTGTTTTTTCAGGAAAGTAGAGTTAAAAGATCAGACTAAGCCTACCCCATTGATCCTGGACGAGCAAGGGCGAACTGTGGATGCCACAGGCAAGGAGGTGGAGCTCACCCATCGCATGCCCACCCTGAAGGCAAACATTCGGGCTGTGAAGAGGGAACAGTTCAAGCAGCAACTAAAAGAAAAGCCATCAGAAGACATGGAGTCTAATACCTTTTTTGACCCCCGAGTCTCAATTGCCCCTTCCCAGCGCCAAAGACGCACTTTTAAATTCCATGACAAGGGCAAATTTGAGAAGATTGCTCAACGATTACGGACAAAGGTAAGAAGCTGACACAAAGACACTTTTAGGTCCATATTTTTGGGAAATAGAAACATAATTTAAAACAGTGTAATTGGTTTAAGTGCTATATTCTTAGAATATTTATTGTTTACTAGGTTTCTCTTCCTGACTGCTTTTTGCTTGTATAGAACATTTCTCATTGACTAACAGTTGAGGAAAACAGTTCAAAGCCAATTTCTTGACTTCTTTAGATGAATGATAACCTGATGTTAAAATTTACTACAGAGGGCTGGTGAGATGGCTCAGCGGGTTAGAGCACCCGACTGCTCTTCCGAAGGTGATGAGTTCAAATCCCAGCATCCACATGGTGGCTCACAACCATCCGTAACGAGATCTGGCGCCCTCTTCTGGAGTGTCTGAAGACAGCTACGGTGTACTTACATATAATAAATAAAATAAATCTTAAAAAAAAAATTTACTACAGAAAATCTATGTGCTTGGGATAGTTGGATTGATTGTAGTTAGTTAAATTGTTCCTTTTGTCTTCTCAGAATGAGGTTTTCATAGAATCTCACTAATGTATATCTACTACAAACACACAGTATGAGTGAGAGTCAGGGGAGTAAGTAAACTGCGTAAAAAATAAGGCAGTTTGTTTCTCTTTCAAATCCTTCAGAAGTTGTGAATTCATTACATTGGGTATTAGAATTTAATAAGGGTTAAATTTGTGACTACCACTTTCCTTTGCTCCAACTTACCTTCCTATCTTATTTGATCTTGCTCTTAGGCTCAATTGGAGAAGCTGCAAGCAGAGATTTCACAGGCTGCTAGAAAAACAGGCATTCACACTTCAACTAGACTTGCCCTCATTGCTCCCAAAAAGGAGCTAAAGGAAGGTGATATCCCTGAGATTGAGTGGTGGGACTCGTACATCATACCCAACGGCTTTGACCTGTGAGTGTGTTAATTGCCAAGAGGAAGGTGCTACAGACATACCAAATACCACTTTAAATGCAAAGGAAAGAGAAAACTACACAGATTTTCAAGCTGTCTTGAGTTATATTTAGCTTTTGGGGTTAGTTTACCAAAATCAGAGACAAATAATGCAAAGTGAGTCTGAAAAACATATATTTACTTGATTATTTTTGTAGTGCTGGCGATGAACCCAGGACTTATTTTATCTTGCCAGATTTTAGAGTTTTATGTTTTTTCTTACTATGTATTCTATATATTTTACATGTTTATAAAGATCCATTTATAGGCCTAGGCACCTAGTTCAGTGGTTGAACATGTGCCTAGTGTGTAGAAGGCACTTGGGTTTGATCTCTAGAACTGCAAAAAAAGAAAAGAAAACTATTTATTGTTGCCTTTTTTCCCCTTTAAATTTGTTTAGTGGTGTGTGTGTGTGTGTGTTCTCACACATGCAGGTGTACAGATGTACCCGTGTATAGAGTTCAGTGGACAGTTTTTGTCAGTTTTTCCTTCTGCATTGTTGAGATGGGTGTGAGGAGAGTCTCTCTTGTTGGTTCTGGTGTGTTACACATAAGATTTTGCCAGCCCATTCACTTTTTCCAGTCCCCATTTAGTTGTAAGAATACTGGAATTTCAGGTGTGTGTCATTACAGCCAGCTTTTTTTTTTTAATTTCTATTGTATGTGTGTGAATGGGTTTTTTGTTTGTTTGTTTTGTTTTTTAAGATTTATTTATTTTATGCATATGAGTACACTGTCACTTTCTTCAGACACACCAGAAGAGGGCATCAGATCCCATTACAGATGGTTGTGAGCCACCATGTGGTTGCTGGGAATTGAACTCAGGGCCTCTGGAAGAGTAGTCAGTATTCATAACTGCTGAGCCCTCTCTCCAGCCCATGCATGAATGTTTTGCCTGAATAGCTTCCATGTGTATGTATGTGCACCACATGTTTCCTTAGTGCCTGAGGAGGTCAGAAAAGAGTGTCAGATCCCCTGGACCTGGAGTTATACCTATTGACATGTCATTATGTGAGTGCTAGGAACTGAANTGGAAGAGTAGTCAGTATTCATAACTGCTGAGCCCTCTCTCCAGCCCATGCATGAATGTTTTGCCTGAATAGCTTCCATGTGTATGTATGTGCACCACATGTTTCCTTAGTGCCTGAGGAGGTCAGAAAAGAGTGTCAGATCCCCTGGACCTGGAGTTATACCTATTGACATGTCATTATGTGAGTGCTAGGAACTGAATCCAGGGCCTCTGGAAAAGCAGAAGCAGAAGTGGGTTCTTTTGGTCAGTTGGTTAATTAATTGGTTTTGGTTTGTTTTTATTTTTTGATGGCTTTGTTGTTTTGTTTTGTTTTGTTTTTTTGAGACAGGTTTTTTCTGAGTAGCCCTGGCTGTCACTTTGTAGACCAGGATGGCTTCTGCCTTCCGAGTGCTGGGACTAAAGGTGTAAAGGTGTTCAACACCACCTCCCAACCTAATAGAAGTGTTTTTAGCAATTGAGCCATCTCTAGTCCTCTTGCTTTATTTAGTAACTGATTTCTTTTCATTTTTTTTTTTTAAGGTTTATTTATTTTATATATAAGTACACTGTAGCTGTTATTAGACACACCAGAGGAGGGCACTACTGGATCCCATTATAGATGGTTGTGAGCCACCATGTGGTTGCTGGGAATTGAACTCAGGTCCTCTGGAAGAGCAGTCAGTGCTCTTAACCTCTGAGCCATCTCTCAGACTTCATTCTTTTTCTTTTTGTAGGTTTGTTTGTTTTCCAGGGAGAGATTTTGATACAGAATCTCACTATATAGCTGACTTGGAACTTACTATGTATAGTGTCCTTAAACTCAAAGACATCTACCTGTCTCTGTCTCCTGGGTACTAGGATTAAAGATGTGTACCGTTACTCCTGGCATCTTTTTGAAGTGTCAATAATAAACTATAGTAGTACTCAGAACCTTATGCAATTTAAGTAAGTGCTTTACAGAATTATATCCCTACCTATTTAACAAAGGTTCTAAATTTATTGGTCCAATAATAATAATAAAGTTTTATTAGCATAGTGTTACTCAGTTTGCTCAGTTGGTAAACCATTATTTGCTGTTCAGTCTAGGATATGAATTCAATAGTTAAAAAGCCAGGTATGGTAACTCAGAAATTAAGAGCATTTATTTAAATTTTTTTAATGGTTTTTTCGAGACAGGGTTTCTCTGTATAGCCTTGGCTATCCTGGAACTCACTCTGTAGACCAGGCTGGCCTCAAACTTGGAAATCCACCTGCCTCTGCCTCCCGAGTGCTGGGATTAAAGGCATGCACCACCATGCCCGGTGCATTTAATTAAATTAACCCAGCATCCAAATGATGGCTTACAACCAACCACCTGTAACTCCATTTCCAGGGGAATCCAACTCCCTCCTCTGACCTTTGCAGGTACTGGGCACACACATAGTACACATACATAAATGCATGCAGAACACAAAATAACCAGTGTGTGTGTGTGTGTGTGTGTGTGTGTGTGTGTGTGTGTGTGTGTGTGTGTGTGTGTGTTTGTGTGTGTGTGTGGAGAGAGGGGAGGGAAGGGGGAGAGGGAACAGGTGTGTGCATGCCAGGAATTATGTAATGGTGTGAGCCTGTAATCCCAGCACTAGGGAGGACAGGGATAGGAGGATCCCTCCAGCTTACTGGCAAGCCAGTTTCTAAGGTGGGGAATGCCTGAGCAAGTCACTCAGTGTCAGCCCCTCTGGCCTCCATTCAAATGTACACACACATATACGCAATATACACATGGCAAAAGCTTGACTGGAGAGCTATGCATCTGTTTCTTTATACTGATAATGTGTCATAACCTTCTTTTCTTTTCAAACCATTTATTTGTCAGCTTGTTTCTTGGTGACTCATTGTTGCTAATCAGAAAATAGATTTGGGGCTGGAGAGATGGCTCAGTGGTTAAGAGCACTAACTGCTCTTCCAGAGGACCCAAGTTCAATTCCCAATACACACACACACACACACACACACACACACAGCAGCTCACAGTTCCAGGGAGATCTGTGTGAGGTAGAATCTGGCACTGTACACAGACAGACATGCAGGCAAAGCACCAGTGCACATAAAATGGAAATTAATAAAAAAATGAAAATAGGCTGCCTGTCAAGGAGATCAAGACTGAGATTAAGATTAGGAATGGCTAGTATAAAGAAGATGTGCGGGGCTGGTGAGATGGCTCAGCGGGTTAGAGCACCTCCAAAGGTGATGAGTTCAAATCCCAGCAACCACATGGTGGCTTACAACCACCCGTAACAAGATCTGACGCCCTCCTCTGGTGCGTCTGAAGTCAGCTACAGCGTACTTATGAAGAATAATAAGAAATGAATCCTTGGACCGGAGAGACCAACCGGAGCAAGCCAGGCTGTCCGGAGCAAGCGGAGCCGAACGGGGACGGCCGNGTAAAGTCTGTTAGTTTGATTAAAAGAGATAGGTGGTTTAATTGATTGTGTCTGTAAGCCCAGCACTGTGGGGAATTGTGAGTCGATGTAAGCATGGGATACAAATGAAGGCTCTTATCTATCTCAAAAGGAGACATTTTTTGCTTACTTGACTACCATATGTACTTTAAGATAGAGACAGCAGAGGTTGTAGTTGTGGGTGTCTGTTTTCCATAGATGAATGCCTCCAGTAAGTCACTTAGAACTTTAAGAATTTTCCCATAGAACAGCTGAATGCCTTCTTTAAAGGGTACATGCTTAGGGTATAATGATGCATGCTCTTATAATCCTAGTATCAGGAAGTTGATATAGATAAATCACTTGTAAGTTTGAAGCCAACGTGGGGTGCATAAAAACTGTTTCAAACAAACAAAACAAACAGGAGATAAGTAGATCTTAAAGGATTTTAATACTTTCCCTCAGGATGAACTGAGATAATATCATAGTGACATATTCAGTTGGTCATAGTTCCAATAAGTTCAGAAGAATATATTGAGACCTTGAAATAAAGGTCAGGCATCCTTTGTCTTAAGTGCTTGGGACAAAAGTTTTTCAGATGCTTCTTTTTCAGTCTTTGAGACATTTTCATAGCATTTGAGCATTTCTCATGTGGGAATTTGAAAATGTAATCATCAAAAAGTTTTAATTTCAAGAGATAGGGGTGGCTCATTGGGTAAAGCACTTGCTACACAGATGTGAGAGACAGACAAACCCTACAGCAAGCATCCTGCCTCAGTGTACAAAGTGGACAACTATCAAGGAAGATGCTGATTAGCCTCTGATCTACATACACACAGGTATATACATGTGGATATGCATTCATGTCTGCACACTATACATACAAAACAAGTTAAATTTGAAAGGCTTCCAGGGTTTCTGAAACTGGCAATATAACTCAGTTGGTAGAATGCTTGTCTAGTGTGCATTAGCCTCTAGGTTGGATCCCAGCTCTACATAAACTAAGTGTGGTGCCATACACTTTTAATGTCAGCTCTCAAAGAGAGATGGGGGTGTGGGAGGCTGGCTAAGCGGCTCAGTACTGACTGCTCTTCTGAAGGTCCTGAGTTCAAATCCCAGCAACTACATGGTGGCTCACAACCACCTGTAATAAGATCTGATGCCCTCTGCTGTGTCTGAAGTCAGCTACAGTGTAATAATGTATAATAATAAATAAATCCTGGTGGGGGGGCAGGGACGGGGGAGGGAGAGAGACCGGGATATTAGAAGTGCAAGGTCATCCTCATATACTAAATTCAAATACATACTTAATTCCAGACCAGCCTGAGATACATGAGATCCTATTCAAAAAATCATTTTGAAGCCGGGCGTGGTGGTGCACGCCTTTAATCCCAGCACTCGGGAGGCAGAGGCAGGAGGATTTCTGAGTTCGAGGCCAGCCTGGTCTACAAAGTGAGTTCCAGGACAGCCAGGGCTACACAGAGAAACCCTGTCTCGAAAAACCAAAAAAAAAAAAAATCATTTTGGATTTTGTAGTATTGGAGATCTTAGGTTTTTAGATTAGGGACATTCAGCCTATAATACAAATTAAAAATAGGAACTAGACTTAATCAGATTTTATTTAGCTGCCATAAGTATGTATCAGAGGAATATGAGATTATTTTTTTTAAACAAGTAAACATGCTTTAAAAGTATAGGGGATTTTCTTTTTTTAAGTTTTATTTTACTATCAAGGCCATTGGTTGAGTTAGAGTGAAGTGCTAGTAAAGATTTATTACTAAGAATCTCTATGTGTCTGTGGGTTGTGTGTGTGTGTGTGTATACAGATATCCTCAGTGATCAGAATCTGTATGTGTCTTTGGGTTGTGTGTGTGTGTGTGTGTGTGTGTGTGTGTGTGTATACAGATATCCTCAGTGATCAGAATCTGTATGTGTCTGTGGGTTGTGTGTGTGTGTGTGTATACAGATATCCTCAATGATCAGAAGCTGGAGCTATAGGGGCTTGCTTGTCAGCCACCCAGTGTGGGTGCTATAAACTAAAGTTGGATCCTCTGCAAAAGCAGAGTGCACTTTTTTAAATAATAAATTTATTTTTATTTAGGTGTTTATGGGGAGTTGGACAATGTGTATGTATGTGGGTATATGCCAGAAACATATATATATATAGGTGCTTTTGAAAGCCAGATCTCCTGGAACTAGACATTTATGAACTGCCTATTTAAATTCTGGAATTATATTCAGGTTCTCTGGAAGAGCAGTAAGTATTCTTAACCACTGAACCATCTCCAGCCAGCTTCCAGAAGGTTTCCCCCATTTCCTAGTACTGAAATTTATCCTTTGGTAATTCATTTTTCTTTTTGACAGTTGACAGTAGTTAGCATAGCTGCATCACGAACACAAACTTTATTGTTACATAGGTTAGGGAATTTCAAATTATATTCCATGGAAGCAGCAAATTATAGAAAGTAGGACCCAAGTGGAATTCTGGATTCTTTTACTTCCTCAGATTCTTAGCCAGTGCTACTATTTGCAAATTGCATTTGCTGAAAGTGATTAACTTCTTAAAGGAAAAAAAAACATTTATGAGCCATAATACTTTCACTTAGTAAAAAAATAATCATATTACCCATCTCACCACTTAAAAATAACAAATAGGTCAAGCACAGTTAGTGGGTGCCTGTAATTTTAGCAGTTTTTTGTTTTTTTGTTTTTTCCCTTGTTCCGGCCAACCCCGCTCGCTCCGCCCAGCCCCACTTGCTCCCAGCCGCCCCCGTACGCCTCCCCCCCTTGTTCCAGCCAGCCCCGCTCACTCCGATCGGCTCCGCTCGTTCCGGCCGTCCCCGTTCAGCCCCACTCGCTCTGGCCCTGCTTGCTCCGGCCGTCCCCGTTCGGCTCTGCTCGCTCCGGACAGCCTGGCTCGCTCCGGTTGGTCTCTCCGGTCCAAGGATTCATTTCTTTTTTTTTTCTTTTTGGTTTTTTGAGACAGGGTTTCTCTATCTAGCCATGGCTGTCCTGGAACTCACTTTGTAGACCAGGCTGGCCTTGAACTCAGAAATCCGCCTGCCTCTGCCTCCCGAGTGCTGGGATTAAAGGCGTGCGCCACCACGCCCGGCCAAGGATTCATTTCTTATTATTCTTCATAAGTACGCTGCAGCTGACCCCAGACGCACCAGAGGAGGGCGTCAGACCTTGTTACGGGTGTTTGTAAGCCACCATGTGGTTGCTGGGATTTTGAACTCATCACCTTCGGAAGAGCAGTCGGGTGCTCTAACCCGCTGAGCCATCTCACCAGCCCCAATTTCAGCAGTTTTGAGGTAGAAGCAATAGGACTTTGAGTTAAAGGCCAGTCTGGGCTATAAAGCACGACTATCTCTTGACCTCCTCCCTCAGATTCTATTTGATGGTTTTTCTAAGTGATGGATACTCACCTAAACCCCTCTATAATTTATCCTTTGGTAATTCATTTTTCTTTTTTTCTTTTTTTTGTTTTTAAAGATTTATTTTATTTTATTATATGTAAGTACACTGTATCTGTCCTCAGACACTCCAGAAGAGGGAGCCAGATCTCGTTACGGATGGTTGTGAGCCACCATGTGGTTGCTGGGATTTGAAATTATCACCTTCGGAAGAGCAGTCGGGTGCTCTTACCCGCTGAGCCATCTCAACAGCCCCCCATTTTTCTTTTTGACAGTTGACAATGATACACCAGTTACCCTTGGGGTATATCTTACAAAGAAGGAGCAGAAGAAACTTCGGAGGCAAACAAGAAGGGAGGCACAGAAAGAGCTACAAGAGAAAGTCAGGCTAGGGCTGACACCACCTCCAGAGCCCAAAGGTATGTGTCTGCTGGCCTGCTACCACAGAGTGAGTGAGTCACTCTATCTTTCTCTCTGTCTGTCTGTCTGTTTGTCTGTCTGTCTGTCTTATAAAGGCACTTTAATGTCTTTGATGGTTTTTGTTTGTTTTTCTGAATCATTTACAGGATTTTTTTTTAACCTGTGCTGTTTTCTTCTGGCAGAACAACACATTCATCATAGAAGTCATTTAGAGCTTGTTTTTAATTATTTTTTGTTGTTGATGGTTGTTGGTTTTTTCCTGCTCTCAAGCACTGCTTATTTCAAGTCTCCGCTCAAAATTGACATTTTACAATAATTCCTACGTTGAAAATCTCACCCGGTTAACTCAAATTTTATAGTAGTTCAAACTTTCTAAAAAATTCAGTATACTTATATCATAAAAAACATAAAGCTTAATTTCTTATTTCTCATTCATCAGCATTAAAAATAAACTCTACAAATATACAACTATGGTTTTCTTGAAAAAAAAATACACACACACATACACATACATATATAGAGGGGGGGGAGATACCTAGATAGTACATATAAATAGTAGGTTGACCTAGCTAGAGAAGTAATTTAAAAGATTAGGAGATTGATTGCTGCTTTCTTTCCATTGTAGTGAGAATCTCAAATTTAATGCGAGTATTAGGAACAGAAGCAGTTCAAGACCCTACAAAGGTAGAAGCCCATGTCAGAGCTCAGATGGCAAAGAGACAGAAGTAAGTGGGGTACGGTGGGGTGGGATAGGGCAGAGCCCAGGACACTACCTTTCCAGACCCTCCTGGGGTTGGTACTGGAGGGAGGAGAGAGTCCTCTGTTGCTCTCTCTTTCCCTTAGCCCTGCCTCTGATCAGCAATGCCTTTCTCACTTGTGGATGTCCTTCCTGTTACGACAGAGCGCATGAAGAGGCCAACGCAGCCCGAAAACTTACAGCAGAACAGAGAAAGGTCAAGAAAATTAAAAAGCTTAAAGAAGACATTTCACAGGGGGTGCACATATCTGTGTATAGGTAGGTGTCCACATAGACAGCTGTCTCTGTTTCTTTTGAGACAGTGTTTCTCTACCTAGTCTCAGCTATCCTGAAACTCAATAAGTAGACCAGGCTGGCCTCAAACCCAGAGATCCACTGCCTCTGCCGCCCTGGTTCTGGGATTAAAGGTGCCACCCATTAAGCCCTCCTTGCATAATTCTCATTATCTTCCCAGGCCTTAGGGTAAAATCACTGTGGCCTTCAAGTATACCTTATTATTCACATTATTCTTTTGTGGTGAATACTTCATTTCTCTAGAAAGCACTAATCTTTTTCTTTATTACCTTGTCTTTATCCTGAGGATCTGTAGTAATAGGCCTTTCATCCACACTTCAGAATATATTTGTACCCTGAAAATACATTTTTACTTTTTCATTAATGCAATGTCTTCATTTTATTCTAGGTTAAGTTTATATATGCATTCCACTTTTTAGATACACTTATTTTTACTAACTAGTTCTTTATCAGAAATGGCACATTATAATTAAACTACTATTTATTCAAATTAAAAATTTTAGACCAGATGGGATGATGCATGCCTGTAATTCCAGCACGCAGGAGGAACAGGACAGTTCTGAATTTATGGCTAACCTGAACCTCATAGCAAGTTTTTGGCTATCCCAACCTGGAAAACAAGACAAGTTCTAATAATAGTGAGGAGCACCTTCTGAAAGAGTCCCCTTGCTAGTCTCTGATCTATTAAGATACTATCTATAGGTAACTACTATTTACAGTTTTTGATGTCTGTTCAGAAAATTTTTTGAATATATGGCATCTACACTATAGGCATCTAGAGGTGGCAGGATTTAAAGCTTTTTCTACCTTCTGGAACACTGGGCTTACAAATATTTTTGGATGATAGTACCTCTCCTTCATTCATAAATTCTAACTACTTACAATGAAGAATTATAAGACCAGCACTTGGAGGCAGAGGCAGTCAAATCTCAAAGCCGGCTTGGTCTGCAGTGAGTTCCAGGCCAGCCAGACTACATGATGAGACCCTGTATTTACAAGAGAATAGAAATATAACTACATTCCAGAGGTCTTGATTTTAGATCCTCTGTATTTGCCATTCCATTCAGGCAGCTTCTAATGGTAAAACTGAAGACATGACTAAAGTTTCCCTCCTCCAGAGTTCGAAATTTGAGCAACCCAGCCAAGAAGTTCAAGATTGAGGCCAATGCTGGGCAGCTGTACCTGACAGGGGTGGTGGTGCTGCACAAAGATGTCAACGTGGTGGTAGTGGAAGGGGGTGAGTGCAGAGAGCTGGGGGAGACTCAACAGCCCTAGCCCTACAGTGATTGGCGGTGGGGAGAAGGGAGAAAGAGTTCTGTGAGACTGCTGTTGTGTTTCTGATTCTGTGTGTCTGCAGTAGAAGTCTGTCCTGGTCCTGGGGTTCATTCCCCTTCCCATTGCTATCTGAGTAGTAGATGGGCTCAGCTCAGAGGTTCTTCCTACTCTGTCATCTTTCCAACTCACAAAATTCTCTTTTCAGGCCCCAAAGCCCAGAAGAAATTTAAGCGTCTCATGCTACATCGGATAAAGTGGGATGAGCAGACATCTAACACGAAGGGAGATGGTGAATTGGGGTTAGAAGGGATTACATGGGAGAGCTGGGGGAGGTGGGGGGTGTTCTGTCTATTCTTCATCCATCCTTCCTGGAATAATCTAGTGTTCAAGAATTTTAGACAGCTGGGCGTGGTGGCGCACGCCTTTAATCCCAGCACTTGGGAGGCAGAAGCAGGCGGATTTCTGAGTTCGAGGCCAGTCTGGTCTACAAAGTGAGTTCCAGGACAGCCAGGGCTATACAGAGAAACCCTGTCTCAAAAAAAAAAAAAAAAAAGAATTTTAGACTGTTTTGTTTTGTGTGAGACAGGGTCTCACTGTATGGCACTGGCTGGCCTTGAATTCATAAGATCCACCTGCCTGTACTTTGTAAAAGATTAAAGATGTGTGCCCCCTTGCTTGCTTCGGCAGCACATATACTAAAGATGTGTGCCCCCTGCCCAGCTAGGTTGACTTAAACAGTACTGCTGCATACAACCTTTCAGGATTTCCTCCCAGCAGGCTTTCCTCTCTGTCTTGGTTGCAAGTTCTGGTTGCAAGAGTGTATTTAAAGTCAGCAAACTATGCATTCGTGTTTACAATATCTAACCTGTATTATTCTTTACTTAAGTTTCTTGTTAGCTACATCATGGTAGTTTACACGTGTAATCTCCTAAGAGTTTAAGGTCATCTTCAGCAATGTAGCAATTTTAAAGCAGCCCAGGCCACATGAGTCTCAAAGAAAAGTTGGTATTTCTTTCTTTCTTTCTTTTTTTTTTTTAAAGATTTATTTATTATATCTAAGTACACTGTAGCTGTCTTCAGATGCACCAGAAGAGGGCGTCAGATCTCATTACAGATGGTTGTGAGCCACCATGTGGTTGCTGGGATTTGAATTCAGGACCTTTGGAAGAGCAGTCGATGCTCTTAACCACTGAGCCATCTTTCCAGCCCTTGGTATTTCTTTCTAATCACTCCAGACTAGTAGTATCCTTTCATGACCCCAGCACTCAGAAAGTGGAAGTAGAAAGATCATGTGTTTGAAACCAACACATGCCAATTTAAAGTAGATATGGACTACATATAGTCTCTGTCTTCCCCACCCCAACCCAATTCAAAAGGGCATAGAATGTATTAAAAAACAGATTTTCACATCAACAACAGCTTTCTACTTTAAACAGGAAAGGATACTTTGGGTTTTGTTGTTTTGAGACAAGGGTAGCCCTGGCTGGTCTGAAACTATATAGACCTAGCTGGCTTCACACTCAACAGGAAAGATGACTTTGGAGCTAGCATTAGAGTTTAGTAGTTTAGCATTTGTCTACCATGTTCAAGATCCTGGACACTGAGAGATAGACAAAGTGTGGGGTGCAGGTAAAGAAAGAAAAGATAGAGCTGGGCGTGGTGGCGCATACCTTTAATCCCAGCACTGGAGAGGCAGAGGCAGGCGGATTTCTGAGTTCGAGGCCAGCCTGGTCTATAAAGTGAGTTCCAGGACAGCCAGGGCACACAGAGAAACCCTGTCTCGAAAAACCAAAAGAAAGAAAGAAAAGAAAAGAAAAGAAAAGAAAAGATATATTTAGTGGGGCATGGTTGCTGAAGCTTGTAATCCCAGCTCTCAGTAGGCTGAGTCAGGAAGATGGTCTCAGTAAATAAATAAAAATAAACAAGTGGGTTGTTTGTTTTGTGGCATGTGCCTTTAATCCAGCACTTGGGAGGCAGACCTTGCTAAGTTGGAGGCCAGCCTGGTCTATGTAGTGAGAATCTGACTCAAAAAACAAAACAAATATTGAGCTTTTTTGTCTTTTCCAGATGATGAGGAATCTGATGAAGAAGCTGTGAAGAAAACTAACAAATGTGTACTAGTATGGGAGGTTAGTGTCTTTGTAAAATGCTGCAATTCAGTTGGCCGGATGTTTAGCACAGTTTTTAGAAGTTGGTCTTTAGCATGTACCAGCTGGAAGCATATGGAGAACTGTGGCACTATGAGTACACATTCTCAGCCGGAAGGTAGTACCCAGGCCTCAGGGGCAGTACCGAACAGTAATGCACACTCCCACTAGATGGAAGATTCCTCGGTTGGGGGTGGGGAGCTGGTGATGAGTGCATATCTAATTCGAGGCGCTACAGCAGAACAGGACCTGAGCCAGATGGTGTCAAGTTTCATTGCCTTATCTATAAAATATGACTGTTATTTGATCTACCTGACATGTTGGTGGTGTTGAGAATAAATTAGAGCAGTTCCAAATTCAACTCCCTTACTCAGTTGGCGGGGCTTTCCTCCTGTAACTCCAAGTCCAGGGGACATGACCCCGTGGCCTTGACAGGTACCTGTACTCACATGAACACATTCTTTATTTAAATTTTAAAAGATTTATTTTTGTGTATGAGTACTTTGCTTGCATGTATATGTGTATATACATCACATACATGCCTTAGTGCTCATGGAAGCCAGAAGAGGGTGTCAGATCCCTCAGAACTGGTACAGATAGTTGTAGACACTATGTAGGTGCTTAGAACCAAACCAGGGTTCTTTCTAAGAGCAGTAGTTATGCTTAATTCCTGAGCCATCTCTGTAGCTCATAAATTATATATATATATATAATTTTTTTTTTTTTTTTTTGGTTTTTCGAGACAGGGTTTCTCTGTATAGTCCTGGCTGTCCTGGAACTCACTTTGTAGACCCGGCTGGCCTCGATCTTAGAAATCCGCCTGCCTCTGCCTCCCGAGTGCTGGGATTAAAGGCGTGCGCCACTACGCCCGGCAATAATATTTTTTTAATCTTTAAAAAAAAGTTCTTAAGGCTGATATTGTTACTTACTGTAGAGTGTTTTTCTTACATGCTTGACACCATAGGTTCGATCCCCAGTACTTGGGAGAAAAAAAGTTGTTTACGTCTGTGGTTCCCTTTAAAACAGTAACAGTGCCGGGTGTGGTGGCACACGCCTTTAATCGCAGCACTCTGGGAGGCAGAGGCAGGCTGATTTCTGAGTTTGAGGCTAGCCTGGTCTACAAAGTGATTTCCAGTACAGCCAGGGCTATACAGAGAAACCCTGTCTCGAAAAACAAAAACAAACAAACAAACAAAAAATCCCCACCCCAAAACCCAAAAAGCTGGAAACCTTTATGTATAATCATGCAAATATCTAAGACATGGGGTTATAATTACTTCATCATAGAATCACATTTCAGCTAGGGATGTTGCTACACAAATGTTATTAGGTCTTTTAAAAGAGGGTTATGTCTTGTTTAAGTAACTTGACATGTTAGAGTGCTTGCTGAACATGAATAAGGCTCTAAGTTGAGTTCCTAGCACTGGATAGGGTAGAAAGCTTATTACAATTCTGGTCTCTGGGGCATGGTGGTACATTAGGATGTTGTAGTAGGATTTCTAATTCAAAGGGAGTGTAGGCTCAACAGCAAGTTACTGTTTTCAATTAAGTAAATAAATACAATTTTCACTTCTTACATAGGGTACAGCCAAAGACCGGAGCTTTGGAGAGATGAAGTTTAAACAATGCCCTACAGAGAACATGGCTCGTGAACATTTCAAAAAGCACGGGGCTGAACACTACTGGGACCTTGCACTGAGTGAATCTGTGTTGGAGTCCACCGACTGAGACTACTGCTAGCCCTTGTGTCTTCTTTGCCTTTGTTTCTTCTGTCTTCTCACTCTACTTCCCAACCTTACCCCACCATGCGTGTGATCTCAGAACTGTGCCAGGCCGATACCAGGGCAAAAAGACTTCCAAGTTTACCCAAGTCAGCCTGGTGCTACCCTTCATCCTGTATGTGCATATGATTAAAGAGTTATTTTTAAAATTAGTATGATATTTTTCATATGGTCATAGATATTGGGATTTGGTTTTGTGGGTGATTTTTCTATATTCCTAGGATCCAGGCAGTTCAAGTGTGTAATGTCTGACTTCTAAGCAAATGGTAAGTACAGTTTTCTGGACATAGTAAGTCAGAAAGTAGTATTAAGTGGTTGTGGGATGAGTGGCCAAATGCAGTGTGTATTTCTTTTTTGTTTGTTTTTGTTTTTTGAGACAGGGTTTTGCAGTGTGTATTTCTTTTTTTTTTTTTTTCCCCTTGTTCCAGTCAACCCCGCTCGCTCTGCTCGACCCCGCTCACTCCGGCCAGCCCCACTTGCTCCCGGCCGCCCCCGTACAGCCCCGCTTGCTCCGGTTTGGCCCCGCTCGTTCCCGCCCTGCTAGCTCCGGCGTCCCCGCTTGCTCCGGCGTCCCCGCTTGCTCCGGCGTCCCCGCTTGCTCCGGCCGTCCCCGTTCGGCTCCACTCGCTCCGGACAGCCTGGCTTGCTCCGGTTGGTCTCTCCGGTCCAAGGATTCATTTCTTATTATTCTTCATAAGTACGCTGTAGCTAACTTCAGACGCACCAGAGGAGGGCATCAGATCTTGTTACGGGTGGTTGTAAGCCACCATGTGGTTGCTGGGATTTGAACTCATTGCAGTGTGTATTTCTTAACCTTTATAGCTAGAATAATAAGGTCATATGTTGTTGGTTTCTTTAGGTCAAGTCCTAGGAAATTAGTTTTTCAAATGGGTATGGCTATTTTGATTGAAATAGACTACATGCTATCCAAGGGCATCAGTTTGTAAACTAAGACAGGAATCAGTAATTTAGTTCGGTTTCCACTGTTAATGATGCTGCGTGACTCCTCTCAGTGATATGCTGAATAACCTTTTAAGAAGATTTTTCTTTTTTTTTTTTTTTTGGTTTTGCGAGACAGGGTTTCTCTGTAGAGCCCTGGCTGTCCTGGAACTCACTCTGTAGTCCAGGCTGACCTCGAACTCAGAAATCCACCTGCCTCTGCCTCCCGAGTGCTGGGATTAAAGGCGTGCGCCACCACGCCCGGCAAGAAGATTTAAGATAGGATGTCACGGAGCCTACATCAGCCTCAAGCTCGCTATGTTCAGGGTTACCTTGAGCTTTTATCCTTACTTCACCTCCCACCTACTGGGATGCCAGCCATTATGTGTGTTGTTGGGGAATTAACTCAGGATTTTGGGCATGCTAGGCAAGCACTGAACCTGCTGAGTTTATTCCCAGTCCTAACGTAACGTTTTGTCTTTGGCAGGTGGTGGGGAGTCAGGCATGGTGGTTTGTGTAGGTTTGTAATCCCAGTACTAAGGAAGCTGCATCAAGCAGATCCCTATAACGTCGGTGCTGAATTAGGACTGACTGACTGCAGTGAGGAGGGGGAACAAAGGCTTCAAGGTGAAGGACATATGGGAGGGTCTAAATGGCAGGCTTGGGACATCCTTTGATTCATTTCCGAGTCCTGATGCCTGCATTATCTTGGAATGCCAGTTCTTTCTTAAGAGTCCTAGGTGTCAATTCAGGGCAAAAAGACCATCTAGTTCTGAGGAGCAGCCTTGTGTGAAAGAGGAAGGTGACTCAGCTCCCAACAAATGGTTAATTGGCTCTCAGGTGGGAGCTGTTAAAGGCCTGGTTTCCCACACTGCAGGACAGCCTGAGCCAGCTCAAACACCCCTTTTATTAGTTACTTTTTTGTTGCTGTACTAAAACACCATGACTAAAGTTTATTTTGGTTTATGGTTTCAAAGGAGTTGTGTGTTGAGGAAGGCCTGGCAACAGATAGACAGAACAGGAAGGTGGTTGACTACATTTCACCTACACACAGGAAGCAGTGAAGTATGTAGGGAGTGGAGTAAGCTTAAAACCCTCAAGGCTGACCCCCAGTGACAGTCTTCAACTGCAAAGCTCCAAGCCCTAAAGGTTCCATAGCTGCCACCCCCACCCCTCAAACAGTGCCACTACTTAAAGGTCAAATACATAAATCCATGTAGGCATTTCTCATTTGAACCAGAACATTCCCTCAAATACACACACACAAAACTTAGTCCGCTTTTGCCATGCCTGGTTGTACACACACACCCATATATCCAGCACTCGGGTCAAAAGTGGCAGGAGCAGCAGAATTTGAGGGTAACTCTGGGTTCATGATAAGGCCTTGTCAATAGGAGAAGATTTAGCCCATTTGTCTGTCATATTAATACAAATCCCACCCCCACGGTAGATATAGCTATATTCCTAAACCCATCAAATCCTTTTCCAAAAGATGTGTGGACTGGGAATGTAGTTCTGCAAAATACTTGTCTAGAATGTACAGTCTTGGGTTTTGGGGGTTTTGTGGGTTTTTTAAAATTTATTTTATGTATATGAGTACACTGTAGCTGTCTTCAGACACACCAGAAGAGGGCATCAGATCCCATAATAGAGGGTTGTGAGCCACCACGTGGTTGCTGGGAATTGAACTCAGGCCCTATGGAAGAGCAGTCAGTGCTCTTAACCTCTAAGCTATCTCTCCAGCCCTACAGTCTTGGATTTAACATCTAGCACCACATAAACACTGGAAGTATAGACAGGAGGATCAGTTCAGGAAGATCCTTGACCTAGGTAGTTCAAGTCTGACCTATGATTCATGAGAATCCTACTTCATCAACACAGAGAGAGCCCTATCTCAAAAGGGGTAGGAGGGAACAGCCAGATGTGACATACACCTTTTATTCTGGGACTTGGAAAGCAGAATTAGGTAAATCTCCAATTTCAGTACCAGCCTGATCTACACAGAGGTCTTGGCCAACCAAGACTACAAAATGAGACCCTGTTTCAAAATAAATAAAAGACCTGGATGTGGTAGCATGCTTTTAATTCTGGAGGGAGAAGTGGATGTTGTGTGTGTGTGGAGGGGGGGTATGAATTCAAAGCTAGCCAAAGCTATACAGTGAGACCTGATTTAAAATATATATATATGGGGCTGGAGAGATGGCTCAGTAGTTAAGAGCACTGGTTGCTGTTCCAGAGGTCCTGAGTTCCATTCCCAGCAACCACATAGTGGCTCATAACCATCTATAACGAGATCTGGTGCCCTCTTCTGGCATGTAGGTGTACATAGAGATAGAAACTCATACATAAAATAAATTTTTTTAAAATGCATAAATTTAGAGCTGGACGTGGTGGCGCACACCTTTAATCCCAGCACTCGGGAGGCAGAGGCAGGCGGTTTTCTGAGTTCGAGGCCAACCTGGTCTACAAAGTGAGTTCCAGGACAGCCAGAGCTATACAGAGAAACCCTGTCTCGAAAAAAATAAAAACAACAAAAAAAGCATAAAGTCTCTTGTTTGTGTTTGTTCTTTTCTGGCTTAGAATTCAAGATTTTCCTGTATCTGCCTCCTGAGTATATTCCTCCTGGGAATACAGCCATACACCATCAGGCCCAATATGGGATGTATTTGAATGAAACCTATTACTTTGTACAATGAATGTACTCTAAAATAGTAAATACCAGGGAGTGAAGAGTTGATGTAATAACTAGGAGCACTTGTTGCTCTTGCAGAGAACATGTGTTTACTTACTAGCACACATCTGATGGACCACAACCATATTTAACTCCAGTTCTTGGGAATCCAATGCTCTCTTCTGACCTCCATGGGCACTGTATGCTTATAGTGAACATATACATGGGGAAACACTTATGTATAGAAAATAATAACTGCATAAATATAATATATAATAAAATAAATACATAAAATTATAAATTAAAATTGTAAAATTAGTAATTGTGAAGAGTTAAGAGGATTCATGTCATAACACATTTTTTGTCCAAACAGAATGTTCTAGAGTGAACCCTAGCCATGCAAGCAATATAGCACATATCTATAATCTTAGCAGTTAGCTGAGGCAAGAAGATCATGAGTTTGAATCCAACCTGGGCTACATAGAGCCCCTGTATTTTTTTGTTTGTTTGTTTGTTTGTTTTGAGACAGGGTTTCTCTGTATAGCCCTGGCTGTCCTGGAACTCACTTTGTAGACCAGGCTGGCCTCAAACTCAGAAGTCCGCCTGCCTCTGCCTCCTGAGTGCTGGGATTAAAGGCGTGCGCCACCACGCCTGGCTTGTATTTTGTTTTTAAAAGAGAAAAAAATGGCCTGCTGCCATTCTATTACAGGACACATGATAGAAGGAGAGTATGTTGGTGTAATGTTATAAAAATATCTCTTACATTCTAAGAGGTGAACGTTTGCTGGGCCTCACAGCTGGAGTTAATAATTCACCTTGAAGTCACTTAAGACTGATAACCTACTTTTAAGAGAAAATTGAAACCATCAACCTTATTTGCCTTGGATTTTTCATGTAATCAACTTTTACATCCTAAGCTAATATGTAGCTGTAAACTTAAATTATAAATTGATATTCTTCAATGCCCATGACCCATAGTTTGTGTATCATTTGCTGAAGGTTGAAAGCAATCTTCTAAAATGAATATCCACCATAAATGTTGGAATGCAACGTTTGAATATTGGATGATAATAATATGTTTAATGTTCTCTGGGTAGGTTGGGGTCTTTGGAGTCAATGACATAATCTCTTGTAAAACTGTTCAAGGTTTCTGTTAAGTGTTCTATATTCCTTCCTGTGTGATGCTTTCCGTGCTGTTCAATAAAACCAGCACAGGGGGCTGGTGAGATGGCTCAGCGGGTAAGAGCACCCGAATGCTCTTCCGAAGGTGATAAGTTCAAATCCCAGCAACCACATGGTGGCTCACAACCATCCGATCTGGCTCCCTCTTCTGGAGTGTCTGAGGACAGCTACAGTGTACTTACGTATAATGAATAAAAAAAAAAAACAACAAACAAACAAAAAACCAGCACAGCCCTTTGGTTAGGGACAGATACAGAAACACATCTGAAAGACAGCCTTAGGCAGGTGAAGATTCGGATTCATTCAACAGACAGAGGATGGAACATGCAGAGAACAGGAAGCAAAGAATCCAAATCTGGACTTGCTCTTGGTTAAATGACCCCAAGGGGATTTGACTTGTTAATGCAAAACCAACACATTGGTAAATTGGAGTTAATAACTAATGTGTTTAATCCACACAGGACAACAATTGCAAGGTGTCCTCTGACCTCCACAAGTGTACGGAGGCATGAATCCACCCCTCACCCACACACAAGCACTTTTTTTTTTCTTTGAGACAGGGTTTCTCTGTAGCCCTGGCTATCCTGAAACTCACTCTGTAGACCAGGCTGGCCTTGACCTCAGAGATCCACCTGCCTTTGCCTTCCAAGTATTGGGACTAAAGGTGTTTGCCAGCACTGCTTGGCTTATAATTTTTTTTAAAATCCTAAAATCCAACCTTTGGGTGATACTGATATGTTCTTTTGGGGAAAAATCAGGGATTGAGGATTGAACCTCAAGCCTCATACATGCTACCAACTACTTTAATAGGTGTATCCCCAGACCTCTTTTTATTTTGAGAAAGTGTCTTAAGTTGCTCATGCTGGCTTTGAACTCTGTAGCCACACTCACTCTGTAGGTTATGATTATTGATCTTTCTGATAAAAAACATACAAATAATTTCACTTGAAAGAAAATAGAAAAATTGTCTATAGTTCAGTAGTAAAACATTAAAGTAAGCTCAATGCCCTGGATTTGGATCTTAAAAACCTAGAACTGCACTGAAAAAAAAAAAGCCAAATATAATAAGGGAAGAAAATATGTTGTAGAGAATAATTCTTACTAGAAAATTTTGAGATAGGCTAACTGAAAAAAAGAAAAAGCTTAGAGTCCAAGGAAGAAAAAAAGGGCATTACTGAAAGGTTAGGTTGTGGTAATAGGAGAAAGCTTATATTTAACTTGGTATGTTACAAGAAGCAACAGTGTTTTAGTTTAGTTTTTTTTTTTTTTTTTTGGAGACAGGGTTTCTCTGTGTAGCCCTGGCTATCCTGGAACTCACTTTGTAGACCAGGCTGCCTCGAACTCAGAAATTCGCCTGCCTCTGCCTCCTGAGTGCTGGAATTAAAGGCGTGTGCCACCACTGTACAGCAGTGTTAGTTTTTTGTGTGTGTGTGTGTGTGTGTGTGTGTGTGTGTGTGTGTGTGTGTATACATGCTCAGGCTCAGGCAAGCTATTTTAATCACTGAGCTATTTTATTTATTTGTTTGTTTGTTTGTTTATTTTTGGTTTCTCTGTATAGCCCTGGTTGTCCTGGAACTCACTTTGTAGACCAGGCTGGCCTCGAACTCAGAAATCTGCCTGCCTCTTGAGTGCTGGGAAATCACTGAGCTATCTTGCTGGCTCACTTTTTTAAATGTTTTGAGATGGGAGTCTTGCACTGTGGCCCAGGCTGCCCTGGAATTTTTAGTATCTGGAATTATGTGTGCATGCTAATATACCTAGCTGGTTTTTATTTCTGAATAGTTTAGGATGTATCTGGTACTGGTGTATAAACCAAAGACATTGAATTGAGAGGCTGTGATGAATAATTTTCATCGTCAACTTGACTGGGCTTGAAATCTTCCAAAGACACCCCTCTGGGAGTGTTTGTGATGGCATCTCTGGGTTTATTAAGGGAAGACATGCAGGGTATGTGCAGCACCACCACCACATGGCTTTGAAGTTCCAGAGTGAATAAAAGAAGCCAGGTGGAAACAATATGAACACCAGTAGGCATCCCTCTGGCCCTTGACTGCAGAAGTAGCAATGCAACCAGCATCTCCATGCCTTCCAGCAATGCTGGGGTTTAACCTTAAGCAGACAATACAGAACCTCCTTTATGGGTCGTCAGGTGGGTCAGGTGGTTCTGTAGCTTAGTTGGCTAAAGCACTTTATCTTGTAAAGATAAAGGCAGTCTCAGAAGACAAGGGGATTAATGCTAAAGGATTTAGACAGTCTGAGATTCAAAACTGGGAAACCAGGTGTGGTATGTGCCTGTAAACCTGATACTAGGGAGTCTGTGAGCCACTCAGAAGACATTCAAGGTTGTCCAGGCCTAAGAAGTTTGAGGCCAACATAGGCTGCATGAGAGGTTGTTTCAAAACAGCACCAATAAAAGCTAGGATATTCAACTTAAATCTTAATATAGCTAATAAACCAGATATTTAGAAAAGAATGGGAGAGGATTCATAGGGAAATGAGTTTACGTGGGCTTTCCTTTAACCGCAGCACTCTGGAGGCAGAGGCAGACAGTCTCTGAATTCTAGGCCAGCTTGATCTACAAATAAAGTCCAAGACAGCCAGGACTCACAGAGAAGCCCTGTCTCAAAAAACCATACCTGGACAAGGTTTGATTACACAGATTTTTAATTCCAGCCCTTGAGAGACAGAGGTGGTCTACAAACATTTCCAGTACAGCCAAGGCTACAAAGTGAGACCCGGTTTCAAAATAAAAACAGAAAATTTAAATGGGCTTGGGGTATAGATTAGGGAAGGTTGTGGCTTTTACCCCAAGAACAGAGAATTAAAATGTATAAATAAATAAACAAACAAATAAATAAATAAATAAATAAAAGGCTGGGACAGGAAAGGAGAGAATGTTTAACCGCTAAGAATAGTGGCTGTTTCCCAGCACTTGGGAGGCAGATCCCAACACTCGGGAGGCAGAGGCAGGCAGATTTCTGAGTTCGAGGCCAGCCTGGTCTACAAAGTGAGTTCCAGGACAGCCAGGGCTATACAGAAAAACCCTGTCTCAGGCTGGTGGGATGGCTCAGCGGGTGGGAGTGCCCGACTGCTCTTCCGAAGGTGGTGAGTTCAGCTCCCGGCGTCCACATGGTGGCTCACAACCATCCGTAACGAGATCTGGCGCCCTCTTCTGGAGTGTCTGGGGACAGCTACAGTGTACTTACATATAATAAATGGAATAAATCTTTAAAAAAAAAAAAAAAGAAGGGAAAAAGGAAAAAAAAAAAAACAAAACCCTGTCTCGAAAACAAAACAAAACAAAAAGAATAGTGGCTGTACTTCCTGAGACTAGAGTTCAGTTAAATAGCATCCAAACCTCCTCTTGCCTCCAATGGTGTCTGTCTCTCTCTCACACACACATGCAACTTAAAAACTTTTGAAATAGGCTTATATGCACATGTCATCAAGCCTTCCCCTACGTGAAATACTTCTCTAAGCACTCTACATGCACCAAGTCATCTATTTATTATGACAAGTTGGAGAGGTTTTGAAAAGATTCCTGGGGCCTGGAGAGATGGCTCAGTGGTTAAGAATGTTGGCTCCTCTCCCAGAGGTTCTGAGTTCAATTCCCAGCACCCACATCGTAGCTCATGACCATCTATCTATAAAATGATTTGATGCCCACTTCTGGCATGTCATTCCTACATAAAAAAAAAAAAATTCTGAAACCTCAGCTGCCGGTGAAAACACCTGAATTTCCTGCTGTTCTGGAATTCACTATGTAGTCTAGGCTGGCCTTGACCTCTCAAAGATCTGCCTACCTATGCCTTCTGAGTACTGAAATTAAAGGCATATACCACCATGCCTGGCCAAGCAGTCTGATATTTAGATATCTTGTGCGGGAGCATGTGTGAGAAAGCTGTGAATATACTGTGAACTGTGGATGGCAGAGTACAGAATGTTCTTCCCATGAGGTGGCCTTCTAGAAAGAATTACATAAGCTGTGATAAGTGAATGCACTTGAAAGTCAAGACATGAAGGGGATGCCCTGGCATGTCCACAATCTCTCCACAGGAAAGGCAAACGCCTGGGAGGAATAGTCTTGACTATTCCAAAATATCTTTGACTAGGACCAAAGATAAGACATAACATCAGGTGTATTCCCTTGCTGTCCTTGTATTCATGTAGGCTAATGGTAAACGTCACCTCACGCTTTTTATATAAATGGGTCGTGCTTTATTTACACTACTCTTGAGCTCTACAGTCTTGCTCTGAAACCATTACACTAACAGAAAAATGGAATGCTTAAGACCACAAATGGCTGTGGTGAAGCATTCAGTAAATCCCAACATTCATGAAAGGTGAGGTGAGTGTATCTCTTTAAAGCCAGCCAAGACTACACAGTGAGAATATTACTTTTTCTTTCTTTCTTTTTTCTTTTTTGGTTTTTTGAGACATAGTTTCTCTGTGTAGCCCTGGCTGTCCTGGAACTCACTCTGTGGACCAGGCTGGCCTCAAACTCAGAAATCTGTCTGCCTCTGCCTTCCAAGTTCTGGGAATAAAGTTGTGTACCACCACTGCCCAGCACAATGAGACTATTTCTTTGTTTGTTTTGTTTTTTAGTTTTTTTTCGAGACAGTGTTTCTCTGTGTGAGACTATTTCTTTGAAAAAAAAATAATAAAAAGACAAAAAAGACAAGCCAGGTTTGGCAGCTAGAGTCTAAATCCAGAAGCCCAGCTTGTGTAGGGTAGAGATAGGAGGATGGCTGAAGCTTGCTGGCCACAGGCAAAACAAGGAATAAAACAGAGCAAGATCTGTGAAATCCTCCCCTTGCATGCAAGAGTAACTGAACAAGACAGACAGACACACACCTGCCCCAAAAATGTTCCCGTGATTAAAAAGAGTTTGCTTACTATTGCATTTAAAGATGGTTAGAATTTACAGAAGGCTATTGCTCAAGCAAATCAAAATGGAGTCACATTAAAGGCCCACATGATCAAGTGAAACTTGTTTATTTTGATCTCTCAAGTAACCAGTAGAGAGGTAAGAGTGAAATCTCCAAGCAGGTCAGTTTCAGCTGGCATGATAAGGAAGTCCTGCTTTTAACCTTTGGAGCGAAAATTACTTGAAAACAATCTGCTTTTAGCTGTTCCTTCTTAGCTCTTTTCTATTTGGAAACCAAACTTCTATTCAGCTCATCAGAATGTTCATTGCAAAGAATAGAAGTTGATTGCAGGATCATTAAGGTCTTTAAAACTGTTGTAAATTAAAAAAAAGAATTTATTAATAAATATGTATATGAGTACACTGTAGCTGTACAGATGGTTGTGAGCCTTCATGTGGTTGTTGGGAATTGAATTTTAGGACCTCTGTTCGCTCTGGTCAACCCCGCTCCGGCTCAAAGATTTATTTATTATTATAAATAAGTACACTATAGCTGTCTTCAGACGTACTAGAAGAGGGTGTCAGATCTCATTATGGTTGGTTGTGAGCTACCATATGGTTGCTGGGACCTCTGGAAGAGCAGTCAGTGCTCTACCCTCTGAGCCAACTTGCCAGCTCCCTGTAAATTTTAAAAGAAAGCCAAAGTCAATCTTCCACAGACGCTTAGAGGCTCTCAAAATGGTCCAGCATTTGACACTGTTGTAGGCTCTCCTGCAATACAGCCTCTAACTAAAGTAGCTTTTTTGAACTCCTAGCAACAGGATTACTTACCTTTATTCCAAGGTGGTTAGGAAAACACCTAAATGTGCACATGGTGTGTGTCCAGGCAGACTGCAAGGAGTTCCTGCTGTGAGACCTAAAGTCCTTCTAAAATTGTCTAAGACAAAGAAATAGGCTGGAGAGATGGCTCAGTGGTTAAGAGCAGTGGCTGCTGTTCCAGGGGTCCTGAGTTCAAATCCCAGCAACCACATGGTGGTTCATAATCATCTGTAATGGGATCTGATGCCCTCTTCTGGTGTGTCTGAAGGCAGCTACAGTGTATTTTTGTATACATAAAATAAATAAGTCTTTAAAAAACAAACAAAACCACAACAAACAAACAAACCAAAGAAGCCCATCAGCAGGGTCTATGGTGGTTCCGTATGTGAGCCAAGTGGGTCTGGAACAGGACCAAGCTGGCTTTCCTCATGAGGAGCGGAAGATTGTTGTGAAAGCACAAGTACAGAGTCAGAAAGCAACATAAATATGCAGCTTTTATAAGTAATCAAAACAAAGCTTGGAAGAAAGAAAGAGAACCCAAAGTCAGGCAGGCTTTTAAATCTCAGCACTTGGCGGGCAGTGGTGGCGCACGCCTTTAATCCCAGCACTCGGGAGGCAGAGGCAGGCCCATTTCTGAGTTCGAGGCCAGCCTGGTCTACAGAGTGAGTTCCAGGACAGCCAGGGGAACACAGAGAAACCCTGTCTCGGAAAAACAAAACAACAACAACCACAAAAATCCTATAACGCATTACGAAATTGTTATGTAACTACCGAGCAAAGAAGCCACACCTTGTCAGTTACTCTTTCCTAGCTTCAAAAACTTTTCAGAGAAATTTTCGTTTAATTTTTTTTTTTTTCCGAGACAGGGTTTCGACAAGTACTGGGATTAAAGGCGTGTGCCACCACGCCCGGCTTTCGTTTAATTTTCTTTTCTTTTTTTTTTTTTTTTTTAGTTTTTCGAGACAGGGTCTCTCTGTATAGCTCTGGCTGTCCTGGAACTCACTTTGTAGACCAGGCTGGCCTCGAACTCAGAAGTCCGCCTGCCTCTGCCTCCCGAGTGCTGGGATTAAAGGCGTGCGCCACCACGCCCGGCTCGTTTAATTTTCTTATTCCCTCTTTCTAGAATGCAGTCGGTCGGCTGGCTGTGAATGGTGTCATTGCAGTCGGGCGTGTAACACGGGTTAGGCTAAGAGTGCGTAGAGAACGGCTAACTGGATCTACGCACGCGCGTCTTCCCCTACTCCGCAAGAGGTGCCAGCCATTTTGTCGCGCGTAGGTCCCCGATGGCGGGGTAGCAGGGAACGCAGCTGCAGCTGTCAGAAACAGTGGCCACAGAATGGTGGGCATTTCCCATCCTAGTGTGAGCTAAAGGCTCCCAGGGAGCAACCCCGCCATGAAGCCAAAAGCAGGGCGGAGCACTGAACGGGGACGCTATTAACATCCCAGTTTCCCGAGTTCCTCAATCCGGCCTTCCCAGGTTTTCCTCCCAACTCGCTAGGCGCAGACCTAACGCGCAGGCGCCCAGAGAGACGCAGCGCCTCCTCAGCCCTCAGGGCCCGAGGACTCTCTCGCGCGCGCTTCTCCGACCCTCTCCCCTGATTGGTCGGATCCTAGCGCTATCACGCCCCCTCGGCTCCCGTGCTCAAGGTTGAGGAGGAAGCGGAGGGGCGGGGCTTCCGTGCGCGTGCGCATTCCTTCTGCTGTTCCATTGCTGCTATTGCGTTGCAAAAAAAAAAAAAAAAGAAAAAAAAAAGAAAAAGAAAAGAAAAATATCTGCCTAGGTAGCTTTGGGCCTTTCCTGAGGTAGAGAATCTAAAGGCAAAGCTTTCTGCAGCCGAAGGGACGGCGTGGGTAGCGTTACGTCTTCGGTACCAAGGCCGCCCTGGCCTCACCGGAATTTGGCCAACGGGATGAGGGAAGGGCCTTAAGAGTTGAGGAGCGTAGAGGCTAAAAGCCTTAGTAGTCGGCGCCGGGCGTTCGGCAAGGCGTCGCAGGTCCTGTCTCCTCCGTAGTTGTCTCCCGACTCCCGGTTTAAACACCACCCCCGACCCTACTGACAGCCCTCGGCGGCCGCGGCCCCTCCTCGCAGCGTGTGGGAGCCGCCAGCGCGCCCAGCAGCTAAGCCCTCCTGCCGCCAGAGGAGCCTAGCGCGTGCACCGTCCCCACCCCCTGGCCGCCCTCCCCGCCTGCTGCTTTCACGCACTCGCACTGATTGTTTTGCCCGCTCCCGCCGCCGCCGCCGCCGCCGCCGCCGCCAGAGGACCAGCGGCGCTTGTGCAAACCGGGGAAGATGGCGGCCGGCGGCGGCGGAGGCAGCAGTAAGGCCTCCTCCTCGTCGGCCTCGTCCGCCGGGGCCCTGGAGTCCTCGTTGGATCGAAAATTCCAGTCGGTGACCAACACCATGGAATCCATTCAAGGCTTGTCGTCCTGGTGTATAGAAAACAAGAAACACCACAGTACAATCGTCTACCATTGGATGAAGTGGCTCCGGAGATGTGAGTGTGGGGGCGACTAGGAAGGGGGAGGCTGGGGAGATGGAGGAAACGCGGCCCCCCGACACTCCGGGGTTTGCCCACCGAGCCGCTGCATTCAGTTGGGGTTCACAGTAAAGATCGGACGCGAGTGTTTCCCTAGTCCAGACTCCATCCTAGGCACGGTTGCCCCGATCTGCAGGGGGCTCATTGCTTGGAATTTTTCAGCCTCGCTTTTGGCGTGACCTTGGGCCGTTGGGCCTAGACCCGTAGAGATGTACGCGTTTCCGTGCGAGCCCTGGAAGGTGTGTTGTTGATTATCCTGAACCTTCAGGGAAATGGTCGCGTCCGTTTTATTTCTTATAGGCCTTGACGTGTTGATGAATCTCCGGGTTTCCTGTTCGCTAGTCAAGCTAGGGTTTAAGCTGTCTACTTTCCTGGAATATGTTAGAGCAGGTAGTGTTTTCCACCGACGTGAAACTTGTGATGTGTCTAGAAAAGGGGCCTTCTCTTGATGACTGTGGGTGAAACTTGGCGTGTGTAATTTTAAGGAGGCTTTCCCTGGATGAATGTGAAGCAGTAGGAGCTCTACAGTAGAGCTGTGAGGCGACCACCTGTTTTCCTTTTACCTGTGTTTGTAAAATACAGACTACGGGATACTGAGGAGATAACAACTGCGAGACTGTAATCATCATTGGTACCGAAGTATAAAATATACCCGGCCACTTTTTAATCGCCTGAAATACACTTTACAGTGTTGAGTTTGTTTGCATAGGCAATCAAAATGGGAAATGTGGATTTTAAAATATCATTTATTTGTTTTAGCATATAACCCCCCTCTCAAGTTATACTTTTTTGTCTTCAACCTGTGGGGTTCTCCCCACAACACTGCTTTAATATAGAAAAGAGATCTTCTAAAAATATGAATTGTTAAACTGGGCGTGGTGGCTCATGTCATTTCAGAGGCTGAGGCAGGAGGATTGCTGAAAGTTTGAGGCCAGCTTGTTCTACACAGTAAATTTTAAGCAATTATAACCCCAACTCCATACATATTTATTCAAGTTGTCGTTTGTTTCCTATCTATATAGCCTCTTGCCAGTGCTACTCAGTTAACAGTTTTCTTATTCCATGTCTGTCTTTGCTTCTATAATATTTTTGAGTTTACTTGTTAGTGAACAAGTGGATAACACTTCAAAATTATAGGCCCCAAATTTGAAATCTTTTGTATTTAAGGTTATTGATAAGACAGTTGTCCTGTGGTTCTTTGAACTGTAGTGTTGAGAAGGACATTTGAGAGAAAGGACAGGATTAGCTAGTCTTTATTATTGTCAGAATTTTTTGTTTTTGTTTACTTCTTGCCAAGAGGTTAAACTAGAATCTGCAATATCTGTCACCTTCAAAGACTCACATATGTATCTGCCACATGCCAGCCATTTCCTTAGTCCTTGGAATACACTTTATAGTCTGTTGAATTACACATGGGGAACCTAGGGCTCAGAAATGTCAGGTTGCTAAAGGTTACTCAGTAAAGCCATGTGGTTAAGGTTGGGCTCTGTCGTTAGCTTTGTGAGACAGTGCTTGGTGTGTTGAGTATATCAGTGTAGTTAAGCAGTGCTGATGTGGGGATATCTTCCACTGTTTTAAATTATTTTACCAACTTATGAAGCATTTTTACATTCCAGTGCTTTAACCCTGTGGTTGTATATTTTCAAGAATAAGTTGGTCCCTATCTCTGCGTTGTGGGATCACAAGTGACAATTATACTTTTTTTTTCTAGTCAGGAATAATGAAAAGTGCTAGGACCAGAATTTTTCCTATCTCTGCTGTTGTTTTGTTTCTGAGTTTATTTCCTTTATTGGCACTAAGAGTAGGAGGGTAGTTTTTTATCTGAAAAGTAGATTCTACATAATTTAAATGAAGTGAAATGCATTTGACTTTTTAAAGCCTGCTATCAGTTTCATAGTGGAGTGAAACTTAAACTTTCTAAAATGGCTAAGAATAATTTGTGGACATTTGTGTTTACAGGTGATAAATATCTGCCTCAGGAATAAAGTCAGAGTGGTGAAGGCTAGGATGCAAATGGCTGTTGTATTAGGCCAGTATTTTCACCTAATATTTTTAGACCTTTGCAGAATTGCTAAGTTTGCTCAAGCATTCCCAGTGTTTCTGTCCATTTCCCTGAGGCTACTCATCTCCCTTTTCTTATGGCATCCATTTAGTCATTTAGATCTCAGGTAAATTTAAGTGACTGTACTAGAGATATCAGGAGATGTTTTCTTTCTGTCATTTTGTGGTATATCTAATTCTGTGCAAACACCACCATTGAGCTATGCCTTAAGTCACCAGAGGGGTTTTCGTTGATTTACAGTGTGTAATACTAGTAACGGGCTTTTTATTCATTGTAAAGGAAATAATGAGCAAGCATGCTTCCTGAAGATGTGCATTCCATAGGCAGACTCCGCTGGTCTCTTCTAGGCATGGCTGTAACAGTCATTAGCTTCTGTCAGTCTGGGTTACCCTGACTGGTTTGGTATTTAGTAGCCCACATCAGGCTCCAGCCCAGGCATCTCCCTCTCAGCCTCCCTGTTGCTAGCCTTGTAGCTATTCACTGCTTATTCAGCAGCCATGATTTCCTGAAGTGGTCTTTCTATGGTATGAACAGATATTATGCCTCTACTATCTACCTATGTATCTATCTATCCATCCATCCATCAATCCATCCATTTAGAGACAGGGTCTCTCTGTAGTCCTGGCTTTCCTGGAACTTGTTATGTAGACCAGGCTGGTGAATTAAAAGAGATGAGACTATTTCTGCCTTCAGAGTACTGGATTAAAGATGTTGGCTGCCATGCCCAGCTCATGCTTCTACTTTTTTTTTTTTTTTTCAAGACAGGGTTTCTCTCTATAGCTCTGACTGTCCTGGAACTCACTTTCTAGACCAGGCTGGCCTCTAACTCAGAAATCCCCCTGCCTCTGCCTCCCAAGTGCTGGCATTAAAGGCGTGCGCCAACACGCCCGCCATGCTTCTACTTTTTAACCTTTCAGTGATCTCCTGTTGCAGTAGGGTTAGGGTTAGGTTATACATTTTTGTACTGTGGTCTCTCCAAGAGCCTGTCTTACCTGTACTGCCTGCTTCTCAGGCTTCTTCAGATTCCACCACCTTCTCACTAGATCTCATCTCAAACGTTCCCTCCTCAGGATGGCCTTCTCTCATTACCTTCAATTGCTATTATATCTTTCCTTTCTTGTTTTCCTTCCGCCGCCCCGGCTATCCAGGAACTCACTATGTAGACCAGGGTGTCCTAAAACTCAAAGATACAGCTGCCTCTACCTCCTGAGTGATGGGATTAAAGGTGTGCTCCACCACACCAGACAGGCATAGCATCTTATTTTCCAGCATGATAAATTACTGTTTTGATTTGTCATGTCTTTATAGCTTATTTCTCTCCAGTGTCAGAGTTGTGTCTTGTTTGTCTCTCTATCCTAAACCACGTGATATAGATCAGTAACTATTGGCCAAAATAATGTTGCAAAATGGCTAATAAAATTCTTGTTTCTGACTTAGTGGCACATTTCTGCAGTTGTGGCAGGCATTTGGGATTCTGAGGCAGAAGGAGTATAAGTTTGAAGCCAACCTGGGCTATTCTGCCATAAACCCCACCCCAAAAATCTTGAACAATTTTTTTTTTTTTTTTTAAAGATTTATTTTATTTATTATATGTAAGTACACTGTAGCTGTCTTCAGACACTCCAGAAGAGGGCGCCAGATCTTGTTACGGATGGTTGTGAGCCACCATGTGGATGCTGGGATTTGAACTTATCACCTTCGGAAGAGCAGTCGGGTGCTCTTACCCGCTGAGCCATCTCACCAGCCCGAACAATTTTTTTTTTTTTAAATCTCTTTTAATGAAAATATTTATAATTTAGTGAGACTGTGGGGATTGTTTGTCTGCTGTTTCAGGATATGGCTTTACAGGGAGTTATGTGCAACTTAACCAGGTTATCTTTTTCATACTTCACTTTTCTCTCCCAGTTTTAGTGTAAAACAAAGTGAGCACAGGAAGGTAGAAAAATCCAGGCTTTAGGTTTAGAGTTAGGCTGAGGTCTCCGCCCCATTTCTTCATCCTGGGGGTATGCTATGCATAGAACTTAAAGCTAGGTTGGGAGCACTGTACTTTAGTAGAGTTTATGGCCTGGGTTTAAGGAGATAATGCATGAATCTTAGTATATATAGAGTTAACCTACAGAAATGTTAATTGTTTACTATGGAGACCCTGATCATTCAGCAGAGTTACAGCAAAGCTCTGCTTTAGAGTACAGGGCTGGGGTCACCCAGTCAGTGACAGAGAATTAGATCAACTTCTCAGTGAATTAGGGGTGTTCTGAACAGTCAGTGGGACAGAATAAAAATGTTGTATCCCAAAACCTCTATTTTATCTTATTTTTTAAGTGATTCTTTTTTTTTTTTTTTTTTTTTTAAGATTTATTTTATTTATTATATGTGAGTACACTGTAGCTGTCTTCAGACACTCCAGAAGAGGGAGCCAGATCTTGTTACGGATGGTTGTGAGCCACCATGTAGTTGCTGGGATTTGAACTTATCACCTTTGGAAGAGCAGTCGGGTGCTCTTACCCGCTGAGCCATCTCACCAGCCCCTAAGTGATTCATTTTTATTTTAAATTAAATGTATATGTCTGTCTAGGGGTATGTGGGTTGGATCCCTTGGAACTGGAATTTGAATGTCTGGTGTGGGTGCTGGGAACTGAACTCAGGTCCTCTGTAAGAGCAGTATGCACTCAGCCACTGAATCATCTCTCTAGACCCTGTCCTGTCTTGTTTCTAACTTCTGAGTGGTGTGATGTGTTGTAGGAAGCAGAGTGAGGATTTAAATGAGCTCCCACAGGAAAGTAGAAGCCTAATTAAGTCTGTAAGCTACAAATTTTCTTTTTCTTTTTTTTTTTTTTTTTCTTTTGGTTTTTTGAGACAGGGTTTCTCTGTATAGCCCTGGCTGTCCTGGGACTCACTTTGTAGACCAGGCTGGCCTCGGAACTCAGAAATCCGCCTGCCTCTGCCTCCTGAGTGCTGGGATTAAAGGCGTGCGCCACCACGCCCGGCACGCTACAAAATTTCTTAAGGCTCCATTTAGCTATTAAAAATATTCTTTTGCATTTATTTGTTTTAGGGAAGGGGACACACCCATGCCACAAGGCATGTATGGTCAGGGGACAATTTCTGCGAGTCAGTTTTCTTCCTCTTATGGGTTCCAGGGATGGATCTCAGATCAACAGGTTTGATAGCTGACTCCTTTCCCACTTGAGCAATCACCCTGGCCATTTCTTCAACTATTTTTAGTTAAATTTACAAAAAAAATAGGCACTGAGGTATGGTGGTGCTTCCCTGTAATCCCAGCATCCAGGAAGCAGAGGTGGGGGTAAAGCAGAGCCTGTCCACAGGACACACAAGAGAGGAGGAGAAGGGGACAGACAAGGAGACCCCTTTCTGTTCAGTTCAGTGGTCTTCATACAGACTTCAGCATGTACAACTAACACTTTTTGTTGTTTGCTTGCTTGCTTTTGGACTATGTAGCCCAATCTACATAGAGATGTATGTAGATTGTAACATGGAGTCACAGTTACTGCCTTTGATCTATGGGATGGTTTTTCAGTTTTCAGTTCAGGTTCTAGAGTAGACCGTGAGGCTGGCATGATTTTATAATTGTCTTTGATTGAGTGCTTCCTATGTTTCATGCTCTGTTCTAAGAAGCATTTTACACATACTAACTCAGAATGAGACACTAATCCTCAGAATAATTTTTAAATTCTTTTCTCATATATTACACCCCTACCTCAATTTTCCTTCCCTTCTCTCCTCCCAGTTCCAGCTCCCCTCTCCCCCAGTTCCACTTTTCTTTATTTCCCTTCATGAAAAGGAAAGGGTAAGCCTCCCACAGATATCAACCAAACATGGCATATCGAGTTGCAGTACAGCTGGGCACATCCCCTCATATTAAGGCTGGACAAAGCAACCCAGTAGGAAGAAAAGGGTCCTAAAATCAGGCAAAGGAGTCAGAGACAACCCCTGCTCCTATTGTTAAGAGTTGGAATAATTCTTAAAAGTAGGTGTTATTATGAGATCCACTTTACATTTGAGAAAACTGGAACAGAGAGGTGGTGTAGTTTGCCCCTGGTTACATAGCTAATAGGTATGTAAACTAGAGTTAAACCAGGTATTTTCAGCCACTATATATATTATGTAGCCTTTCTTACTGGTTCTTTCTTTCTTTCTTTCTTTCTTTCTTGATTATTATATGTTTGTATGTTTGTTTGTTTATTTATTTATTGTGTACAGTGTTTTGTCTGCATATATGCCTGCACACCAGGAAAGGGTGCCAGATCTTATTACAGATGGTTGTGAGCCACCATGTGGTTGCTGGGAATTGAACTCAGGACCTCTGGAAGAACAGTCAGTGCTTTCAACCTCTGAGCCATCTCTCCAGCCCCATACAATATTTCTATAATGCAGAAAACTTTTGATAATCTGCTTACCATTCAAGTCTAGGCCATGTAGATTAGCCAGAATGTTGAGTTATTGTTTCTTGTATTTTAATATTTCAGGGCTTCATGTGCTTCAGACTGGCCCTGCACTCCTTATTTTCCTGCTTCCAATGTTGCCATTATAGGATTGCACTGCTATGCCTAACCTTAAGACAACAAACCCCACGGTGTTGTTGGCTGTCATGAAACTTACTATGAAGACCTGGAGGCTACACTTACTTAGAGATCCTCCTGCCTCAGCCTCCTGAGTGCTGAGTGTACACCTGCACCACCACACCCTAAGAACCTAAATTGTACATACTTGTGTTCTTACTGTATAGTTATATATTTATATTGTATATAATGTTCAAACCAAGGTGAATGTTATTTTCTCAAACACTTGTTTCTTTGTGGAGAATGTTGAAATTTTAATTTTTGTTTTATGTATATGAGTGTTTTCCCTGTGTGGTGTGTGTGTGTGTGTGTGTGTGTGTGTGTGTGTGTGTGTGTGTATGTACCACTTGAAGACCTGGTGCTTGCCTAGCCAGAAAAGTGTTGGATCCTGTAGAACTGGATACAGGTGGTTGTGAGCTGCCATGTGGGTGATGGTATCATATTTTTGTTGTTGTTTGCTTGATTGCTTCTTTGACTATGTAGCTCAAACTAGCCTGGAGTCACAGTATGGTCTTTGAGCTATGCAGTGATTTCTTAGTTTAAACTTCAGGTTCCAAAGTAGACCTTACAGAGGAGCCCAGGACCCTCTTTCTAGCCTTGAGGTTTTAGTTTTTGTTTGTTTGTTTGTTTTTTATTCCCCCACTGTGATAAAAATAATTATTTAATGTTTTGAAAATCATGTTTGTTTTTAATCTAATGAAATAAGAAAAACAAGTTGAACATATTTAAGCTGAGTACTAAATAAAAGCCTCTCTGAATGTGAGGTTCATTTACATTAAATAATAAAAGGAAGTCTTGTTCACATAATGTTTGGAATGCATGCTGGTCGGTAGGGAGTTCAGTCTGTAATCACATATATTTTGTGGAGTAAAAGTGCTTGGGATTGCTCCTAGAATCTTGAGGTGCCAGGCCTGTGGTCTATGGTACCACTGAGCTAACTCAGCTGCCAGCTTACTTCTGATTATGATACTTATCAAAGATCCAGGACCATTTTCTGCAGGTCTGGTTTCTGAAAGGTAGCTCTTCCCTTAACTATTTACGTTATTTGTAATCTATCTGTTGTAGCAGGTATCCAGGCTAGATTTGAAGGGTACAGCAGTACTACATAGATAAACAGTGTTTATGTGAGTATTACAGGTGAAGCAGAGACTGCACTCAACTTTGTTATGAAAACTTTCTGTGTTTTGAGATGGAGTGTTGTCTAGGCTTTGTTCCGCTCAAGATCCTCTTAGCCTCCTAAGTAGCTAGACAGAGAGGAATGACCACAGCATCCAGCTGCAAGGTACATTTGCTTATAAGTCACTTCACTTTATATCTACTTTCCCAATAATTATTTCCAGTGCATTTAAAATTATAAATAACTATACACATTTGTTTGGTATACTGTGATATATATATATATATATATATATATATATGATATATGATATATACTGTTGAGTATTTGTCTATATGTGTACATTTGTACCACATGTGTGCCTGTTATCTGTGGAGGCCAGACAAGGACTAGGATCTCCTGGAATTGGAATTACAGATGTTTGTGAGCTACCATATGAATGCTGGGACCTCTCATCAAAGGTCTTGAAAGAAACTTGAAGGACTTTGGATTTTGCTTTTTGTTTTTATTGTTGTTGCTTTTGTTTTTGTTTTAAACAGTCTCTCATGTAACCTAGGCTGGCCTCAAACTTATCTTGTAGCTGAGCATGACTTTGAATTTCTTTCTTTTTTTTTTTTATTTATTTATTTTATTTATTATACGTAAGTACACTGTAGCTGTCTTCAGACACTCCAGAAGAGGGAGCCAGATCGGATGGTTATGAGCCACCATGTGGTTGCTGGGATTTGAACTTATCACCTTCAGAAGAGCAGTCGGGTGCTCTTACCCGCTGAGCCATCTCACCAGCCCCTCTTTTTTTTTTTTTTTTTTTTTTTTTTTTTTTTTTTTTTTTTTTTTTTTTTTTTTTTTTTTTTTTTTTTTTTTTTTTTTTTTTTTTTTTTTTTTTTTTGGTTTTTCAAGACAGGGTTTCTCTGTATAGCTCTGGCTGTCCTGGAACTCACTTTCTACACCAGGCTGGCCTCAAACTCAGAAATCCACCTGCCTCTGCCTCCCGAGTGCTGGGATTAAAGGCGTGCGCCACCATGCCTGGCTGGCTTTGATTTTCTGATCCTCTTGCATCCAAGTCCTGAGTGATAAGATTGCAGTCATATACCACTGTGTCCAATTTATGTGGTGCTGAGGATTGTGAATTCTAGGCAAACCCTCTATGAGTTGAGCCATATCCTTAGCCTAGGACTTTCATACTTGAAGCCATTGAGCTGAGGAGGATTATCTGATTTATGGTAGTGTGTGTCTGTGTGTGATTGATTGAACCAAGGGCTGAATATATGCTGATGTTCATTTGTTTTTTAACACAGAGTCTTAAGTAGCCCTTTTTTATTTTTTTATTTTTAAGATTTATGTATTTTATGTATATGAGTTCACTGTAGCTGTGCTGATGGTTGTGAGCCATCATGTGGTTGCTGGGAATTTGAATTCAGGACCTCTGCTCACTCCAGCCAACTCTGCTTGTTCTGGCTGACCTACATAGCTCTTTCTAAGGTTAAAGATCTTAAACTGATCTTTCTGCCTCCCAAGTGCTAGGATTTACTGCTGTGTGACTGTGATAGAATGTAGGATATCATGAATGCTACCCAAGCATTCTACAAACTGAGCTGTAGGGCTGGAGAGCTGCTCAGCAGTTAAGAGTACCTGTTGCTCTTGCAGAGGACATGGCTTCGGTTCCCAGCACTCACATGGCAGCTTACAACCATTAATAATAACTTCAGTTCAAGGGGCTCCAACAGCCTCTTCTGACTTCCATAAGCACTAGGCTCATGTGGAACACACATATACACGCAGGTAAAATACACAGAATAAAATCTAACAAACTGAGCTATATCACTTATCCCTGATTTAAGTATGTGAAAGGTTATTCTGGTTGCTGCAGAAACAAGGACACTAGTTAGATGACCAATGTAATCTGTATACAATGTTAGTGGCTTGGACTAACCTTGTGTTTTCCAGGTAGATCTAACCAGATCTTTATATTAATATTGTGTCATATAGCCCAGTCTGGCCTTGAACTCACTATGTAACTCAGGCTGGCCTCAAATTTAACAGCATTCTTCCTGTCTCAGCTTTCTGAATGCAGAATTTGAAAATGCAGAGTCATGACACCTGGCCAACAAGATTTACTTATTATTTTTATTGTTATATAGTCGTTATAAGGAATGATAAATTTCATAAAAATCATTCCATACAGGGATATCGCTTAGTGTTGGATGGATTCGATCTGGGGTAAGAAGAGTAGTTTGAAATGTCTTTGAGTTTTGCCTCAGTGACTACAAAGAATTAGTGGTTACTGGTGAAGATGGCAAATGGAACAGATTTTGAAAGGTATATTAGAAATTTAGTTTTGAATATGTTAAATTTTTGGATTTCTGCTTTTTAAGATACCTTGAGATACAATTCATGGCTGTAAAATTTACCATTTGACCTTGTCTCAGTGCATTCACAGTAATGTTTAAAGCCACCATATTACCTGGGAAGTTGAGACATGAGGACTGTGAATTTGCAGGCAGCCCAGGCTACATACCAGAACAGAAAACATACTTCATATATTCTAGACATAATAATTAAGTTTCATGCTTGGGCAGGGACTGACTATGAAGTCAGTGGTGAAGTTCTCACACTGACCCGTTCTGAAGCACGAGGGAGAGAAAGAAAGTGCTTCCTGGTTTTGAAACATTGTCAAGAAACATGGAAAAATATTATCTGTATCTCCAGGAACCTAACACACTCAGACTAAAAGACGTGATCCAGACCTTCAAAGGGCAGACTGGGGGACATGGCTCAGCAGGGGGAAGAGTGGGGGACATGGCTCAGCAGGGGGAAGAGTGCTTGGTGCTCTTCCAGAGGACCTGAGTTGAGATCCAAGCTCTCTTCTGACATTCTATCTCTGACAGATCTGATACTGTCCTCTGGCCTCCGTGGACACATTCATGTGCAGCAGGCACATGTACACACTAAGACATGCTCATATTCATAAATAACAAACTTTTTTTAAAAATAAATCCCTTTGCCCTCTATCCCATCATAAAGTCTGAACTGTCTGCTAATGAAGGCCCATCTTAACTGTTTTCCAGCCACAAATGTTTCAGAAACTTAGTGTTTTTCTGTTCTTTTGGCTTTTTTTTTCCCCTTGTTCCAGTCAACCCCGCTCGCTTTGCTCGACCCTGTACGCCCCGGAACGAGCAGGGCCATACCGGAGCAAGCGGAGCCGATCGGAGCGAGCGGGGCTGGCTGGAACAAGCGGGGTCGAGCAGAGCGAGCGAGGTTGACCGGAACAAGGGAAAAAAAAATTCGGGCTGAAAAGATGGCTCTGTGAGTGAGGACCCATGTCCTCACTTTCTAGGTCTTTTTCTTCACTGTTCAAGGTTTATTTGGTGTTTTCAATGGCATGACACTTGAGTGGTTGGTACCATCATCCATATGCAGATCTTACATTTCAATATACACTATAATATATAATATTGCAATGTACACTACAGACACTGTAATACATAAAATAGCCTGTAGAACAGTTATGCACAAGATATTCATAGTGGACTTACACGCTGGAGCCAGGTTATGACTAACTGGGAACTCGTTGGCCTAAGCATGTTTAGTGAGAGTGCATAGCTCACAGGATGATCAAGGTCTGCACACAGTTGGCAGTGTGTCTTGGAGACAGTGTGACTGTCACACTAACCAGGTTACCACTACACAAGTGCCACTTAGCAGCAGGGCAGAGCTGAGATTTTTCTGCAGACCACCTCAACACCATTGTACTAACCACAACTCAGATGAGAAGGGTGTGGTCTTCACAGAAACCCTGCTGTAGCCTGGACAGTGAAGTGCTAGGACACTGGGAAGACTTTAGAACTACAGCTCCTTCTGGATTCCCCAGAGGGTATCTGCACTCTTCTTCAGGCAGGATACTTCCTCAGGAGTCAGTGTCACCTTCACAACATCCGAGATTCCATTTTATCCCAGGATACATGGGACACTGAGGAAGACAACATCATTGATTCCATAGAGACCCTTAATCATGGTGGGAATGGGATGCACCTGCCTAAGGTTCTTCATTATGCTCTCGGCCGAATCTGCTACAGAGAGGCCAATGGCCCAGGATGTGTAACCTCTCAGCTTGATCACCTCGTACGAACTGTCAACCACCTGCTTGTGAACCTCCTTCCACTGCCCCTTATCTGCATCACTACTGAGCTCTGGGTTCAGAGACTTCAGGGAGACACTGGCAACGTCACGCCACGCCACACAGGTACAACGGAGTCTCCATGTTCGCCCAGGACCCACCTGTGACAGCTCAGCGGGTGAACTCCAGCCATTCTCCCATCAGGTAGTGGAGCCGAGCTGATTCCAGATTACAACCACTTCCAATAACTCGGCTTTTGGGACAGCCACTGATTTTCCAAGCCACACAGGTCAAGATATCCACTGGATTTGAGACAATAAGCAGCTTGCAGTGTGGACTGTGCTTCACGATGTTGGCAGTGATGAACTTGAAGATGTTCACGTTTCACTGGAGCAAATTGAGTCGGCTCTCTCCCTCTTGCTGACAGGCCCCTGCTGTGATAATGAACAGCTTGGAGTTTGCAGTCACACAGTAGTCTTTGCTGGAGACAATTTTTGGTGTTTTAAGGAAGAGGCTGCCATGCTGGAGATCCATCATCTCTCCCCTTGGCTTGTCTTCCATGACATCAACAAGGGCAAGCTCATCTGCCAAGTCCTTTGTTAAGATACTGATGGGACCAGCTGTGCCAATAGCACCAACCCCAGCAACTGTAATCTTGTTCTGGGCACCTGTTGTTCCTCCTTGGTCCTTGAGGGTTGCCATCTTGGACTTTGAATCTTTTGAGACCGCTAGTTGCACTGTCCAGGCATAATGGTACTTGCGTTTAATCTTAGCACCCAGCATTCAGAGTTCCGCCACAGCCAAGGCCACACAGAGAAACTCTGTCTCAAAAACCAAAGCCAAACAAACAAAAAGTTAGTGTTCCACAGAAATAAAAACTTTTTTTTTTGTCATTGTTTTCTTCTGAGACAAGTTCTCCTGTAGCCCAAACTGTCTTCAAACTCCCTGTATCTGAGGATGACCTTGAGCTGGTGATTCTCCTGCTTCTACCTTCCAAGTGCAGAGATGCCATTAAGCACAATGTAATTTACCATGGAGTCGCTTGTTTGTTAATTTATTTGAGACAAGGTCTCACTGTAGCTTCTTCTGGCCTGGAAATCACTGTGTAGGTCAGGCTGATCTTGAACTCAGATCCATTGCCTTTGCCTCTAGAGAACTGGAAATAAAGGCCTGTACATAATTTACATTTCAAATTTTATTATTTATTTAGTGGTATTGTGAGTCCAATCTAGAATCTTGTCATGCCAAGCAAGTATTCTACCACTGAGCCATATCCCCCAGCTTTTCCCTTTTAAAAATAAGTTTGTTTACTTAAAAACAATTTTTAAATCTTCTGTGCATGAATGATTTGCCTGCATGTATATAGGTGTGCCACATCTTTCCCGGGAGCCTGCAGAGGTAGGTCGGGAGAGGGTGTCAGTTTCCATGGAGCTGTAGTTATGTGAGCCACCATGGGGGTGCTGGGAGCTGAACCTGGATCCTATGCAAGAACAAAGCCATCCAGCCTGTAAAAGTATCTTTTATTCACCTGATGTAATTGTCATCTTGGAGGCTTATATCCTTAGTCAGAGGCCTAGTACTGAAAGCTTCTAGCCTCTGTACAATCTTATCTAGTCCTAGAATATTTTCAAGCCTATGAGAATTACTGCTGAATAAACTCACTCCTTCCTAGTTCTGTCTGATCTCTGGCTGGCTGAGTTAGCTCCCAGTTATGGCTCATACTCCTCTGCAAGTTGACTGATTGAATCTAGCTTCTTCTCTTGGCCTCTCCTGAATTTCTCTGCTTGGCCGCAAACTAACTCTGGCGGTCTCTTCTAGTCTTTTCTCTTTTTTCTTTATTTATTTACTTTATGTATATGAGTACACTGTAGCTGTCTTCAGACACACCAGAAGAGGGCATCAGATCTCATTATAGATGGTTGTGAGCCACCATGTGGTTGGTGGAAATTGAATTCAGGACCTTTGGAAGAGCAGTCAGTGCTTTAAGTGCTGAGCCATCTCTCCTGCCTCCTCTTGTCTTCTCACTACTATTCATTCTCTGGTTTGTTCTTTCTTTCCCTGAGTCTAGCTTGGTCTCCCTTCAACTGGTCTCTGTAAAACTCTCTGCCCCTCAAGAAGCTTCCCTTTCCCCTCCCTTCTCATGAGCCTTTGCTCTCTGTTCTGTGAAGTCTGTCGAGTCTTTCTCTGACCAAGCACTTTGTATGCCACTCAATTAGTCATCACTTGCAAACATGACTGCTTCCTTTTACAAACTAACTTTACCTTCATTGTTTGAGATTAAAGGTGTGTACTAAGGACTGATCCACACCACAACTAGCAACAGGTTTTTTCAATAAATATCACAGTCTTGGGGTTTCACAGTATGATCGGATATTCTGCAACACCAGCCCCTAATTATCTATCTATCTATGAATGACAGCTGTCCAGCTGTCTTAGGGTTTCCATTGCTGAGAAGAGACACCATGACCAAGAAAACTCTTATAAGGGACATTTAATTGGAGCTGGCTTGCAGGGTCAGGGGTTCAGTCCATTATCATCATGGCAGTGTGCAGACGTGTTGCTGGAGAAGGAGCCAAAAATTCTACATCATAATCTAAAGAAAGGAGAAGACTGACTTCCAGGCAGCTAAGAGGAAGACCTCAAAGCCCACCCCCAAAGTAACACACTTCCTCCAACAAGGCCACACCTTCTACTGGGCCAAGCATTCAGACCACGGTAACCACTTCATAGTCACTCCCAGTCCTGCTTTCCCTCCAGACTCCTCCCATGCCCCTTTCCAAATTTTTGGTCTCTGATTATTGTTGTGTGTCTGTGCATATGCACATGTATGTACACCTACCCACTCCAGTTATTGTTGCTCCTATGTACATGCTAGGACTGGTCATTTGGAACTAGACTTGTTATTTGGGAGCTCATACATGGAGAGAACTAACTTTTCTTGTCTCAGTAGCCACTGACCACCTGTATCTCTTCATCTGGAGTGGAACCATGGGGAATTTTTGCTGCCCAACCTGACAAATCAGCTGTGGTGTCATCATGCTGGTCTTGTTTAGGCAAGCATTTATCTATCTTTTTTTTTTTTTTTTTTTTTTTTTTTTTTTTTTTTTTTTTTTTTTTTTTTTTTTTTTTTTTTTTTTTTTTTTTTTTTTTTTTTTTTTTTTTTTTTTTTTTTTTTTTTTTTTTTTTTTTTTTTTTTGGTTTTTCGAGACAGGGTTTCTCTGTATAGCCCTGGCTGTCCTGTAGACCAGGCTGGCCTCGAACTCAGGAATCCACCTGCCTCTGCCTCCCAAGTGCTGGGATTAAAGTCGTGCGCCACCACGCCCAGCTGAAAGATGCTTTATTGATGAAGGGTAAGAACTACACTTATCAGATTGGGCCAGGCACAGGATGTCTACAGCTACTTGTGTGTGTGTGTGCCTGTGTGTGTGTGTGTGTGTGTGCCTGTGTGTACTTGTGCTATGGCATGTATGTTGAGGTGAGAGGACAACTTGCAGGGGTTTATTCTCCTTCCACTGTGTGGAACTCCAGTCACCAGACTTGGAGGCACCTGTTGAGCCAGGTTGCTTGCTTGCTTATGCTCAGAGCTCTCCCTCCTCCTCTCTCTGGCACTAGGAATTGAACACAAGGCCTAGCAACATGTGGGCAAGCTACCGTTTGTATGTTTGATTTTGAGACTAGGACTTATGCCCATGTTGGTCAAAACCTATTAGCATTTCCTCTGCCTTCGGTGCTTTAGTGCTAGGGTTACAGATGTGCTCAACAAAATTCTGTGTGTGCCTGTTCATATGTGTGGGGGCACTGTGTGGTCTTCATCCAGAGAGCATCCTTGGTGATCCTGGGATACTGGCAACCTAGGTTTGTTTTTTAGATTTATTTTATTTGAGTTATTTGCCTTTGTGTATGTATGTGCAGTGTGTGTGCATGTGAAGCCCACAGAGGTCAGAAGATGATATGAGAACCTCTTGAACTGGAGTTGTGAACCACTGTGTATGTGTTGAGAGGATCTCAGTGGCCAGCCACTTGGCCAGTAGGCAGGGTTACCTTGCCGGCCAGTCCTAATCAGCCGCCTTCACCACCAAAGAAAGTGTAGTTTTTCTTTTTTCTTTTTTTAATGTGTAAAATCTTAAGTTTGTCAATTTATTTTACCAAAGACCATAAAATGCTACCATTGGTTTAATTACTACTGTTTTACCAACTGTTAGAATTAGAAGCACAGTAATCTCAGAGTAAAGAATTAATCTTCAAACTATTTAAGTTGAGCTGTTTGAAACTTGGCCTTGATATCTTTGCCTTACATATTAGAAATGTCACCTTTATAGTTCCCAAGTGTGCTGTCCTTTTCTGCATTGGACTTAAGTGTCTTTGGCTTCATTCTCCCCTTCTGAGTAAATAGTCCTCTCAGCACCATTTGTTTAATCAGCATTTCAAAGTTTCTGAACTTTAAGTGGAGGCAGAGGAATTCAGGGTCATTTCTAGCTTTATAAGTTTGAGGTCAGCCTATGCTACATGATCCTGTCTCCAAAAAGAGAAAAGAAAAAAGAGTGAACTTTTAATTTTCTCTTGGCTAACTTAGGAAAGATTGCCCTAATCCTGTGTAAAGTACATTCAGGGGGCTTTTCTGTTACTCCTTTTATCTCCTAAGTAAATGACATGGAGACCTGGTATATGTATTAAAAGCATCAGGCACTTAAGCTGGGCAGGTTCTAAGCTGTTCTAAACCCCTACGCCTTCCTGGCCTACTTCCCTGCCATGTGTCTCGTTACCTGCCTTCATCTGTGTCCTCATGGGACTCCCCTGGCCATCTCAGGGTGAATCTTTTTCTTTGGTCTTCACCAGAGACCTCTCTTGCGATTGGAAGTCTCACCTTATTCTTTCCTGCCCAGCTGTTGGCTGATCAGCACTTTATTAACCAATCAGGTGATGGAAAACGGTTTTTACACAGCATGGAGACAGGAGATGCTTGACAGCACGACCATCCTGACTGGAACCAGATCTCTGGACACAGTCATCAGTATCTGAATACACAGTGCACAAAACCCTTGCCCAACAATCATGACTCCTTTTCCCTTTCTTTCTCTCTCTCCTTAGGTTCATATTCTGGGAGTTATGAGGTGGGATACTGGGATTAAACCCAGGGCATTGTAATGCTGGGCACAGAAAGGCTCTACCACTGAGAGAGACAGGCCCAGCACTCTTGACTTATAAGTCGGGAAGGTAACTACAATAGAGAAAAGTGAGTTAGGGAGTTTCCTAGGCTGGGTGTCAAAGAGGGTAGGATTTGTGGTGAAAGTGACATTAGGGATAGTTGACATTAGAATAATTAAGAGACGTTTGTGTTAGCAGAGGCAGGTAGATTTCTGAGTTTGAGGCCGGCTTGGGAGAGTTGGTGAGGCCCCATTTTTTAAAAAAACAAAACAAAACAAAACAACCCCCCCCCTCCAAGAAAGTAATGAAGCTTGATGTGCATGCTGTAATACCAGCATCAAGGGAGCCAAAGCAAGAGGATTAGAGCAGCCTAAGTGATATTCTAAGTTATGGGACAACTGGAGCTAGGCAGTGAGTTAGTGGGAAAGATACAAAGCTGCTTCCGTTTTATATCACCAGCATTACTGTATTTTATGAAGCCAGGTGTGCCCCCATCTACCGAGCACAGGGAATGGAGGCAGGAAGATCAGGAGTTGAAGGCTGTGCTTAATTGCATAACTTAAGACCAGCCTGGGCTACATAGGCTCTATCTCAAATAAAAGGAGGAAAGTCCTGTGTTCTATTATTTAAAAGAGCACTGCAATGCCGGGCAGTGGTGGCGCACGCCTTTAATCCCAGCACTTGGGAGGTAGAGGCAGGCGGATTTCTGAGTTCGAGGCCAGCCTGGTCTACAGAGTGAGTTCCAGGACAGCCAGGACTACACAGAGAAACCCTGTCTCAAAAAAAAAAAAAAAAAGGGGCACTGCAAAGTGCAGTATCTGAAACTGATATTGGTTACTAAAAATAAGAGTGAGTTCAAGGCCATCCTGAACTTCATAGTGACACAAATAAAATAAAAGGAATGTTTGAAGGCTCTTACATAATCTGACCAAGAAAGTTGGAATTAAAACAGAGAGAAAACGTCTAGGAAGTAGAACGTGACAAGCTTGACAAGGTGGGTGTTGTGAGTGGAGGGAGAGAAAAATTCAGAGGAGAAGATGGATTCTCTGCGTCTTTGGCAGGGAATTTGGGAATAACTGATGAGACAGATATGAAACTAAATGGAGCTGGAGGTCTGAAGTGTCTGACAGAGTTGTGTAGAGAGAATTAGCTGCATACAGAGCACTGGAGCACACTGCCAGTACATGACTTTAGCAGTCATGTACTAGTGCTGAAGTTGCAGTTTTACATGTTTTGAGTCACATAATCTTTTTTTTTTTTTCTAGACAGGGTTTCTCTGTGTAGCCCTGGCTGTCCTGGAACTCACTCTATAGACCAGGCTAGCCTCACACTCAGAAATCTGCCTGCCTCTGCCTTCCCAGAGAGTCACATAATCTTGACAATAGATAGAAACTATTATTGCTATCCATGAAGAGACCAAGAGCAGTGTTTGGAAGGGTCACAGAGCTGAACAAGAGAGGTGCCAGGTCTTCAATTTAAGAGACATAGACTATCTGTTTTTTTAATAGGTTTTTTGTTTCTTGGTTTTTGTTTTTAAGGTTTATTTTATTTTCAAAAGATTTATTATTTAATTTTATGTTTGTGAGTGTTTTAGCTGCATGTTTATCTGTGCACTGCATGTATGCTTAGTGCCCACAGAGGTCAGAACGGGGCCTCAGTTTCCCTGGAACTGGAGTTACAATTATGAGCTGCCATATGGTGTTGAGGATTGAAACCCAGTCCTCTCCAAGAATAAGTGCTCTTAATCACTGATCCATCTCTTCAGCCTGACTTTTTTTTTTTTTTTTCTTAAGAGTGTGCATGCGCCGGGCGTGGTGGTGCACGCCTTTAATCCCAGCACTTGGGAGGCAGAGGCAGGTGGATTTCTGAGTTCGAGGCCAGCCTGGTCTACAAAGTGAGTTCCAGGACAGCCAGGGCTATACAGAGAAACCCTGTCTCGAAAAACCAAAAAAAAAAAAAAAAAAAAAAAAAGAGTGTGCATGCTTGGACATGTGTATGTATTCATGCCCAGGAGTAGTGTTGTTGTTGTTGTTTTTAATGTATATGGATATTTTGCTGTATGTTTGTCTCTGTGCCCTTTTTGTGTCCACAAAAGCCAGAAAAGAACATTGGGTCTTCTGGGACTTTTATGAGCTGGGAATTAATTTGGGTCCTCTAAAAGAACAACTGATGCTTTTAACCAAGGAACCATCCAGCCCCCACTTTTTTTTTTTTTTAAAGATTGTTTGTGTATCTACTGTGTGTAAGTGCCTATATATGTGTGTACCATACGCCTGCAGGTATCAGAGAGGCAGTAAGATGGAGGCTTTTATGTTGGTATCTAACCACATCCATTTTGCGGGGCTTAAAGTTCTTGATGGGGTAAGACAAGGTGAAAACCAAATCAAATATAGCACATAGGGAAGTTATTCTTGAAGTTTGAAATTCTAGCTCATGCTTGTAATCCAAGCATTTAGTTCAAACTTCAAAAATACTTTAAGAATATTACAAAGAGCTTGTATATACTTTTACTCCTGTGCCCCAGGATAACCTGAAACTTGGTATGTGTTGCTAGCATGACCCTCAAGTCCTAATCCTTCTGCTTTTGTTCACTCCCCAGGCTGGGAATACAGGTGCCTGCCCCCACACATGGGCCTAGCAAGGTGTTTTGTTTGTTTATTTGACGGTTAGGGCTGCTAGTGGTGGTGGTGGTGGTGGTGGTGGTGGTGCTGCTGCTGCTGCTGCTGCTGCTGCTGCTGCTGCTGCTGCTGCTGCTGCTGCTGCTGCTGCTGGTCTATCTTTGTTTTGTTTGAAACTGTTGAGTTGTTCACTATTTTGGGCTTCCACTGAGGGTGTCAGAATTCCTCTGGGTAATGGGATGGGGATGCTGCACATGTTCTAAGAGAAGATAATTCTCATTTAATGCTACTTTGTGTATAAAATAGCATGTATGCTTATATCCCAGGAGTGAGAGATCTGGGTCATAGAGTCCTGGGTGGTACATTGTGAAATACTTCTTAGAGCAAGTGAGAGAAGGCACTGCTGAAGGAGGAGCTATTACAGAACGGGCTCATTCATAGGACATTAGTCCCCTTCTTGTACTTTTCCTTTACTAGAATCTAACAGCAGAATTAGAGATACAGCAGACTGTGGCAGCACATACCTGTAAACTCAGTGCTTGGAAGGTGGGGTTAGGTTATCCTGGGGATGAGGAATTTGAGGCCACTTTGGGCTTTTCAAGACCTGCCTTAGAAATAGAACAGGACTTCGGAGGTAGAGGCAGATAGATCCCCAGAGTTTGATGGTAGCCTGGTCTACATAGCAAATCCCAGGCCCTACATAGTGTGAGACCTTGTGCTCAAGACACCATGACCAAGGAAATTCTTATAAAAGAAAACATTTAGTAAAGAGTTTGCTTACAGTGTCAGAAGCTTTGGCCCACTATTGTCATGGCAGGGGACAAAGTGACAGGCAGAAATGGTGGTGAAGTAGCCAAGAGTTACATCGTGATCAGCGGACAGAGAGACCGCACACAGAGAAACAGAGATACTGGACCTAGTATAGGGTTTTGAAGAACTTTTTTTTTTTTAAAGATTTATTTTATTTATTATATGTAAGTACACTGTAGTTGTCTTCAGACACTCCAGAAGAGGGCACCAGATCTCTTACGGATGGTTGTGAGCCACCATGTGGATGCTGGGATTTGAACTTATCACCTTCGGAAGAGCAGTCGGGTGCTCTTACCCGCTGAGCCATCTCACCAGCCCCTCAAAGAACTTTTGAGACCTTAAAGCCCACTTACAGTGACACACTTCCTCTAACAAGGCCACGCCTTCTAATCCTTCTAATCCTATCAAAGAGTTCCACTCCGTGGTGACTAAGTGTTCAGATATATGAGCCTATACGGGCCATTCTCATTCAAATCTGCATACCTTGTCTCAAAACAAAACAAAAATCAGACAAGAAGGTGCTAGGGAGGTGGTACACATTGTGATGTATATATATGTATGTATGTATATATATACGCATACATACATGATGTATACATACATTGTATGTATACATGCATGCCAAACACACATAAGGAAAAATAATAAATGTAATTTTTTTTTTTTTTTTCGAGACAGGGTTTCTCTGTATAGCCCTGGCTGTCCTGGAACTCACTTTGTAGACCAGGCTGGCCTCGAACTCAGAAATTCGCCTGCCTCTGCCTCCCAAATGCTGGGATTAAAGGCGTGCGCCACCACGCCCGGCCCTACATGTAATTTTAAAAAACAGAAAAGAAAGGTACAGGAAAAGCATTCATTTAGACTAATCCAAATTTAGGATTTTGTACTAGAAAGCTAAATTAGGTAGAAAAGGAAAAGAAAATGAGGGTTTTGGTAAGAGTAATTTAAATAATGTATCAAATGCGGTGGAATTCTTAGAAATAAGTGAATTCTGAAGGAGACAGAGGAGGTAGAGAGCATGGACTGCTGTCTGAGGTTGTAGAATGGTAGAATGGGGGTGGGTGAGTGTCGTCAGAGAAAGGGCCGTGTGAGCAGATCCTAGAAGGTGATGAGTGTGAGGGTGAGGAGCCTGAACGACTGTAGAACATGGGTCATCCGGGTGAATGTTAGAATTGCCCAGCATTTTAACAGTGAACCTTAGGTGGGTTGAGCCTTTGAAAAGCTTAACCTTCATGTAAACCTGGAATCAAATTATCCCCAGAACATTCAAATATTTCAAATAGCTTCAGCCAGTAAATGGGCACTTAAATGTTTTGTGAGTAGTGTCTGCATTGCTTGATCTAAGGATCTGTATATGGAATACTATTAAACATTATTTGCAGTTATTTTCTGGTTAGAGGTCAGTGTTGTACAAGATTAGTTTTCTTCTAATCTTGGTATTTTTACAAGTTCATTCAACTCTTCTTTTCTTTTCTTTTCTTTTCTTTTCTTTTCTTTTCTTTTCTTTTCTTTGTCTCCACAAATATTTGGAGAAACGATTTTGTCTTGGTTTAATTTTATTTATTTATTTATTTATTTATTTTGCACTCGGTTTTTAGCCCCCTCCTGGCCCACTCTGACTGTTCCCCATCCCATACCTCCTCCCCACTCCCTATCTTCATGAGGATGTCCCCACGCTCCACCCCATAAGACCTCCCCACTCCCTGGGGCCTCCAGTCTCTTGAGGGTTAGGTTGCATCTTCTCTGACTGAACCCAGACCTGGCAGTCCTCTGCTGTATATGTGTTGGAGTCCTCATATCAGCTAGTGTATGATGCCTGGTTGGTAGTCCAGGGTCTGAGAGATCTCAGGGGTCCAAGTAAATTGAGACTGCTGGTGCTCCTACAGGGTCACCCTCCTCCTCAGCTTCTTCCATCTTTCCCCTAATTCAACCACAGAGGTCAGCAGCTTCTGTCTACCCGATGGGTGTAAATATCTGCATCTGCATCTGCAGGGCAGTCATGATAGGTCCCTTTTTGTGAGCACTCTATAGCCTCAGTAATAGTATCAGGCCTTGGGGCCTCCCCTTGAGCTGGATCCCACTTTGGGCTTGTGGCTGGACCTCCTTTCCTCAGGTTCTTTTCCATTTTTGTCCCTGCAGTCCTTTCAGACAGGAATAATTAGGGTCAGAGTTTTGATTGTGAGATGGTAACCTTATCCCTCACTTGATGTCCTCCTGTCTTTCTGCTGGAGGTGGGCTCTGCAAGCTCCCTCTCCCCACTGTAGGGCATTTCATCTAAGGACCCTCCCTTTGAGTCCTGAGAGTCTCTCACCTCCTAGGTCTCTGGTACATTCTAGAGGGTCCCCCCACCTCCTACCTCCTGAGGTTGCCTGTTTCCATTCTTTCTGCTGGCCCTCAGGGCTTCGGTCCTTTTCCCCCACCCAGTACCTGATCATGTTCCTCTCTCCCCCTCCCTTTCCCACTCATGACTCTCCCTCCCTCCCTTCCTCCTCACCTTGTGATTGCTTTCTTCTCCCTCCCAAGTGGGATTGAGGTATCCTGACTTGGACCCTTCAGCTTGTTAACTTTTTTGAGTTCAGTGGACTGTATCTTGGGTATTCTGTATTTTTTTTTTTTTTGGCTAATATCCACTTATTAGTAAGTACATACCATGTATGTCCTTTGGGGTCTGAGATACCCTCACTCAGGATTTTTACTATTTCCATCCATTTATCTGCAAAGCTCAAGATGTTCTCATTCTTAACAGCTGACTAGTATTCCATTGTATAAATGAACCACATTTTCTGCATCCATTCTTCTGTCTCTAGCTCTGGCTATCACAAACAAGTACATAATCGAACATGTGCCCCTATGGCCTGGTGGGGCATCTTTGGGTATATTCCCAAGACTGGTATAGCTAGGTCTTCAGGAAGATCTATTTCCAATTTTCTGTGGAATCTCCGGATTAATTTCCAGAGTGGTTGTAGCAGTTTGCAATCCCACCAGCAATGGAGGAGTGTTCCTCTTTCTCCACATCCTTGTCAATAGGTGCTGTCACCTGAGGTTTTGATCTTAGCCATTCTGATTGGTGTAAGGTAGAATTTGCATTTCCTGATCACTAAGGACTTTGAATTTTTTTTCAGTGTTTCTCAGTCATTCGAGATTCCTCAGTTGTGAATTCTCTGTTTAGTTCTATACCCCATTTTTTGATTGGGTTGTTTATTTTTTTGATGGTTAGCTTCTTGTTTTAATTTCTTTAATGGATTTTTTTTCTTTCTTTAATGCCAAGTGTCTACAGAATGAGGTGGTCTACTTGGAAGAGTACCTTGAACAGAAATTTAACCTCAAATAGTTAAGGGTTTTCCGGTACATTTAATAAATTATCCATTAGTTAATTATTTATTACCCCCTCCATGTAATTAGTCCATGTAAAAGCAATTAAGTGGGGCTGGAGAGATGCTCAGGTTGGAAGCACTGACTGCTTTTAAGTTCTTTTCTGGCCTCCGTGGGTACTGCATAGATGTGATATATGTGATATATGTGCATAGATGTGATGTACAATAAACAGGCAAAACACCTATAAGCATAAAATAATAACATGTAGTTTTTTAAAAGTTAGCTGTTTGAAAAGATATATTTGGGGAAAGTTAATGACATTTTTTTCTTTATCTCTTCTCTCCAGCTACATATCCCCACCGTTTGAATCTCTTTTATCTTGCCAATGATGTCATACAGAATTGTAAAAGGAAAAATGCAATCATATTTCGTGAATCATTTGCTGATGTGCTTCCTGAAGCAGCTGCTCTGGTGAAGTAAGTACATCTGTATTGTACTGGGATTAATTTTTTTTTTAATTTGTATTTTCTTATTTTTGCACTTATTAGCAAAAACATAAATAATTGTGCATATTTCAAGACCCAAGTAAAATATTGTGTTATTGGACAAGTATAATGGTGTTTGTTTTTAATTTCAGCATCTGGGGAGCAGGGAAAGTGGAACTCTTAAATTTGAGACCTCGTTTCAAAAAAGCAAAAATGGGGTGAGGGTAGGAGGTGGTAGCTCATTCTTATCTCTCTCTGGATTCATTCATAGTTTAATATTTAGTGTTCTTCACTTATAGATTTTTTTAAAATAATGAGTCTCAGCATAAAAATATAAGGAAAAGAATTAAAAAACACCAGGGTTAGTGAAAAAAGTTCAGTATAACTTTGTGTTTTGTGTATATGTCACTAGGTATCTCTGTACATAATGTCACAGACTGTAGAATGCAGGCAGGAAGTGTGCCACGCTAGTTGCTGTTTGCTTGGTGTGGGGCTAGTAGGGCGTTTGTTTTATTTATTTTAGTTTTTACTTACTTATTTTTTATGTGCACTGGTGTTTTGCCTGCATGTAAGTATGTGTACCATGTACAGGGCCTACAGAGGGCAGAGAGGGTGTCAGATCCCCTACAACTGGAATTTATAGATGGTTGAAAGCCACAATGTGGATACAGGAAATTGAATCTGGGTCCTTTGGAGGAGTAGCTAGTACCCTTAACTGTTGCGTCATCTCTCCAGTTCCCCTGTTTGTTTGTTTTTTAGGATTTTTGGAGACAGGGTTTCTCTGTGTAGCCCTGGCTGTCCTGGAACTCACTCTGTAGACCAAGCTGGCCTCGAACTCAGAAATCCCCCTGCCTCTGCCTCCCGAGTGCTGGGATTAAAGGCGTGCGCCACCACGCCCGGCACAGTTCCCCTGTTTTAATTTCTTTTAAGGCAAGATCTTGCTATGGGGCCCAACCCAGCCTCGAATCATGGCCATTCTTCTTCCTCTGCCTCCCAAATACTGGAGTCACAGGTGTGAGCCACATAGTCAGGTTAATTTTCTACTCTAATACTGTAGTGTCCATATAGTTTGGTGGGTGTGCTTTAAACATGGTGGCTGTCGCCTTTCATGGGTATATCTGTGCTGGATGCTCGCTCATCCTCTGCCCTTACTTTGCATTTTGAGATCATATCAGTTCAATCCCTCCTTTTTCTTTTCTTTCCACCCTGCCCGGCTCAGCTCATTGACTTTTTTTTCCCCTGTGTTGAGGGTGTTCTCTTTAGATTTATTGGCCTTTCTTTTGTGTGTGTATGGGTGCCGTGCCTGCATGCCTACCCGTGAGAGGCTGCCATCCGTTTCTCAGAGCTCATGTTGTTGTAGGGTGGAGCTGATTCATGGTTAGTGCTCAGGAAACCTTAAGGAAGAAAACCTTAGTGTTTCTTCGTCCTAGTGTAGTTATTTTGGTTTTTGTATTCATGTTTTGTTTTGGTGCTGAAGATGTAAAACAGGGTCTTGTGTATGGATACTTGGTAGGCCAGTGCAGTGTAACTATGATATGTCCCAGCTCTTTGTTATTTGTTTTGGTTTGTTAAATTTTCATTTTTTTAATTAATTAATTAATTGTGTGTGTGTGTGTGTGTGTGTGTGTGTGTTTCTTTCGAGACAGGGTTTCTCTGTATAGCCCTGGCTGTCCTGGAACTCACTTTGTAGACCAGGCTGGCCTCAGAAATCCGCCTGCCCCTGTATCCCGAGTGCTGGGATTAAAGGTGTGTGCCACCACGCCCGGCTAAATTTTTATTTTTATGTGTATCATTGTTATGCCTATACGTGTGTGTGTGTGTGTGTGTGTGTGTGTGTGTGTGTGTACACACCACATGCATGACTAGATCCTCTAGGATGAATTACAGACAGTTGTAAGCCCCATGTAGGTCCTCTATAGACTGCTGAGTTATTATTACTCCAGCGCCATTTGTTATGTTGTGTTTCGTTATCACATTTATTTAGTATATGTGTACACATACCACGGCGTGCATATGGAGCTCACGAGGACAACTTTCAGGAGTTCTCTCATTTCAACCATGTGGGTTCGAACTAAGCTCTCAGTGTTTTGACCAAAATCTTCCTTAAAATTTATTTTTAAAATGTTACTTTTTGGTTGGTTGCTTGGTTGCTTGGTTTATTTATTTTGGCTTTTCAAGGCAGAATTTCTCTGTATAGCTTTGCCTGTCCTGGAACTCTCTCTAGACCAAGATGATCTGGAACTCAGAGATCCATTTCCCTCTGCCTCCCAAGTGTTGGGATGAAAGGTGTGCACCACCACCATCCCACCCCTGATTTAAATTTCTTTTAATGCCAAACATAATTACAACAGTTGGGAGGCAAAGGCAAGCAAAGTGTTTTTTTGTGAGTTCCAGAGCAGCCAGGATTACAGAGTGACACCTTGTCTCAAAAAAGAAAAAGAAAACCCTGTCTCGAAAAACACACAAAAAAAAAGAGGAAAGGAAAACAGAGTAAACTGGGGGTGGGGGGTGTTCCGGGCCAGGGTTGGGGTGGTGATATCCATGAATACCAGAAGAGGATGTTAGATCCCAGGAGCTGAAGTTACAGGCAGTTGGAAGTTGCCCATGTGGGTGCTGGAAACCCAACTTGGGCCTCTGCAAGAGCAGTACACATTGAACTGCTATGCAGTCTCTCTGGCCTCATATTTTATTTTGTTAGATTCAACTTATCTTTTGGAATGCTAATAGTTTCAGGCATTGACTAGACCTTTGAATTTCATAAGCATCACAGAGTTTATTATATATCTGTAGCTTTATTTTTGTCATTGATAAAAGTGTTAAATAAGGACATTTTCCTTATAAATAATGCATGAAAAATTATTTAAAGATTTATACAAAGTGAGAGAGTTGGCTCAGTACTTGCTGATCTTCCAGAGGACCCAGGTTTGGTTCCCAGTACCCATAGGACATTCAAAACGGTCCCTAATCCGTAATCCGTAATCCCTGTTCTGCACATGTGTATATGTCCATACAAAACACATAAAGAAAATAAATAGATCTTTTTTCATAACTAAAATATATGTAACACAGAAGAAATTTGGGTGATAGTAAGTTGTTGAGTATGTAACAAATTTCTAGTTTGAGGATAAGTCAACTTTTTGTGTTGTGTTGTGTTTGATTTCTGAGGTTGGGTTTCACTTTGTAATAGTCCTGGCTATCCTGGAATTTGCTTTCTAGACCATACTGAACTCACGGAGATCCACCTGCCTCTGCCTCCCATGTGCTGGGATTAAATAAAGGCTTGTGCTACCATACCCACCCCATAAGTCCACATTTTTACATTTTGCTTTTCTTCCAGGGATCCATCTGTCTCTAAGTCTATAGAACGAATCTTTAAAATCTGGGAAGATCGAAATGTGTACCCAGAAGACATGATTGTGGCATTGAGAGAAGCTTTAAGTAAGTTCCTTTTCTTTACTAAAAGAGTTTAAGTCATTTTTTACAGTTCTGTCTATACTTATAGATCTTTCTGTTGTATAACACTAAAGGGAGTGGAAGAATCTGGATTGATTTCTTTAGAATTGAATACATAAATGTATGAATGTTTTCACTCAGAATAGAACCAGATGGTGTAGGGAGTTGGATCTTTGTCTCTGCTAGCTAAAGCAAACGTGTTAAGTGAGGATGCCCGCCTGGCTCTTTTTGTATTTGCTTTCATTTAGTATTTCAGAGTATTCATTGGTTATGTGTAATAAATTCTGCTTTGTCTTCTTACTGTTGGAGAAAGGTTGGGCATATTTTCACAGCTTTTAAGTTGGTGGTAAGCATGCTTGAGTAGTCTCTAATCTCCATTTTTACTTAGAGTTGAAGTAAGTTATATATTTATTCTTGGGTCTGTGTGCATGTGTGTTTGTATGTCTGTAAGTAAATTAGTTCTTACATATAAGATTTAAGTAATTAAATCACTGAATAGAAGTTGATAATAATTATTTCTGTGACCATTATCAAACCAGCACTAGGAATTTGGTTTGAAAAGAACACCTTCTAAGAAGCTGTTAAATCCTTCATATGAATTTGTGTTCTATTCAAAAGTAACTTATTTTTAGCATCTGACTTTTTTTTTTTTCAGAATTGGAGGTTTCATTAATTATATTTTTTATATTTATTTAATAGCTTCTTAGATTTGGTGGGTGTTTTCTGGTTTTGTTTTTTGTTTTTATAAAACTGAAAGAAAAGAAATGAAAGAAACTACAGAGTCACGGATTGCCTTTTTTCATGCTACAACTTTGGCACTGAAGTGGACAGACAGAGCAGCTTCCCATAATGCCAGACTGCAAAAACTGCAATGTTTTCCAGGTACCACTTTCAAAACTCAGAAGCAGCTGAAAGAAAATCTGAACAAACAACCGAATAAGCAGTGGAAGAAATCACAAAGTAAGGAACAAAATCTCAACTAACGTAAAATTACCTCCTCCTTTTGGAGCAGAAGAAAATGTTTGACATCGTACCTGGCATAAACCATGGGCAAGCTTGTGTTTTCCAGGCCTGGGAGGCTCCCAGTGACTTAGACTAATCAAGCCAGCATGAAGTTACTTCTAAAAAAAAACTACTATTAAAGGAAATACAGAAAAGGGTTTAATTGAGTGAAGATCCAGGAGTAGTTGGGGTATTGAAAGAAGAAAAAACAAAAACAAAAGCAAAACTTGCTAGTACCCAGGCAATTCCCACATTCAAAGATTTGTGAAGTTAGAGGCAGCTGGCATTGCACCACAGAGCGGAAGAGGAGACTAGGCATTAAGAAGCATTTCTCTGGGAGCCATGAAAGCCTTCAGATTTGGGGATACACTCTACCACATTAGACATGGGCCTCCAATTTTGGCCAGAAACATTCTCTATCTGGAGCTCCTGTTGTGTTTGTCCCATTTGCCCAGCATGATATCAAGGGAGTGGAATGCTGCATGTGATAGACTGTTGTGGGCAAACTGAGAAATGTCGAGAAACTGGAAGGTTTGGAGGGATGAAGGTGAAAGACAGTGGAGAATTGGGAGGTGACACAAGAGAGTTGGGATGTTTGCTCCATCAAGCGTGTGACACCATGCTTAGGGACCACTGGCACCCTTTTGTCATACACTGCATGCCTAGGAACAACAGGGCCCATCAGTTTGGCCAAAGTTCAATCACAGTGATAATGTGTTTAGACCTTTGTTGCGATGAACTGAGTCAGCTAAAATACAATCCAAACTTAGGCAGATGGAATTGTGGGAATTGATGTTTGTAGGGAATCTTCTCCAGCCAGACTCAGGATTAACTGGATGTCTTGTTCCTGAACACTCTTACACTGGGATACTGAGATTTCTCTTACACTTGATGAGACTAGGGGAAGGTGCTTCATGTACCTACCTCAGTGTCTCCAAATCATTAATTTGGGGATATAACAAGTCTGTTGGAGGTAAGTTGGTTAGACTTATCTAAGTAGTTTATTTTTCTATTTAGGAGTGTTAAATTTCATAGTTAATTTACTGCAGGATTATATTATGACTATGTATGCATGGTTGCTGTATGTTTGCAGAATATACCCTTCACTCTACATTTCAGTTTTCCTGGATTTGGTTAAGTCTTTGTGCTGTATTCTTAATGAATTTTTATTTCATTCAACAGCATCCACGAATCCAAAAGCTGCTCTCAAATCTAAGATTGTTGCTGAGTTTCGAGTAAGTTACAGAATGTGCTAAGTATACCAAAGATCATTTACTCACCTCTGAAGCCAGGTCTCTGTTGTACTCATTTCTGTTCTGTTGTACGTGGGGAATCCAGAACAGGAATAGATGGCCTAGAGTTTACCTGCTTTCCTAATGGAGAAACAGCCTTCCAGCACATCTGCTGCTGGCTTAGCTCTGTGCATAGTTTATGATATCAGGAAGCCTCTTTTTTAAATTCAGCGCTATTAAATTTAAGAAGGGTGTTAGGATTTATTACAGTGTTAATCTTGTATCTATAAATTAGTTTGAATAATTAGGGACTGGGGAGGGCCACCAAGCCTGCTAACCTGAATTTGCTTCCTGAAACACACGTGAAAGGAGAGAGCTGACTCCTGCAGGAGTTGTCAGCTGACCTCTACACATGCAGTATGGCACCCGTGTGTGCTGCACAGATGAAAAATCATTGTAGAGTTTAAAAACATTTAATTTTTTTAAAAAGGATTTTTTTTTTTAAGGTATATAACTTGCTGATTGTGGTGGTAAAAGGCTTATTCTGTCACTCAGGAGGCAGGAACACATTTGAGACCAGCCTGGTCTTTGGAGCAAGTTTCAGGGCTATGTAGTAAGATCCTATCTTCCAAACCTAAAAGTGTGTAGCTGAGAGTATGGTTTGACATGAGAATTCTGTTGCTCTGAGGAAAGCAAACGTTTTCCCCTTAAGGGCTTTGCTAGTCATAGTCTGATGTATGCAGGAGAGAATATGTAATCCCTGTGAATGGAATTTGATTGTGGTTTGTGTTTAGTCTCAGGCCCTCATTGAAGAATTGTTGATGTACAAGCGATCAGAAGATCAGATAGAGCTGAAGGAGAAACAGTTGTCAACGATGAGAGTGGATGTCTGCAGCACAGAGACTCTCAAGTGTTTAAAAGGTAACACACACATCTTTTCAAATAAAATAACTCAGTGTTTCCTTTCTTTGATTTCTATGTAATCAGACTAGTTTGTGCCATAAGGAGTGTTGGATGTGTTTCTGGGATGAGTCCCCCTCAGTGTTTAAAGAGAGGTAGGGTGAGACAACTTTCAGAACCCTTGTGGTTCCACTGATTTCCCAGGTAGCAGTTTGATTTATATAAAGCTTGTAAATCAATAAATTTTCCTGGGGACAGGTAGGAATTTGGTTTTGTTTTTTGTGGATTTTAAGATTTATTTTATTTTCTATGTATCATATTATGCTAGAATGTATGTATATGCTTCACATCTGTGCCCAGTGCCTACTGAGGCCAGAAGAGGAATTGGATCCCCTGGGGTTAAGGATGGTTATGAGCCATCATCAGCTTGCTAGGAACAGATCCTAGGTCCTTTGCAAGAACAGCAAATGCTGTTAACCCCTGATCCATCGCTCCAGTCCCTGGTTTTGTTTTTTTTCTTTCATTTTGGTGGGGTAGGGAGTTGTTTGTTACAGGGTTTCATACTGTAGACCAGACTAGTCTTGAACTCACAAAGATGTACTACCTGCTTCTGCCTCCTGTGCACAAGTACACCTGGCTTCATATACACATTCTTATTCTCCCTTTTGTGCTGTATTGACCATCAACTGTCAGCTGCTCCTTCCCTTTGTGGGTCATTGGCTGTGTGCTTTAGCACAGTCACACTCTCATCTTGTAGAGTCTAGTTAACTCCTCTCCTTGTTCACATTATAAATAGTTATAATTATTATTATTATTTTTTTTAAGTTTTTTAAGACAGGGTTTTTCTGTGTAGTCCTGGCTGTCCTAGAACTCTCTTTGTAGACCAGGCTGGCCTCGAACTCAGAAATCCAACTGCCTCTGCCTCTCGAGTGCTGGGATTAAAGGTGTGCACCACCACGCCTGGCTTATAATTATTTTTTTATAAAGATTTATTTATTATTATATGTAAGCACACTGTAGCTGTCTTCAGACACACCAGAAGAGGTGTCAGGTCTCATTACGGGTGGTTGTGAGCCACCATGAGGTTGCTGGGATTTGAACTCAGGACCTTCAAAAGAGCAGTCAGTGCTCTTATCCGCTGAGCCACCTCACCAGCCCAATAGTTATAATTATACTCGTAATTTATTAGAATCTAAGCATCTTGCAGTCAGAGATTATCTCTTACTTGATTGTTGCTCTACTCTAATGCTTGAACAAGTGCAAGTAATATGTATTTGATGTGGATCTTTAGAATGAGTAAATGATGATTACCTGTTCACTTTTGTATCTGTTTTACTCCTGGACCATGCTTTAATTTTACTTAGTTATTTGTAGAATTACAGGATATTTTACTAGAACATGAGATTTATAGACGTTTCTAGATAAGCCATATAAAATGGTCACAAGCTCTTTTTTTTCCAAAGAGTAAAGTCTACACTTCATAGCAAAGTCATAATGCTGTTAGTGAGGGTTGTGGTATTTGTTTAATATTCCCATTTTGCTTCAGACAACATTTACAGTATCTATATGAAGTTAGACTTGGCTAAGAATGTATCATAAACTGGGTAGCTGTGTTTAACAGCTCATGGGGGAAGGGAAGATGTGGGCCGCAGCCAGCACATATACACACCATTTATAAACAGTTCACATTGACACAAACGATGCTTCTCGCTCTGTTCCTGCTTTACCACAGTGATGTAGATCTGCTAATGCACATTGAGTCACCAAAGATTAAGATGCCTGGGCTTTTATTTTGTAATGTTTCTAAGGGTATGTCCATTCAGTGTAAATAAAGTATCTTGGCAGAACAGAGTAAGTGATAATACACTTGATCAGAGTGACTTCAGTATTTTCCACTCATCCCTGTCTTCTGCGCCCCACTAACTTGAACATAAGGTGTCTAATTCAATCCTAATCACTATGTAGAAGCATCCTATAAAGCTCTGTGATGCCCAGGGGAGAGCTGAGGTCTCATGAAGGTTTCAATACACATGAGAAAAGGAACATATGCTGGACTTTAAGGACACTTTGCAGAGAAGAGTGAAGAACTTTTGTCTGATGCCCCAGAGATGACTAAACTTCTCTGAACCTTAGTTTCTCATGGAAGAGACATATTGTAGAATATTCTGCACTATAGTACAGTGAAGAAAAGTGGGCCTTTATTCTGGTATTCCTGAGGAGGAATATGGAGAATGTTTGCAAAATGAAGGATGTGGAACAGAGAGGTCCAGTGGTTAAGAATATTTGCTGTTCTTCCAAAGGACCTGGTTTCAGTTCCCAGCACCTATGCTGGGTGACTCACTACAATTGGCCTGTAATTCCAGTTTCTCACGTGCTCATATACCTAAAATAAAATAAAAAGTTTTTTTAAAAAGTAACCAGCTAAACTTTATCTTAATTACAGACAGACACCTTCATTCTGGAGTCACTCTCACAAATTCACATGGAACTGTTTCTATCGGTCTGTGCAGAGTGTGTTGGGGTAGAGGTGGGGAGATTTGGTTTATAGTCTGGTGGCACAAGTCTATAATATTAACCACTCAGGAGAAGTTAAAGGACAAAGGACAACCTGAGCAACTTCTTGAAACTCTGTCTCAATAAAAGTTTAGGCTAGCCGGGCGGTGGTGGCATACACCTTTAATCCCAGCACTTGAGAGGCAAAGGCAGGCGGATTTCTGAGTTCGAGGCCAGCCTGGTCTACAAAGTGAGTTCCAGGACAGCCAAGGCTACACAGAGAAACCCTGTCTTGAAAAACCAAAAAAAAAAAAAAAAAAAAGTTTAGGCTAGAAATATTACACACTGAAAAACAAGTGCTGGCACCGGCTAGTGCTCTCAGCATTTGGGAGGCGGAGGCAGAGGATCATGAGTTTGAGGCCATTGTGGGCCTCATACATGAGTTTAAGACATGGTTGCTCTACATAGTCACTCTCTTAAAACAAAAATAATTGCACACCAAGGCAACAAGAAAAGTATCACAGAACAGTAAGAACTGTGGCATGGAAAGAAATTTCACTCAAAGGTTTTAGGTTGTTTGTTTGTTGTGTGGGTTTTTGTTTGTTTGTTTTTTGTTTTTTTTTTTTTTGCTTTTAAATCAGTTGGTTTTATTCAAAGTGGTACAGAATTCAGAGTACAATGAAGATGGAACAGTAGGCTCTGGTGGGATTCCAGACTAGGTTCACTTTAAATTCACAGCTGAGGTAGGACTTGCTGAACAATAGAGACACCCAGCCATTGCACTAGTCACTTTATTCATTTTTTTTTTAAACAAAAGTTTATTACAATGTACAACAGGCTCCAAGATAACACTCCATTCTAGCTATTAGGTAGCAAAGATGTTATGACAGGGAATCCAGATGTTTTGACAGGTTACAGGTTAACACTTCATTCTAGCTGTAATAGCAAAGATGTTATGACAGGGAATCCAGATGTTTAAATAGGAATGGAAGAGGAGAGTCACCATCATCCCAGATGTGAGGAACAGCTTACTTTTTGCCAGATTTCTTAATTCCACCTGTGGCCAGGGGCCCCTTCTCCGTGACCTTGACTTTTAGCTGCTCAAGTTTCTTCTGTTCCTTCTGTTCCTTCTTTTGTTTCTGCTTGAAAGCCTTATCTTCCTCGTCCATCTCCTTGGCCTGCTTTTTGGGCTTAAAACAAAAATAATTACACCTTATTAGAATAATTTCAGGGGCTTCTTTTTGCCACCTTCCTGGCCCAACATGGTGCCTCCAGCCCCTTCCTTCTAATTGTGATATAAATACTTTCTCTATTCTTTCAGATAAAACAGGTGGAAAGAAGTTCTCCAAAGAATTTGAAGAAGCAAGTTCCAAGCTAGAGGAGTTTGTGAATGGATTAGATAAACAGGTGAAAAATGGGCCCTCTCTAACAGAAGCATTAGAGAACGCTGGAATTTTCTATGAAGCACAGTACAAGGAAGTGAAAGTGGTGGCTAACGTAAGTAATTCTGGCTGTTTCCTATTGAGTGCTGACTGTGTGTCAGACGCTGCTTATAGAGGGTAACCAACACTGAGGATACGCATTAGGATCTATAGTGAATATCCTCATACAAGACATTATAGCTGCTAGATCAGATTAAAACATGGATCTTGGGAGCTGGCGTGATGGCTCAGTGGTTAAGAGCACTGACTGTTCTTCCAGAGGTTCTGAGTTCAAATCCCAGCAACCACATGGTGGCTTACAAGCATCCGTAATGGGATCTGATGCCCTCTTCTGGTGTGTTTGTGGAGAGTAATAGTGTGTTGAACATATATAAAATAGTAAATTAAAAGATATATTCTCTTAAAAAGACATGAATCTTTTAGATACTGACACTCATGCGCATCCTGAAAATTGTGTCTTAGTATATATTTTTTAAGATTTTTATTTATTTATTATATGTAAGTACATTGTAGCTGTGTTCAGACACTCCAGAAGGGGGAGTCAGATCTTGTTACAGATGGTTATGAGCCACCATGTGGTTGCTGGGATTTGAACTCAGGTCCCTCAGAAGAGCAGTCAGTGTTCTTAATCACTGAGCCATCTCTCCAGCCCTTCTTTTCCTTTTCTATAGCATCCTATACATTTAGAATATTACAAGGATACTTTCTTAAAAGTGGAGTATCATAATGACTAGAGGAACTATAGTAATTTTTAATTACTTTTTAAATTTAATTTTTAATGCAAGTGGCCGAAGAAGCGAAGATTTGATAGTTCAGGGTGCTAGAGTGAAATAGTAGTTCTCTTAGGAGAAGGTGTCATGACCCTTGCTCCAAGTCATACATATGTACAAAGATAACCAGACATAGAATTTTATTCCTATGGTGACAGACCTTAAGGAAAGCCTGCAGTCATTTTCTAGAATGCTTTAATGAAAGGTTTCAGCTTCAGCTAACAAGTACTTCCTCTAACCTCTAAAAGTGTATGAGTTACCATAACAACTCATATTGTAATTAGTCCCTCTGCTTTAGATTTTTTATCATGCCTTAATGTTTCTTTTTCCTTTCTATTAATTTTACTCTTTTAGAAGTTTACAGTGTTAAAGAAATGAAAACTAAAACTAAAACTATATATGGCTAAAATATATATGATTCTGTACATAGATATATGTAATAGTTTTAGGGTTTGGTGAGATGGCTTAAAGGGTGGTAAAGGCACTTACTGCCAAACTTGATGACCTACTCACATGCTAGGAGAAAGCCAGCTTTCCCACAAATTTTTTTCTGACTGCTGTATGTTTGCTGTGGCATACACTCACCCATATGCCCACCTCCAGAATAAATATGTTTAATTTATATATTTATTGAAATATATATTTACTATTATATAGTATACAGTAGTTTTATAGAGATGGAGGAGCAGAGAAGGAAAGGGAGAGGAGCAGAGGTCCATGAAAAACTGGTTGGTGTCACATGCCTTTAATCTAGCACTCAGGACGCAGAGGTGGAGGCAGGTGGGTCTCTGAATATGAGGCCAGCCTCGTCTACAGAGCGAGTTCTGGACAGCCAGGACTACAGAGAAATTTGTCTCAAAAAACTAAGTGTGTGTGTGTATACACACACACACATACATATACACACATATATATTTAAATTTTATTCTTATTGGGTGGGCATGTGTGAGAGAGAGTGGGTAGGAACATATCCTATGGCACATGGATACATCAGAGCATGACCTTTGGGATTCAGTTCTCATCTACCCTTGGATTTCTTTCTTTCTTTTTTTTTTCTCACTTTTTTTTATTAGATTTTTTTCTTTTTTTCTTTTTTTTTTTTTTTAAGATTTATTTATTTAATGTATGTGAGTACACTATTGCTTTCTTCAGACACAACAGAGGAGGGCATCAGATTCCATTACAGATGGTTGTGAGCCCCCATGTGGTTGCTGGGAATTGAACTCAGGACCCCTGGAAGATAATTCAATGCTCTTAACCACTGAGCCATCTCTTCAGCCCCCTATTAGATATTTTCTTGATTTACATTTCAAATGCTATCCCGAAAGTTCCCTATACCCCTCCCCCCGCCCTGTTCCCCTACCCACCCACTCCGACTTCTTGGCCCTGACGTTTCCCTGTATAAGGGCATATAAAAAAGTTTGTAATACCAAGGGGCCTCTCTTCCCAGTGATGGCCGACTAGGTCATCTTCTGCTACATATGCAGTTAGAGACAAGCTCTGGGGGTTCTGGTTAGTTCATATTGTTGTTCCTCTTAGGGTTGCAGACCCCTTCAGCTCCTTGGGTGCTTTCTCTAGCTTCTTCATTGGGGGCTCTGTGTTCCATCCTATAGATGACTGTGAGCATCCACTTTTGTATTTGCCAGGCACTGGCATAGCCTCATATGAGACAGCTATATCAGGGCCCCTTCAGCAAACTGTTGCTGCCATATGTCTGGGTTACCCTGGATTTCAAGAAGCAATTGGCAACACAGAGAAACCCTGTCTCGAAAAACCAAAAAAAAAAAAAAAAAAAAAAAAAAAAATCCCTGTTCATTAGTGTACTTGACATTTTCTGTCTTCTGTTTTGGATACTCAAGTTTTTACACTGCTCCCAAAAAGCCAAACCTCAGAGAAAAGAACACTACTGACATCAGCCAGCTTTCTTCATGGTCTTCCTGCTGGTGCTGGCAGTTTCCAATACATCCAAATAGATGTTGATAGTTGTTGTTGCGTGTGTTGTATATGAAGGTGTGCACATGTGCAGTGCCTGGTTGTGTATAGGGGAGGCCAGAGGTTGTTGACTTCAGGTGTCTTCTCTTTTTTTCCCCCAAAGATTTATTTATTTTAATTTTATGCGTATGAGTGTTTTGTCTACATGCATGCTTGCACCTTGTGCAAACTGTGGGTTCTGAGTGAACCTGGATCCTCTCCAGCCCTCTTCTTTATTTGAAACAGGATCTTTCACTGCACATGGATATGACTGTTTGAGCTAGACTTGCTCACCAGCAAGTCCTTGGGGTCTTTCTGTCCTGACCTGTCCTGTCCTGTCCTGTCCTGTCCTGTCCTGTCCTAACCTTCCACCCACAGCACTGTGTTAGAGCCACCACACAAATCTTTAAATGGGTGTTGAGTATCTGAACCCAGATCCTGAGGCTTACATGCAAACATTGAGCCCAATGAGACATCTCCCCTACTTCTGAGTTTCATCTGTCTAGGTTTTTTTTTGGTGTTGTGTGTGTGTGTGTGTGTGTGTGTGTGTGTGTGTGTGTGTGTGTGAGAGAGAGGGGGGGGGAGGGGAAGGGGGAAGGTTTCTCTGTATAGCCATAGCTGTTTTAGATTTCACCCTCAAACTGACCTTGAACTTGGAGGTCTGCCTCTGCCTCCTGGGTACTAGGGTTAAATATGCTTGCCACCATGCCAAACTTGTGTTCTCCCCACCCCACCCCCTCTCTTAAGATTTATTTATGAATGTGGGTGTTTGTCTTCATGTCCATCTACACACCATAGAAGGACATTGGATCCCATGGGACTACAGTTATAGACATTTGTGAGCTGCCATGTGGGTGCTGGGAATTTAACTCAGGACTTCTGGAAGACCAGCCAGTGCTCTTAGCCACTGAGCCACACTGTGCATGTGACCCACCTGTCCTACCTCCTGTCTCTTTTGTAAGAATTTTTTGAGATTTTATTTATTTTTACTTTTTAAATTTTACTTTGTGCATGAATATATGCCTCTGTATGCACATCTATGCACCATATTCATACAGTGTCCTTGGAGTCTAGAAGATGGTGTCAGGTCATCTGGAATCTGTAGATGGGTAAAAGCACCCATGTGGGTGCTAGGAATTAAACCCGTGTCCTCTGGAAGAGCAGTCTGCTCTGTAACTGCTGAGTCATGCCTCTAGTCACATGCCTTTGTATGTGAGTGTTGTCTACATGTATGTATATGTACATGATCATAACATGTGTGCCTTGTGCCCTCAGAGACAGAGTTAGATCTCCTGGAGCTGGAGTTACAAGCAGTTGTGACTAACCATGTGGGGTCTGGGAACCTGAATCCAAGTTCTCTGTAAGAGCAGCCGATGTTATCTCCTAAGTGCTGGGATTACAGACATGTGCCACTGTGCCCAGGATATTAGTGTATTTTAAATAATGTCTTGAATATCTAGTCAAAATAAAGTAATACCTACAATGTGACAGTTCAAGACTCTCAAAACAAAAGGAAGGGGAGGGATAAGGTGGCTTAGTGTGTAAGCACCTGCCACCAAACCTAAACACCTGGGTTTGCTCTCTCAGACCTTAGTAATGGAGGGGAAGAGCCAACTTTCACAGTTTGTTCTCTGACCTCTGCACATGCAGTGTTTTACAAAGCACCTAGCTTTAAGATAATCAAGAGATAAAGAGATGATAACAGACCACTGAGATGGCTCTGAAGGTAAAGGCAGACTCTTCCTGCCACCCTGATGGCCTGGCTTTAATCCCCAGGACCCACAGGGTGGATGAGAAAGAACCAACTCCCAACAGTTGTCCTGTCTTGGGAGTTGCATGTCATGGTGCATATTCACACACATACATAGACAATAACGTAGTAAGAAAAGGAGCCAGGTGCTGGATTTACAGCAAGTACTGCATCAGCATCAGCAGTGAGGAGTTGGTGAGTGTGTTAGAATGGCAGCTCTGTGCTCTTCCTCTAAAACACTCGTGACTTCTGTGTAATCATAACAGAAATCACTAGACAAACATCAAATGACCTTTCCAGTATTCCTCAGAATTCTTAAGGTAAATATATACAGTTATTAGTCATCAGAAACAAAGAAATTGCAAGAATATCACACACAAGAGGGACCCGGGGAAATATGACTTCGAAAAAGAAATAATGGCTAAAAAAGAGGAAATCTGGACAAAGTAAAAACTTTAGTGAATAATTAACTGTGATTGATACAGCATTTCTATCGAATTAAGCAAAGTTTCAGCACATACAAAGCACTTGGCATACAAGCCTGTTGAGAGTTGAGTTTGATCCTTGGAGCCTGCTTAAAGATGGAAGAAAAGAACTTATCCTAGTTTTCCCGTGACTTCCACATACATGTCATGGCCTGCACACCCATATCCATCATACACACGTACATGATAAACTTTTAAGAGATCTCTAACAGTTGTGGGTAATAGTATTCACTGAGCCGTCGGAGCCCAAGGCTGCTCTGTGCTCTGTGATGTTCTGGCTTTGCGCAAGTCTTTTCAGATGATAACTGGGTGGGTGTTCCTTGCGTCACGGAAATAAGCAATTCATTCATTCTCATATTCTCTCTCTCTCTCTCTCTCCCTCCCTCCCTCCCTCGCTCCCTCCCTCCCTCCCTCCCTCAGGCTTACAAAACCTTCGCTAACCGAGTAAACAACTTAAAGAAGAAGTTGGATCAATTGAAGTCAACCCTTCCTGATCCAGAGGAATCCCCAGTCCCCTCTCCAAGCATGGATGCTCCTTCCCCAACTGGTTCTGAGTCTCCATTCCAGGGCATGGGAGGTGAAGAATCCCAGTCACCAGCCATGGAGAGTGACAAATCTGCCACACCCGAGCCTGTGACAGATAACCGTGATGTGGAAGACATGGAACTCTCAGATGTGGAAGATGATGGATCAAAAATCATTGGTAAGGCCTGCTATGGTTACTAAGTAGCTCATGGTGTATTGTCCCCACAGTTGATCAGCACACAGAGCAGGTAAAGGTGTCCCACTGCTGTCTTCCTCAGTGCTGGAGACCCGACCAGGGCCTGACACAGACAGTGTGCCATTGTTCAGAAATTATTTTATTTCTATACAGTACAGAATAAAGATAGTTTGGACATTTTTTTTAAAAGATTTATTTATTTATTATATGTAAGTACACTGTAGCTGTCTTCAGACACTCCAGGAGAGGGCATCAGATTTCGTTACGGATGGTTGTGAGCCACCATGTGGTTGCTGGGATTTGAACTCGGGACCCTTGGAAGAGCAGTCGGGTGCTCTTACCCACTGAGCCATCTCACCAGCCCCCAAGTTTGGACATTTTGAATAAATTAAAATACTAGAGTTTGTAACAGTAAAGTGTTTTTTGTTTGTTAATGTGACTAGTGTGAATACATGGCTCAGCAGTTAGGAGCACTTGCCAGTCTGCAAAGGACCCAAGTTCAGTGCCCAGCACCCACATCTGCCTGTGACTCCAGTGCCAAAGGATCTGACATTCTCTTGTAACCTTGGACACCAAGCAAAAATACACAAGTGAATACAGGCTAAATACTCATACCAGACATAAATCAAAAAGTAATTTAAATAAAAAGAACTCTAAAGCTGCAATTTATTAACTACCTTTTCACAACTAACCTGAATTGATTTTTATCTGGCATCTATACTTTTATAATTGTTCTTATTAAATACTTTGACTTCTGTTGAATTAAATAAACTACTCACTATGTTCTTTAAAGTAGTAAGAGGAGTATAGTCTAAAGTTGTTTTTTGTTTTTTTTATACACAATATTTTTATTGATTATTTGGAAATTTCACATTATTACCTGGATCATACTCACTTCCCAGTTCCCTAAGTCCCTGTCCCCTGTCCCCTGTCCTCTGCCCCGAACGCCCCCCCTCCCGCCTTGTGACATTCCCCAGCAAAAAAAAAAAGGGGGGGGAACCAAGTCCAACTAAAGTTTTTTTTGTTTTTTTATTTTGTTTTGTTTTTTAAGATTTATTTATTTATTATATGTAAGTACATTGTAGCTCTCTTCAGACACTACAGAAGAGGACATCAGATCTCTTACAGATGGTTGTGAGTCATCATGTGGTTTCTGGGATTTGAACTCGGGACCTTTGGAAGAGTAGTCAGTGCTCTTAACAGCTGAGCCATCTCTCCAGCCCCCAACCAAAGTTAAGACTTAAAGCATTGCAGTTTGAAATGAGTGCCTAGGGGCTGGACCAATGCCCAACAGTAGGAGCACTGGCTGTTCTTCCATGGCTCCAGCACTCAGTGGCAGCCCTCTGCTGTCTGTCAGTCCACTTCCAGGAATCTGATGCCTTTTTCTTTTTCCTTTGTTTGTTCAAACAGTGGAGGACAGGAAAGAAAAAGCTGTGGAGAAACCTGCTGTCTCCACTGCTGTGCCCACCAAGTCAACAGAAAGTGTCTCGAAAGCCTCACCGTGTGCCCCACCGACTGTGCCCACGACAGCAGCTCCACCTCTCCCAAAGCCTCTGAACACTTCACTTCTGTCCCCTTCCCCAACTTTGGTTTTGCCAAACCTGGCAAATGTGGATCTGGCAAAGATCAGTTCCATCCTTAGCAGCCTAACATCAGTCATGAAAAACACGGGTAAGTGAGCCAGTGACGATGCTAACCACTGATTTCCATCTTTTCTTAACTGAACCATCAAAGTGGGGTTTTTTGTTGGTGGTGGTGGTGAAGTTAGTACAATTTTTTCATTAAAAATACATTAAAAATGGATAGACACCATAGAAAAGCCAAAAAATAATCTTACTACACCAAAGAAAACCACCTATTATATACATGTATGTAGATTTGAGAGATTAGATATTTAGAATACTTTTTCTTTTAATAATTGGAACATTGCCTATATTATCTTTAAATCAGCTTATTTAAAACTTAAGTATGTATGGCAAATTTTTAGTTATTAAATACTCATTTAAACAGCTGGTTGTGGTAGCGCACGCCTGTAATCTCAGCACTTGGGAAAAGAGGCAGGATATGAGGAATTCATGGATAGCCTGGGCTACATGAGGCCCTTTCTGGACAAAAATGATGGAGATGGGTAGGGAGATGGTTCCGGGAGTGAAGTGCTTGATTTCGTAAGCATGAGGGCCTGAGCTTAGATTGCCAGCACCCATACAACAACCAGGCTTAGCTGTGTGTGCCTGTAACTCCACTGTTGAGAGTGAGTACCCACTGGAAGATACTGGGGAGAAGCAACCAGTCTGGCAGAAACTTGAAGTTCCAGATTCAGTGATTGACATAATCTCCCAAAATTAGATAGTGACAGAGGAAGGCACATAGTGTCATTTGTCTCCAGTACACACAATGTGGGAGTGTATAACTGCATGTACCACACACAAGAAAAGTCATGTACATCAACTTTAATGGCTATTGTAGTATATGGTAATTCTTGTTATTAGACATTACTATGTTTTCAGCTTTTCATTTTATAAAGAATACTGAAGTCCTTGCCATGCAAACCTGATGAGACCTACATTCAATCTCCAGGATCCATGTAAAGGTGGCAGGAGAGGTGTGACTCCTCAGAACTCTCCTCTAACCCCCATCACCCACTAGCAATGATAATAGTGATAATAGGACTGTACTGCACACGCAGATGCAGACACAGACACAGAAACATTTTATCTCATCTGGGCCCTGCCCACGGTATTATTTGGGGGGCAATAATCAGTATGGGAACTAGATGTGCTACCACCTGTAACATGAGCACTGTGGAAGCCAAGCAGGAAGAATAAGAATTGAAGGCCAGCCTGGGGTATATTGTGAGTCCCTGTTTAAAAAAACACAAAACCAAAAGGCAGCATGTAGCTTTTTAAATTGTTATCTAAGAGTATACTATTTTACATACCTAGTGTTTGGAAATTTAATTGTTCCTAACCTTTTCCATTGTCATGTTCAATCTTGAAAAGATAATATCTATATTTTAATTAAAGATTTTTTTCATTTGTTCATTTATATTTATTTGTAAAACATCTGTTATAGTGGTTTGGTCATATAAGAAATGTTTTTCTTGTGTCTGCATTTACCTTTTTACTGTGTTTTGAAGTGTAAAAGTGTAAAGGAGTATATTTGTATAATGTCACTTTAAAGGCTGTGTAAGAGAAAAACCCTTGCCACTCCCATAGACATGTGGTGACTGCGCTCTGCATTGATAGTGCCTCTGATCCTGTCGTCCTGCTGCATTCGCTGCGCACCGTGGGTGCAGAAGCAGGTTGCCGCTCTGAAAACCAAGGAATGTGCATGAAAATAACATAGTGCTTGTTTGTTTTCAGAATATTCCGAACAGAAACAACAGTTCATATTTTCAGATGTTTTTCTTTGTATGTCTCAAAACGGGCACTATTTGTGGATCAGTCACCAGAATTACTATTAAACAATCTTTCATTGACTGGAAAGTGTCATGAATTGAGTATTGCATTTTCTTGAGTTCATCTTTCTGCCACCAGGGGTCAGTTCTGCATCAAGACCTTCTCCAGGAACTCCTACCAGTCCCAGCAACCTCAGCAGTGGCCTGAAAACACCTGCACCTGCCACAACACCATCTCACAACCCTCTGGCAAATATCCTGTCAAAGGTGGAGATCACCCCAGAGAGCATTCTCTCTGCTCTTTCTAAAACCCAGACACAGTCAGCCCCTGCACTCCAAGGTAAACTGACATGTGCCAGAGGACTTGAATTGTGAATGTTTGTCTCCAGGGTAACCTTGAATTCTAACTCAGAGGAACCCAAAGTCATGAAATGTACAATACAGTTAATTCATTACTGTCTTTATACTTATCATTTATGAGGTAGCAGTTATAGAATTGAAAATGTCAACACTAAAACAGACTCTAAATATTATCTAGTAACACCCTTCATTCAGGTAAGGAGACCAAGCTTATGAGTGATGTGGTTGGTTAAGGTAATGCATTTGTCTGATATGTGATGAACTGAGACTAGAAGCCAGACTTCTTCGTTTGCTAATAATACTCTATCCTACACTAGGGTACTACTGGGGCTTACATTAACCCTAGCCCTTAGTGTAGGGAAGCGTGTGTTGAGTTTTAATATATAACCTATATCAAACATAACATATATATATGTATATATCTTGTTTTCTCCCTTCTGTTTGTAGTCTGTCTCATTTAAACTTCTCTTTTTTGCTTTCTCAGTTGTTTTGTACATACACCTGCCTCAGTTTTTCATGAATCACTTGATCTTTCAATTCTTATTTTCCAGATTCCTACACAACCTGCTTAAATATCTCAGTGTAATGGTGCAGTTAGTTGTAAATACCAGAGCAGTGTCATTGTTAAAGCCAGGGACTTCTAGGTGACATTTAGCAATAACTAGAGATACTTCTGTTTGTTTCAACTGGAACAGAAACTCCTAAGCACTAATGGGACAATGTCAGAGAAATGTCGTTGTATAGAATAGTCTCCAACCACAAAAATGTATCTATGGTAGAATATCAGCAGCAATAAGGTAAGGAACCCTGTCCTTATGAGTCCATATAAATAGCTATTACTTTCTGTTCCTGAACTGTTCTGGGTCAGTCTATTACTATTGCTTCTTCAGCAGTCATTCAAAGAGAGTTTTATTTTACAGAACTAAATACTACCCAGTGATCATCTGAAATCCCTCTCTGTTGGAACTAGCAATAAAGAATTGATGCTTCCAGTAATCCCAATTCTTAGAGGACTAGATCCCAAGTTACAGGCTAGCCTTACGCTGCAGTGAGATATTACTGTTTTTTCATTTTCCTTTTTTTTTTAGATTTATTTTATTTATATGAGTACATTGTATTTTTTTCTTTTTTTATGGCACAAAATATTGATGATAATCTACAGTATTTGATTGTGTACAGCTCGAGAGATTTCGATGCTTTTTTTTTTTTTTTTTTGGTTTTTCAAGACAGGGTTTCTCTGTGTAGCCCTGGCTGTCCTGGAACTCACTTTGTAGACCAGGCTGGCCTCGAACTCAGAAATCGCCTGCCTCTGCCTCCCAAGTGCTGGGATTAAAGGTGTGCGCCACCACGCCCGGCTTGGTTTCGATGCTTTTGACTTCGCACTTTCTGTTGCTATCCTATAGATACAGAAAATCTTGAAGTCACTTATATTAGTTTCCCCTATAGATGCAATACGTTGTTTATAGAGTTCTTTTTGCTCTGCAGATTGCTACAATAGTTCCATGTGGTCCTTCTTGTCACTTGAAGAAATCAGTTCTGACAGGATGAGAAATAAAAACACAAAAAATACCTCCTTATGCAGTAGCAGAGTTTGTCATCTTTCTTTTGCCTTTAGAAAGTGGAATTCCTAGCCAGATGTGGTGGCTGCAATCCCAGTACTGGGAAGGCAGAGGCAGGTAGATCTCTATGAATTCAAGACCAGCCTAGTCAACAGAGCAAGTTCTAGGGTTACACAGAAAGATCATGGAAAAAAAAGGAAAAATTCCATTTTCGTGGGGGAAAAAAGTGGAGTTTACTTTTTTTTTTAAGACTTTTTTTTTTTTTTAAGACTTATTTTATTTATTATATGTGAGTACACTGTAGCTGTCTTCAGACACTCCAGAAGAGGGAGCCAGATCTCGTTACGGATGGTTGTGAGCCACCATGTGGTTGCTGGGATTTGAACTTATCACCTTTGGAAGAGCAGTAGGGTGCTCTTACCCGCTGAGCCATCTCACCAGCCCCCAAGACTTTGTTTTATGTAAGTACACTGTCACTGTCTTCAGAGACATCAGAAAATTGCATCGGGTTCCATTACAGATGGTTGTGAGCCCCCATGTGGTTGCTGGGAATTGAACTCAGGACCTCTGGAAGAGAAGTCAGTGCTCTTAATCACTGACCTGTCTATCTGGCCCCATGGAATTTTTCTTAACCTTTCAGTATGCTAAAACATAAATGCTCATGTTCACTCAAACACTATAAATAGAAATCTTTCAGAGGCTAGCAAGATAGCTTAGTGGGTAAAGCCATTTGCTGCCAAAGCAGACTACCTGAGACCCATGTGCTGGAAGAAGAGAACCAGCTCCCTAAAATTCTTCTCTCTCTATCACATACACACAATATAGTTTTTTAAGGCTTTAATTTTTTTTTTCCACAAAGAAAATTTTGTCCAGGTAGTGGTGGTGCATGCCTTTAATCCCAGCACTCAGAAGGCAAGGGACAGGCAGATCTCTGGAGTTTGAGGACAGCCAGGGCTACACAGAGAAACCCTGTCTTTTTTTTCTGTTTTTTTTTTGTTGTTTGTTTGGTTGGTTGGTTGGTTGGTTTTTTGGTTTTTTTTTTTTGAGACAGGGTTTTTTTGTGTAGCCCTGGCTGTCCTGACACTCACTTTGTAGACCAGGCTGGCCTCGAACTCAGAAATCCGCCTGCCTCTGCCTCCCAAGTGCTGGGATTAAAGACATTGGCCACCACCGCCTGCTGGAACCCTGTCTTTTAAAGAAATTTTTTTCTTAGAACTTTATTTTTTTCATCCACAGTTCTATTGATGAATTTAAAAAAAAAAAAAAAAAGACTTAACAGCTTGTTGAGGTAAAAGAAATGTAGAAAAGACCAAAAGAATTTTCTGTCTTATAAAATATAAGTAACAACTGTCTCTTTAAGTTCACTTAGTTATAGAGGAGGGGTTAATATCTGCCTTCATGCTTATGGAGGTCAGAGGACAACTTGTGGAAATTTTTTCTCTTCTACAATGTGGATGCTGAGAATCAAACTCAAATTATCAGGCTTGGCGTCGGGTGCCTTAGCCATTGAGCCATCGAACTGACTTGACAGTAACTATCTTTGACAAAGCAGTAGTCTATGAAAGAACGTGTCCCCCGCAGTATCTGAGAGACAATACTGAGTACCTGTTTAAAATGTCTGTAATCTCAGTATTCGGTCAGGATTGCTATGATTTCAAGGCTAGCCTGAGCTGTGTAGCAAATGCCTGTTTGAGAAAACAGAGTAAATAAATAGACAGGCTTGGTGCTGCATGCTTTTAACCCCAGCATTTAGGAAGCGGAAGGTGGGTCTCTGAGTTGTAAGCCAGCATGGTCTATGTAGTGAGTTCTAGGGCAGCCAGGGTTATATAGTGAGACTGACCCTGTCTCAAAAAGCAAACAAAAGAATAAATACACAAAGGGTAGCCCCCTGTAAGGGTCACACTGGCAGAAGTATTGTAATTTATCCAGTGTAAGCTAAAGAAAAAGTGCTAGACTACCGAGGGGTATATACAAAACACAAAGATCCTCCTGAGCCAGAGTGTAGCTCAGTGTAAAGTACTTGCCTAAATATGTGAAGCAAAAACAAGAATAATAATAAAGTTTGTTTCCAGTGCCGAGGGTTTGTAAACATCTTAGCCGCTGTGAAAGTAAGGATGTACTTTCCGAGAAATGCTGAAAATGGAGCTCTGGTAAGAAAGACTCAGGAACTTTTGCTCCTGAGTTTACATTTGAAGAACTCAACACACAGCAGAGGTTCTGTTGCCTTTAGCAGTTAAGAAGTGGAGCCAGCCTCGGTACCCGTGCACAGATAGTTAAAGCATGCACATATGCTCATATGGATTTAATTCGGCCATATAAAGAAAATGAGAAATAAAATATTTGCAGGGAAATGAGTATAACTGGAGACCATTGTGTTAACCAGGGTAAGCCAGACACAGAAAGACAAATAACCAGTATTTTGGGCCCTCTGGAAGAACAGAAAATGCTCCTTAACTGCTAGGTCTTCTTCAGCCACTCTTCTGGCTTGTTTGTTTGTTTCATGTATTTATTTTTGAGGTGGGGTCTCAACTATATCATTCTGGCTGACCTTGAGCATGCTGTGTAGACCAGTTTGACTTTGAATGCATGGAGATTCTCTGGCCTCTACTTCTGGAGTATTGGGATTAAAGCCATATGCTACCACAGCCTGCCTCTTTTTCCTATATTGTGGCTCTAGAATATCTAATGCCTTCTGTCCTCCACATCTACATAAACATACACAAATAAAAACAGGCAGATCTCCATGCATTCAAAGCCAAACTAGTCTACACATTGGGCTCCCAGCATTTAGAAAGTGGAACCAAGCTGGTCAGTGGTGAAGCATGCCTTTAATCCCAGCACTTGGGAGGCAGAGGCAGGCGGATCTCTGAGTTCAAGGCCAGCCAGGGCTACACAGAGAAACCCTGTCTCGAAAAACAAAGAAAAAGAAAGTGGAACCAAGAGGATTAGAGTGTAAGGCCACTTTTAGCTACATAAGAAATTTGAGGCCAGCCTGGATTACATAAGAACTTCTCACCCCAAAAAAGACAGGGTCAAAAAGATGATACTCAGGACTAAAAAGAACTCTTACTGCTCTTACAGAGGACTCGTTTGACTCTTAGCATCCACATGGCAGCTTATACCCAAGCCTAGCTAAGGAGATCTGTCTCACACACACACACAGAGTACTCATACACATAAAAAAAATTTTTTTAAAGAGAAGGTGGGCAAAGATGCCTCAGTGGATAAACACATTTGTCACAAGCCTGATGACCTTGTTCAGTATTGGAACCACTCTATGCACGCTGTGGCACATGTACAAACATACAAACTCATACACAGTAAAAATAAAATTTTAAAAGAAAGAAAATGTTCCTTAAAAAGTAATTCCAAAGCCGGGTGTGGTGATGCACGCCTTTAATCCACGCACTTGGGAGGCAGAGGCAGGCGGATTTCTGAGTTCGAGGCCAGCCTGGTCTACTGAGTGAGTTCCAGGACAGCCAGGGCTATACAGAGAAACCCTGTCTCGAAAAACAAAACAAAACAAACAAACAAACAAACAAAAGTAATTCCAGTCTCTGGCTTTGGTGATTCACACCTTTAAACATGACATGGGAACAGGGGAGGTTGTGCAGAGGCTGGTGGGTCTCTTGTAAGTTTGTGGCCAGCCTGGTCTCCATAGGAATGTAGGAATATATAGAGTGAGACCCTGTCTCAAAAGAAAGGTACACCAGAGACTAGAGAGATGGTTTAGTGGATAAGAGTACTGGCTATTCTTCTAAAAGACTTGGGTTTGATTCCCAGAACACTCATAGCAGTTTACAACTGTTGGTAACTCCAGTTCTAGGAATGCAATGCCTTTCTCTGGCCTTCTTGGGCACCAGGAATGCATGTGGTACATAGACAAAACTACATCAGGACAAAACACCTACAAACATACAAAATAAAAGCCTTGATCTAGCAAGGGGTAAACTAGTTGAAAAAAAGTATTCCAGACTAAAGTTTTGCTTATGTTCTTTTCCCCTTGAGAATGACAGTGCATGCTCACATGTTGGCATAAACTAGAAGGCGGAAAGGCAGGAATATACTTTTGTGTTTAGAGAGATTCCACAGCTCAAACATAGAAGCAGCCTTAGAATGTTGTGTTAGGAAGAGTTTGCTTCCTTGGCTTTGTTAAACTGTGAATGATTCTGACATTAAAAATCCCTCTCCTTCCTGTTTCTTTTTATGACAGGACTTGCATTGGATTGTTCTGGGACTGTCTGAGTGCTTTGCTGTCTTAGACTGATAAATAGACCTGTTTGGTTTTGGGGTTTTTTTTGTTTTGTTTTGTTTTGTTTTGTTTTGTTTTGTTTTGTTTTGTTTTGTTTTTGGTCTCAGCTAGGCACTGCCTGTTTAGTCTAGATTCCTTTTAACGTCCTATTTTAAAGTCTATCCGGTTCCCACCAGAGTGAGTGATAATATCTAATAAGCCTGTCTTGTTTTCATTATAATGTGGGTAGTTGTTCTTTTTAACCCCTCTAATCTGTGTTTCTGCAGGCTTGTCATCATTACTTCAGAGTGTTACTGCGAACCCTGTGCCAGCCAGTGAAGCCACTTCCCAGAGCACCACAACCTCCCCTGCGAGCACCACAGGCTCTGCCGTAAAGGGGAGAAATCTGCTCTCCAGTACCCAGTCTTTTATTTCCAAAAGCTTCAACTATTCTCCTAGTTCTTCAACTTCTGAAGTCTCTTCAACTTCAGCAAGCAAGGCGTCAGTTGGACAGAGCCCGGTGCTCCCAAGCACTACGTTTAAACTACCATCCAGTTCTTTGGGATTTACAGGTACCCACAATCCTAGCCCTGCTGCCCCACCTACTGAAGTTGCCATGTGCCAATCCTCAGAGGTCTCCAAGCCAAAGCCAGAATCAGAGTCCACCTCTCCAAGCCTAGAAATGAAGATCCACAACTTCTTGAAAGGTAATCCTGGTTTCAGTGGCTTAAACTTAAACATCCCGATCCTAAGCAGCTTGGGATCCAGTGCCCCATCAGAGGGCCATGCCTCAGATTTCCAGCGTGGTCCTACTAGCACTTCAGTTGACAGCATTGATGGAACTCCTGTTCGGGATGAACGGAGTGGGACACCCACCCAGGATGAAATGATGGATAAGCCCACATCCAGCAGCGTAGACACTATGTCTCTGCTGTCTAAGATCATCAGCCCTGGTTCCTCAACACCCAGCAGTACAAGGTCGCCACCTCCTGGAAGAGATGAAAGCTACCCCCAAGAGCTCCCCAATTCTGTGTCTACATATAGACCATTTGGCCTAGGCAATGACTCTCCCTACAAGCAGCCTTCTGGTGGAGTTGAGAGGCCATCATCACTGATGGACTCTTCACAGGAAAAGCTCTTCCCAGATACTTCCTTCCAGGAAGACGAGGACTACCGAGATTTTGAATATTCAGGGCCTCCTCCATCTGCCATGATGAATCTAGAGAAGAAACCAGCCAAATCCATCCTGAAGTCAAGCAAGCTTTCTGATGCCACTGAGTACCAGCCAATCCTGTCTAGTTACAACCACAGGGCCCAAGAGTTTGGGGTCAAGTCTGCCTTCCCTCCATCTGTAAGGGCCCTCCTGGACTCTAGTGAGAACTGTGACCGTCTCTCATCTTCCCCTGGGCTATTTGGTGCCTTCAACCTAAGAGGGAATGAAGCTGGGTCTGAGCGGTCACCATCACCAAGTAAAAATGACTCCAACCACAGTGGCTTGTCTCAGTCTACTGCTGGTCATCTCACGTTGCCACAGACACAATACCCAGACTCTCCTCACTCGGTCCCACATCGTTCCGTTTTCTCTTCACAGAGTACCCTTGCTGCTCCAGCGGGCCACCCACCCACATCAGGCGTGGAAAAAGTCCTGGCCTCCACGATTTCCACCACATCGACGATTGAGTTTAAGAATATGCTTAAAAATGCCTCACGCAAGCCCTCAGATGATAAGCATTTTGGCCAGACCCCCAACAAGGGTACTTCAAGTGATGGTGTTGGTCTGTCAAACCTCACCCAGCCCAGCTTGCCCACCACTGACCAACAACAGGAAGAACACTATCGAATAGAAACTCGTGTTTCCTCCTCCTGTTTAGACTTGCCTGACAGCACAGAAGAAAAGGGGGCCCCTATAGAAACTCTAGGTTATCATAACGCAGCTAATAGGAGGATGTCAGGGGAGCCGATACAGACTGTAGAGTCTATACGCGTTCCTGGGAAGGGAAATAGAGGACATGGGCGCGAGGTTTCAAGAGTGGGTTGGTTTGATCTGAGCACACCAGGCAGCTCTTTTGACAATGGTCCCTCAAGTGCCTCTGAATTGGCATCCCTTGGGGGTGGGGGCAGCGGAGGCCTCACTGGCTTTAAGACAACGCCGTACAAGGAACGGGCACCCCAGTTTCAGGAGAGTGTCACCAGCTTTCGTTCCAACAGTTTCAACTCAACATTTGAGCATCATCTCCCCCCATCCCCTTTGGAACATGGGACACCCTTCCAGAGAGAGCCAGTGGGGCCATCATCTGCCCCACCTGCCCCTCCTAAGGATCATGGTGGTATCTTCTCTCGAGAGGCACCCACTCATCTGCCCTCTGTGGATCTTTCGAACCCCTTTACAAAGGAGGCATCTCTGGCCCACACTGGCCCACCACCTCCTCCTGGAGAGCACAGCGGAGTCCCTTTCCCTCCACCACCCCCTCCTCCACCCCCGGGGGAACTTAGCAGTGGAGGGACTGGTGTCCCCTTTGCTACTCCAGCCCCGCCTCCACCCCCTGTTGACCACTCTGGGGTTGTACCTTTCCCAGCTCCACCACTGCCAGAGCATGGAGTGACTGGGGCTGTGGCAGTTTTTCCCAAGGACCATAGTTCCCTCCTTCAAGGGACCATGGCTGAGCATTTTGGGGTGCTCACAGGACCCAGGGACCTCAATGGCCCTGGTCTTAGCCGTGCACGAGAGAGCCTGAGCCTGCCTTCCCATCCTCTGGAGCACCTGGGCCCAGCCCTTGGAGGAGGTGGGGGAGGCAACACCAGCAGCAGTGGCCTTCCCTTGGGTCCCGCACACAGAGACGCCATCGGCCGGAGTGGTATGATTTTACGGAGTCCCCGGCCAGACTTTCGGCCTAGGGAAGCTTTTCTCGGCAGAGACCCATTCCACAGTTTAAAGAGACCCAGGCCACCTTTTGTTAGAGGCCCTCCGTTCTTTGCACCAAAACGCCCATTCTTCCCTCCCAGGTACTGATGGAAATCAGGGGAAGGCATTTTGAACAGTCTAGAGAGCATTGGAAGTAGCAGTTTGGGTTTTTGTTTAAATTTGTTTTTCCTTTCTTGATTTTTTTTTAAATGAAGGGCCTTCCTTCCAAATTCAGAAAGCATACATGATAACAATTTGCTATTATCCAGTCCTCTCTCCACACTTAGGGCCTTTCCAAGTTGTTTGTATTTTTTCTTTTAAAAAAAAAAAAAAAGAACACAAGTAAACATAATCAAAACCACACAAAACCACATTATTTGGCTGGGGGAGTGGGGAGGAAAACAGTATTTTATCCCATCTACTGAGAGATTACTTACATTCGAAATAAAACTTCAGTCAGTACAGGTAATAACATGCAATGTTGGGGTGTTACTTGGGTCTTGGCCTTGCTGATGGTCAGTAGGAGGAACCCTGTCTCCTTCCCTCTCCAGCTAAGCAGCTTCTGTAACCAGCTTGGCTCCCTCTTTGTATTTTCTACTCTGCAGATGACTGAAGTGTGTTTGCGAAGGGGAGACGTGGGCAGTGCGGGGCCTGTCGGGTTTATTTGCTTTATTCTAAAGGCATGTGGAAACAGTGCTTTCCTCTGCTTTTTTAAGCAGCCTCATCTGAACTATTACCAGGCAGTGACTCAGAGGCAGAACAAACTTCATTATGTGCAGTAAAAGGTTTTCTCTTGCTGAATGTGGTAGCACACACAACTCCAGCACTGGGAGGCAGGGACAAGAGAAAGGCAAGTTTGAGGCCAGCTCAGGCTATAGAGTGGAACTTTACCTCAAAAAGAAGGCAAAGTTTCTTTGTTGAAAGAAAAGGCTGAATATAATAATTTCAAGGTTAAAATGGGAAATGATCATAATACGTAAAGCTAGGGACAGACCATTCAGTGGTGCTCTGTGACCAACTGTCCTTTGTAGACAAGGAAAAGGGAAACATTTTGATGGTTCTCCATGTCTATTCTAAGCCCTTGTCTCCTGCTTCCCCTTACTTTTTCTCCCTCAGTTATTCTGACTAAATTGATAATGAATGTAGGTAAAATGTTGTCCCTGCCTTCTTAAATATTTAAGTAGACACTTATTTTACTGTGGTGCCTAACTGGTGGTTTTCAGCAAACATTAACTATTAGAGAAAGGGAAATACTGTGTCTTTATAGTTTCTTTCTACCCTCACCCATCTCAGTCCTGTGTTCATTCTGTTCTTGCTGTTTCAGAGGCAATTGGGTGGTATCCTTACATGATACTGTGTAGGTGTGTCTTAGAGGCAGGTGGGTACTGCTGGCCGTGTCTTTACTGAGGAATTCATGTTAGCCCTCAGCAAATAGCATCGTGGTGCTTTCAGTGCCCACCGCTCACCCTCACCCTCACCCTCATGTCAACTGCTAGTTGCCCTAGTCATTGCTGTGGAGCGGAGAGCTTTCTTCCCTGCATTGAAAGGGTTGTTTGTGTTTTTGCATCCAATCCCTAAGGGGATGACAATCCCGGTGCTTGGAGTGCTTCTGTCTTTGTATCTGGAAGCAGACTCTGCACACTGAGTTTTCTGGTAGTGTGTTGCACCGGGGCACACACTGAGGACCTCCAGCTAGGTGTGCTGCACCAGTGTGTTGAGCTTTTGAAGGAATTCCAGCAAGTTCACACTGAAGGTAAAGGAGTGCTTTGGATTCCTCAGTGGGGTGGGTATCGAATGGAGGAAAGGCGGGCCCGTAGTCAAAGACAATCCTTTTGTCTTGGAGCAAACCACTTTTTTTTTCCCCTGAAGAAAGGCTGTCCAGCACAGCCCAGGAGCTGTGATCTGTATAAGGTACAGCAAGACATCCTCAGAATTCACATCTGTTTTGAGCCAGTTTTTTCCTCTCTCAAGCCTTTCTGCTCTATAGTTCTCCTCACAAAAATGCATGATATCATGACCTCGTGTTTGGGGTTGGGTATAGCATAGCAAAGCAAGGGAAATATAGTTATATATTGAGTCTTAAGACATTTGTTTAGTAAAAAAGAAAAAAAAGTATCAAACAAAGAGAATGGGGGTGGGGGCAGGGAAATTGTGACTTTCAGAATTGATTTTTTTTTTCCAGAAATTAAGTGGGGGTATTTTTCAGTCTAGAATAAAAGAATGTGAATTCTTTCTACCGCTCTTATTTAAACTTAAATATACTGTTTACTTGAAAAGGCTCTCTGACCATTTGATTTTCTAAGAAAACAGGGAAGTATCAGGAAAGTGGTTTCTGAAATGTTGAAGCAGGATAACTGTCTTCAGAAGCATAGCGGCCGCCACGAGACAGGAGCGCGCTGTACAGTTCGAGTGCGGACTTGTCAGGGCTTGCTTGGGGTTTGTGGGATATTTTTTGTTTTGTTTTTGCCACAAGATCTTCAGTGTGTTTGTTTCAGGGTGGAACTGGGGGTTATATGAAGCTGTCAGATATTTTAAGGAAATCTTCCTACAACAGTAAATGAAGACAACTGTATATATGTGATATAGTGAAACAAAAGACATTTCTGGTATTCATAAAGATAAAACAAGGATTTTATTCTTCCTGTGTCTGTGATTTAAACTCGGTACCGTACTCTGACTTTTGTATTTCACCCTAAAGTTTAAAAATAAATAAACAAGATATTTTTAAAAGAATGCACAACATAGTGTGTCTTAGCAAGGACATGAGTCATATGAAGCAGAGTGAGTAGTTGTCACTAAGGTCCTTGATGCTCACTGTAAAAACACAAAGAGTTCCATGAATACTCTAGTACCACACAGAAGTACCACTGTGATGCTATGTCAAATAGGACCCTGAAGGATTGATTTTCTGAGAGTTGATTCAGCTCAGATGGGAGCTCCCTCCCTGCAACTCTCTGCCTTCCTGATGTCAACAGAACGTGGTTTGACTCCTGGGAAGGTATCATGAGCAGACTAGGACCTTTCTCCTCTCTGAACCCAGAAACCTTGTTTATGAGAAGTGTGGTACAGCAAGCTGGTCTCAACCATGTGAGTAGGCTCAGCTTTCTTACTGCAGAGTATCCACTCAGTCCTAATATTACCTGTTGATGGAGTTAGGCCTCAGCTGTTAGTTTTTGAAGCGGCTGTAAATTACTGCTCCTCCCCCACCACTTTCACATTTTTAACTGGTGGGGTTACCTGTTAAAATTTAAAAAAAAAAAAAGTAGATATGTTGGATTGATATTCTCACGTGTTCAGTGTGGAAAACAAGTACATGCTTTAGAGGCAACAACAGTGAAATCCTTTTGGAATGTGTATTAATATCATTTAATAAAATAACTAGTTCTAAAGGTTTGACATTTTTCTTTGAGACTGGGGCTTTGACCAAGGGCCCTTGGCTTTTCTGGTAAGTGCAAACAAAAGCGACTTCTCTTCTCTAGGAGCCGAAACTGCAGCATTGTAGCACAGACCTATGGTTAGAGATACTAAATTTTCTCCGTTGAAGATGCATCATGGCTATCCAGGGCCAAAGGTGAAACAGGCTACAGAATGAGGAAAGAGAAGCTGGGGACAGCCCTGAAGATGCCACTAGACTGGTGGGAAGGACAAAGGTGGTACGTGTGGGCACACATACCTGAGGCACATGTGCCACAGACCCTTTCCCCACCCCACCCCATATGTTTTCTTCATAGCCACTTACCTCTCCCAGCTTCTTGGAAAAAAAACAAGCTGTCTCCAATACTTTGTTTTCCAGCATAATAAAATATGGTTTTGTTCGTTGCGTGGTTAACTTTCCCCCTCTCACATTGGCCTCTGCCAGCTGTCCTCTTGACTTGTATATTTGTGTCACTGAAGTCTAGCTGAGCCTCTAAGACCCTCATGGCCGCCTGGGTTTTTGTTTGATCCTCTGTATTGTCATGGGTGGGATGAGACCTTGGTGCTCTGCAAGTAGTCGCTATATACTATGTAGATAATTGTGTTTTCCAAATACTGTACAATCATGAACCAAGGGGAAAAAAGGTTTTCATTGTAACATCTGAGTGCCAAGCACCCTACCATTGAAGTACATCCCTAGCCTTCAGAGAACATTTTTTAAAGTAATCATAGAATTGGAGGGAATGTGTGGAAATGGGTCCTTCTGGTCAACTATCCATATCTGCCCTTGGTCACATATTGGTGATTGATATGTCATGCAGAAACCATACTTAGCTCTTCTCTTACTCCATCCTTTTTCATAACCCAGTGAGGCTTAATAAATGGAATGTCGGCTTAAAAGGATCACAAGGGATAGTCACTACATCTGGGCCAGGCCTGGGTCACTGGCAGGGTAGAAGACTGAATAGCAGCTCTGAGTTCATGAAGTCCCATGTGTCACAAGATCTCAGAAATGGACGCAGTCTGGGGAACACACCCAACTGCTAGAGTGTACTACTATAGAGACAATGGAATCTGGCTCCCCTTTTCTTCCCTGGCTGCACTTCAGAGTTCAGTGCCTAGCTGACAGCTCTACCTTTGAAAGAGCACCAATTTTTAGACTTCTTCGTTGGCTTCTGCTCCCCACCCCCAGGTTGTTTTATTTGAGCCAGTCTTACACAGCAGGAATGAGTTACCTCCTCTTATGTGTAGACTTAGTAACGCCATCAGAATGGGTTTGGGGGTATTAGGGTGTTTCTCATACTTGCTTATGAGTAACTAGAGACAAGTCTGGTCAGTTGCGGTTCACAATTGCTAAGGAATAACTCACGAAGGCTGTGGAGATGAGGCTTCTAGAAGGTCACCTGTAAGAGCCACCTCTAAAGTAAACAACCTGTTCTCTGTAGAAGGGGAGAACATGACTTACAGGAAGAAGTGCGATTTTTAAAAAATGACGTCAGAGTTCCTTGTGGAAAGAACTTTTTATCCCTTAGCCGCAAAGTTGGGCTTGGGAGGGCAGGCTAATTCATTGTAGAGCATTTGCTTAGCATATAAAAAGCCCCAGTTTGATTCCTTAACATTGGGAAACAAGAAGACTGGAATTTATTTGGACATTATAGTTACCTTGGGGGAGGGGGACAAAGGGGATTGGGTTGTGATTTGTTTGGGGTTTGTTTTCTTTTTTGTGCTTGGGATTGAACTCAGGTCCTCATACATATTAAGCACTGTATCCCAGCCCCTCCTGGTTTTCTCTTTGTTTTCCTCGTCCCTTTGTTCTCACCTAAGCTGGAAAATATCAATATGGGTGGAGGCACTAGTGACAACTGAGAAACAAAAGCCACATCTGTTCATGTTTGACTCAAAAGGATGCTAGCTAACCCAATCCACCCTGGACTTGCAGGTTCACGGCAAACCAAATGTGTTCAGCCTTTTTTCTTTTCTATCTCTTGTATCCTGTTGTATTTGTAAGATGCTCAGGTCCTTTGTCAACTGGTCTGTGAAAAAGAAAGGATCTGATGCTTCCTATATTTTTCTTAGGATATCTAGGAGAATGAGAGGAACATTGACAACATCCAGTCATTCCCCCCTTTCATGTGCTAGAAAGCCCTGGGCCCCTACATGAGAGTCCTGTAAAGCAGCTGGTCCTTGCTGAGGGCAGTAGAAATTAGAAAAGTATAAAACTGGCCCCATGTTAAACTTACACAGACAATACTGAAGAGTCTTTTAAACCTGAATTACCAGCACATCTTATGGACTGGAGCTGTAAGAGTGACAAAGTTATCATTTTTGAGACTCTGAGCCCCAGTGTCCCTTGGGAAAAGTGGCAAAGATTTTTCACATTTTGGGTGCTAGTAAGCCGAATTTGCTTCTAATCGCTAAAATGGATTTGGGGCTATACTGATCCCGATAAATGAAAAGTATTGGAGATAGTTACAAGTAGTTTAAACCTTTAAAGTGAATACCTTAACCAAAACTTTGACCAAATGAGGATACCTGGTCTAAAAGTAGAAGAAAGCTGAGAAGTTGCTTTATTTTAATTAAGGATTTGGGACACCCTTTATTGCAGATTCCTTATCCCTCTGTGGACCTCACCTACTCAGTGTCTGTAGCCAGTCTATAGAGACAAGTTGGGAAACACCATGTTTCTTGACTTTTTCTTGAAAGTACTTCACTCTAAAAGTCCTGTGGCCACAAGTGTCTGGGCCATGCATGTGCTTCAGGAAGGAAAAGGAAAGAAATGCATGTTAGCAAGCATGACCCATTATGATTATCTGGCCTTAGGTGATGTGACTCTGAGCAACCCAGGCTGTGGCTTTGGACAGACTAGGACTTAGCCTTGAGATCATTTTCCAGGGTTTAAAGGGAACATAAGAACACTACTGACAGAGTTGTTCTGGGAATAAGATGGAATTGTGAAATAGTGCCACATCTCAGGATCCTGGCAGGCAAGAGTGGGGTGAGCAAGAAAGTTGCAGAGGTGTTTTCTAGGTAGACTAAAAGCTTAATACCTCCTGAAGCCAAGGCATGTACAAGGAGAACAGGTATGCATTGGCCTTAGATGCCTAGCTTTCTACTGTGGGTGAGGGAATAACACAACATTCCTTCTTCCACTGCAGGTTGCATGATGTAGCTGATCAGTCAGCATTAGACCAGTGCACTGCACATAGTAAATATTAAAGGGTGGGTGGAAGAAGCTGTCATTCCAGGTGGTATCCATCCGCCTGTGATCCGAACAAAAGGAGACTAGAATCATTTTAAAAATTGTGTCAAAAGTCTCTATCTTTTGAAGTTTCCAGTCCCTACGTGATCAGTACATATTGAACATATATTTATTGAGCACCTCCTAGTTTGTTGTCTGCACTATGACACTACCCTGCCTCTGTTATAGTGCCACAAGGAAATCTAGGTCTGCTATTGCCATTCTTTCTGAATGCTACTTAAAATGCTGCACTCTGACCATAAGAACACACACACAAAATCTTCTCCCCACAGCCTTGTCTCTTTCTTTGTATTTCAGGATGTCTAACATATCAGAAGATGGAGCCCCAGAGTGGCCTATGACTCAAGTCAGCTGCCCTCCTCAGGCAGAACGAACGTTGGGCCTCTTTGGAAGCCTAGGTTAAGCAGCTTGTTCTGACAACTCTTCCACAAGACCCCATGATCCCATCACCACTGCAATCTGGGAACGGACCTAAGTGTCCCCACCCCCCAGGTGAGGGACTAATTGAGCCTTCATAGGTGCTAATAAGTTCATTTCCTTTTATGCTTCTCCACACATCTGACCCTGTTTCTGTTTTTACTGTGTAAAGCTAATATGGCTAGCCCTGCATCTGAAATTTAATGGAGAGGGATCAAAGAAAGGATAAAGAAAGATGAATGCTGGGGTGCTGATGAGAGACAAAGGCTTATTTAAGGAACAGAGAACAAGATGTTGGATGTTAGCCGGGCGTGGTGGTTCACGCCTTTAATCCCAGCACTCTGGAGGCAGAGGCAGGCAGATTTCTGAGTTCGAGGCCAGCGGGGTCTACAAGTGAGTTCCAGGATAACCAGGACTATACAGAGAAACCCTGTCTCGAAAAACAAAACAAAAAACAAAAACAACAACAAAAAAGATGTAGCCGGGTGTGGTGGTGCATGCCTTTAATCCCAGCACTCGGGAGGCAGAGGCAGGCAGATTTCTGAGTTTGAGACCAGCCTGGTCTACAAAGTGAGTTCCAGGACAGCCAGGGCTATACAGAGAAACCCTGTCTCGAAAAACCAAAAAAGAAAACAAACAACCAAACAAAAAGATGTTGGATGTCTCTAAGATGGTCAGGGAGTCTATTGGAAGTAAACTATTGAAAGAACAAGGTATGCTGGAAGAGTGCACACCTCAGATTCATCAGCACTCATGGTTTTTATCTTAAACTACCTTCTGTGATTTTTGAATTCCACATCTGAGACCTGTAGGATGGCTCAGCAGATAACAGGTACTTGCTGCCCAAGCCTGGCAACATGACTTTGACCCCCTAAGACCCATGTAAGGTGAAAGGACAGAATTGGCCACAGAAAGGTAGCATCTGACCTACAAAACTGTGCCACCCACGCCTTCAAAGATTCTTCATACACACACACAATAATGATTGATTAATTAAATTCCACATCTGTGGTATTAAGAGGTCTCTAAAGTCCCTCCACCTCGACTGCAAAGGAATGGCCACCAAGATAGTCTTAGAGTTGTTACCTTCAGTGATAATAACAGTGCCTTGCAAGCTGGGCGTGGTGGCGCCCGCCTGTAATCCCTGCACTTGGGAGGCAGAGGCAAGTGGGTTTCTGGGATCGAGGCCAGCCTGGTCTACAAAGTGAGTTCCAGGACTACACAGAGAAACCTTGTCTCGAAAAAACCAAAAAAAAAAAAAAAAAAAAAAAAATCGCGATTATAGAAAGTTTATTTTAAAACTACTTGATTAATGCCAGATCCAGGATTTACACTAGATGTTTAGTACCAGCGTCTGTACTTGTTTCTTGCCAGCTTTATGGATGATTAATACATTTTATAATTAAAGGAAAATGGCTAACTTTCACTTCCTGTTTTTCTCTGATTCTTGCCCCCAGGAGGTATGCCCCTGTCCTCAAAGTTGAAGGCCTTCTTGTCACTTTGGGAACCCAGATTGCAGGTGTGTGCAACAGCTTCCACTTTCCGGCCAACCGGAACCTTTCCCAGAGCGGCTGCTGCTGTGTGGGTCCTGCCTCAGCGGAGTTCCTGGGGGTGGTGCCCGGTCGGAGTGGCGGCTACGTTATCCAATAGGAAGGGATATTACTGGCTTAGAAGCCAATGAGGAGCCTGGTGAGGAGGAAGAAGCAGAGATCTGTGCATGGAGGTATCGACTTGAGGCAGCATGGGTCTCTGTCTGAGGTGGCGCCGGCTTGGGTTCCCACTCCCAGACTTCCGCCGCTGCGAGCTCCACACCGTGCGTGAGGTACGCCAAGCTCCCAACCATCTACTCCAGCAGAGTCCAAGGGGCAGGCTGTCCAGCCCCTCCTGGACCCTGCTGCCCCCCTCGGAAATGTGCGGTCCCTTTGAATCCCCAATTTAAGACCTAGTGCCACCCAGTTCCCACCTTAAAACCAATGCTTCTTAAACACCCATACCCTACCACCCCCATTCCGGAGTAGTGGAAATAAGCCCGCGATACCTCCTAAAGTGCCTTTCCCTTCAGGCCTCTGCACCAACTTCTCCACATTGGTTGGCAGAACGATTTGGCCTTTTTGAGGAGCTATGGACCGCTCACGTGAAAAAGTTAGCAAGTATGACACAGAAGAAAGCCCGGGCTATTAAGATCTCACTTCCTGAAGGCCAGAAGGTAGATGCTGTTGCATGGAACACAACCCCTTACCAACTGGCCCATCAGATCAGGTATCAAGCCATCCTCTACCTACAAGAATTATCTTTCTGTCCTTTTCTGCTCCCGGTCAGAAAAAGAAAGCATCTTTTTGTTTACGTTTCTCTTTGGTTTTTCGAGACAGGGTTTCTCTGTGTAGCCCTGGTTGTCCTGGAACTCTGTAGACCAAGCTGGCCTCGAACTCAGAAATCCGCCTGCCTCTGCCTCCCAAGTGCTGGGATTAAAGGTGTGCGCCACCACTGTCCAGCTACATTTTTCTTTTTGTTTTCCATCAGAAAGGTGTAGTCTTTGGGCGAGGAGAGGGTTAGGGTTGGGGGGGTCAGTCAGTCATTTAATTGATTGCCACACAAGCATAAGGACCTGAGATTTGAATTTGATCTTGCAGTCCATATAGTGGAAGGAAACTGACTCCTAGAAATTGTCCTCTGACCCCTTCCCACACACACACATACTGTAGCATGTGTGCCCCACCCATATAGTTTCAGGTTAAAAATAAAAAGGGTGTGGTGACATGTGCTTGTAATCCCTGAACTGTATAGGCAGAGACAGGCAGATCCCTGCATTATCAGGCCAGCCAGCCTAGCCTGCTGGGGATGCTCTTTGCCGAAGAAAGACCTTCTTCTAAAGGCATGATTGTTGACTCCTGAGGAAGAATGCACACCTACTCCCCCAGAAAAGTATCTTGTTAAAAGAAAAAAAAATTTTTTTGGCTGGGTGTGGTGGTGAATTCCAGAATTCATTGGCAGAGTCGGGTGGATCTCTGAATACAAGGCCAGCCTGAATTCATTGGCAGAGGCAGTTGGATCACTGAATACAAGGCCAGCCTGATAAATCACCTTCAGTTCCAGGACAGCCCAGGTTGTGTAGAGAGGCCCTGTCTCCTAAATAAATAAATAAATAAGATTTAATTTTTTTTACATTTGTGTGTGTATGTGTACACTGACATCTTTGTCCAAATGCTCACATGTGTGCCCCTATACATCCACACAAATGCAAGCACAGTGTACATGTGGAGGTCAAACAACAACGTTTGGGAGTAAGTTCTCTTCCTCCACTCTATGGATTCCAGGGACCGAACTCAGCTCGTCACACTTGAGAGCAAGCACCCATAACAGCTCACAAACATTTGGACACCCCAACTTTGAGCTGTATTGATATGTTTGCCTTCACTTCCTAGGTTCTAAGGTTATAGGTATGTACCACCATTTCTAGTTTATATAATGCTGGGAGTGAAACCCAGGGGGTTGTTGTTGTATGTATGTATGTATGTATGTATGTATTCATTTATTTATAGTTTTTTCGAGACAGGGTTTCTTTGTATAGCCCTGGCTGTACTGGATCTCAATTTGTAAACCAGGCAGGCTTCGAACTCAGAAATCCACCTGCCTCTGCTTCCCAATGTTGTTTTTAATTTAAAATGTCGAGGACAGTTTTATTTTAGTTTAAATTAAAACTTCCATGGCAGGCACGCTGTAAATCTCAGCAGCTGCCCTGAATAGAACAATGAGAGAAGAGGATGAAGCCATGCTGGTTTAAGTTGTCATGGAGGTCAGAAAAACGAAACCGGTCAAGAAACAGTGTGCCTTTGTAACTCTGGCCACAGAGGAGTGCTGATAGCCAGCCACACCCTGTGGTGGCTTCCAAAGCGATGCTGCTCCTCCACACAAGGGCTGTGCTCCACACTCCCTCTACTGAGACTGCGTCACTCCAGCCTGACCTGGAATTTGGGAAAACCCTCTTGCTTAGGCCTCCTAGGTGCTGAGATTGCTGGTGTGAGCCCCTATGCTCAGATAGTCCTTCTTGCCAAGCATGGTGCTACAGGCCTGTAATCTTAGCATTCAGAAAGTGGAGGTCAAAGATTCAGAATTCAGGGCCAGCCTGGCCAAACAACAAGACCTGTCTTTAAAATAGAGGGTAGGATGGGGGCTTCTTTTCGTAAGGATTTGTCTTTATAGTTTCAGAATTTCTGCCCTTCCCAGTGGATACATTGGGAAAAGAAATAGCAGGTCTTTACTGCTCTAGAAACTTAAATCCACTCAGCAAACTAGAGTTGCTGAGAGAAGTCAGCCTCCTGCCCTGGGGATTGTAACACTCTGTCTTCATTCCCACTACCCTCCTACTGCTACAGTGTAACACTGGCTGATACTGCAGTGGCTGCTGAAGTAAACGGAGAACTTTACGATCTGGACCGACCCTTGGAGACAGATTGTCACCTCAGATTTCTGACATTTGATTCCCCAGAGGGCAAAGCGGTAGGTTTCTCCCATATAGTGAGCACAGTGCCTAATTATCTGAGTGATCTTTAAACAGGAAAATTTAATTGTTCTTTTGCTTCACTTTCTCAATTCAAAGGTGGGAATTATCACAGACTAATTATTCCTGTTGAACCTGGAAAGCCTTCATGAAGGCTTTAATTTAGCATTGATCTACAAAGCAAATACCTTGTGTGCTAGTGAAAGGGGGAGAAAAGGCTGAGAAACAGGATAGCGTGCCTATTCAACCTTTTAGTGCACACAGTGGAAGTCATTCGTGATGTCTGCTCAGTTCTAATGGGTTCCATAACTGAGCACAAAACCAGGGGCCTTCCGCTTCCTTTGTTATTAGAGTCCAGAAAGATGTATTTATCATCTAAATGTGACTAGTGAACCATCCCAGCAGATCCCAGGAATAGAAAATAATGGCACTAAGCAAAACAGACTGCTGGGACGGCTACTGGGCGGGGACCCGGTGTGTAGCAACAACACACACAGCAGTATCAACCGCAGCAAAACCAGGAGTCTAAAGAACTATGGGTTCGTTTTGTTGTTCTGTTTTGTTTTTGTTTTTGTTTTTTGGGGTTTTTTTTTTTGGTTTTTCGAGACAGGGTTTCTCTGTGTAGCCCTGGCTATCCTGGAACTCACTCTGTAGACCAAGCTGGCCTCGAACTCAGAAATCCGCCTGCCTCTGCCTCCAAAGTGCTGGGATTAAAGGCATGCGCCACCACGCCCGGCTCTGTTTTGTTTTTTTTAAGACAGTGTCTGGCTATGTAGCCCAAGTTCAGGCTCCAGGTGGAGCTTTCCCATCAGCCAGCACACCAGGTAGGAACCATTTTTTGTTTTTTGGGGGGTTTTTTTTTTTTTGGTTTTTTTTTTTTCGAGACAGGGTTTCTCTGTATAGCCCTGGCTGTCCTGGAACTCACTTTGTAGACCAGGCTGGTCTCGAACTCAGAAATCCGCCTGCCTCTGCCTCCCGAGTGCTGGGATTAAAGGCATGCGCCACCACGCCCGGCTGGAACCATATGTTTTATACGTAATATACACTGAAGCCCTGAAGCTTACAGGAGCAGCAGAGGCCACTGACCTGGCCTCCGGGTCCAGGAAACACTGAGGATGTGTAGGGTGGACCCACACTTCCCCTCAGTAGCAGAAGGAACAATACTGACCCTCTGCTTTCTGTAAATGTTTTTTATGTGGGGCTGGAGAGATGACTCAGCAGTTAAGAGCACTAGCTGTTCCTCTAGATAACCAGGATTCAATTCCCAGCACCCACATGGCAGCTTATAACTGTCTGAAACTCCAGTTCCAGGAAATCCATGACAGCAGGCATGCATGTGGTGCACATACCTGTGCAGTAAGGCACAATACCTATATATGCGTGTGTGTGTGTGTGTGTGTGTGTGTGTGTGTGTGTGTGTCTCTCTTCATGTGTTATGTGTTTACATGCATGCCTGGTGCCTATAGAGTCTACAGGAGGGTGTCAGATCCCAGAAAATCAGAGTTATAGGTGGTTGTAAGCTACCTGATTCAGGTACTCAGAACCAAAACTGGGTCCTCTGCAAGAACAAGTGTTCTTAACCATTGGTCCATCTCTCCAGCCCCCATTTAAAACAACTTTTTACTGTTTCTACAAGTCATCTTGAGACATGTAGAGTCTGGGTTCTATGGCAGTCAGTCGTAATGCAAGCATTCCAGCTTTGCCAGCAGCCTCTCTGAGGAAAGCATTAGAGCTGGACTTAACAAGAGGCCGAAGCGCTCAGACCTCATTCTTGTGAATGCAGGTGTTCTGGCACTCTAGTGCCCATGTGCTGGGAGCAGCAGCTGAGCAACAACTGGGTGCTGTTCTCTGCCGAGGTCCAAACACAGAATCTGGCTTTTACCATGATTTCTTCCTGGGAAAAGAACGGTGAGCAGTCCAAAAAAAGAAGACTGGTTCTGGGGTGGTTTCTGGGGTCTTGGTTTAGAGGAGAGGCTAAGAGATCCTCTAAGCACCAAATAGGAACTTCCATCTCTTTTCCAGTGTGTCTCTCTCCTGACCGCTGAAACTCCTTTTCTGGTCTTCCTGAATTCAAATGTTACCTCACCCTCATTACTCTTGTCCATCTGGCATTCCTCTCTCAACAGACACTCCTTCCCCTTCCCTTTCTCCCTCCCTCTTTCTCATTTTGTAGCCCAGGCTGTTGTTGAACTCATGATCATCCTGTCTTGCCTATAGAATATTTGCCGAGGATGAGCAAGGCCCTGGGTTCAATCTCCAGCACCTTCACACAGAGAAAATCAACACTTGCTTTCCTATTTATGTTTTCTCTAAGTTTGCCTTTGCCAGTAATTACAGATTTGTCAAAGGTCAGGACTTTACTCCCCAGCTAGCATGTCATCACTCAGGGCTTGTCTCTGAAGAAGCAAGCTAGCAAACTCCCTTTTCCAGGACAGTCCGCAGCGCAGAGTTGCCCATTTTAGAGCGGATTTGCCAGGAGCTCATAGCTGCTGCACAGCCTTTCCGAAGGCTAGAGGCTTCCCGGGATCAGCTTCGCCAGCTCTTCAAGGTGAATGGGCAGTGTGTGAGGGGAACTTGGTAAGGCTTGAAGGAAAGGGTGATGCCCAGGGTGTACAGGCGGATTCACAGTCCCTGTCTGCCTTCTTCTAGGACAACCACTTTAAGCTTCGTCTGATCGAGGAGAAAGTGACAGGCCCAACGGCAACAGTGTATGGGTGAGCCTTATCAAGAGGGAAGAACGCATGGGCGCGCTGAGGAGGCCAGACCTGGGGTAAAGGAAGGGTGCCGGCAGATGAACCGTACTGCTCCAGAGAAAGAAATGGGAGGAGGGGTTTGATTTTGTTTGCCATTCTGTCAGCAAGACAGTTCTCTCCTCATACCTCTTCTGTCAGCTGAAGCCCTGAAAGGGAGGAGAGAGGGAAACAGGAGAGCCTGGGACCCTCCTTCTCTCAGATATGGCATGTTGGTTCACTGGCCCACCTCCTTCTCTCAGGTGTGGCATGTCGGTTGACCTGTGCCGGGGCCCCCATCTTCGGCACACTGGACAGATTGGAGCACTGAAGCTGCTCACGGTGAGTAGTGGAGTTAGGGTTAGGTGGTACTCCCGTTATCACAGGAGAAAGCTAGAGAATGGAGAGGGTGGTCCTTTCTCTCCTAACCCCTTCTCCGTTCTCATGGCTGATGAGGGAATCTAGGAGAAAAGAGGGTTTTCTCCATTCTGAAATCTCAAGGTTTCATGGGAGGTACTGAGTTTCAAGGTAGATACTAGAGCCCCTGCCAGAGTCCAGAATTCAATTTAGACTCTGTAGTCTGGATCTGCATTAAGGGAAATAAAGCAAGAGACCATGAGCAGGCTAGACAGGGTCATGTGGAGTTGGTGACACTGTTTGACAGATAATAGGGAAAGCTGTGACCAGGGCACGGGCGTGTCTTCCCTGAAAGTGCTGTTCCTAGACTTTGTGTTACTGGATGAGATGGAAGCTAGCAAGAGACAGCTGTATGTGTAGAAAAAAACCTCCTGAAAAACGCAATATCTGCAGTCTGATTCGCTACTAATGAGATATGCAGCTTTGGCCAAATCTCCTTACCTGCTGTTTGTGTCTATAAAACAAAACTGACTATTCCTGTAGCACTGGTAAAGCCACACCATACAAACAAAGCCAGCTAGCTCAGACAAGAGTGTTTAAGGGAAAGGCTATATTTGTCAGTTTGTTCAAGGCAGGCATGTTGCCTGTGACCCCAACACTTGGAAATGGAGGGAGAAGACTAGGACTTGAAGGTTATCCTTGAGTGATACATCAAGTTGAGGTCAGCTTTGACTGTTTGAGACCCTGTCTTAAAACATCAGCAAAAGTTCTTAGTTAATTTGGTTTTTGGGGGTTTTTTTGGTTGGTTTTTGGGTTTTGGTTTTTCGAAACAGGAGTTCCCCTGTGTAGCCCTGGCTGTCCTGGAATTTGCTTTGTAGACCAGGCTGACCTCAAACTCACAGAGATCCAACTGCCTCTGCCAAGTGCTGGGGTTAAAGGCATTCACCACACCCGGCTCTTACTAATACTCTTAAAGAGCAAGCAGAGGCATTTGAATGTCATGTAGCTAGGAGTAGTGTATAGTGTGGAAGATTGGCTTTTCCAGCAGCTGTATAGAATATGGATATTCTATACAGCTGCTGGAAAAGCCAAAGGACTGGTGGACAGGCCGACATTTGACCATAGTTTAGTTTTTCTCCTAACAAGTCATTAATTAGGAGGTAGAACTAAACATAAGAGGACAAGGATGCAGTGGGCAGTGAGAATATAGAGAAAAAGATGGCTGTGTGACAGTACACCTCATGCATGCAGGTAGCCCAAGGGGGAACATGCAATCCTATGGGTACTGATGGTAGGAAAAGTAATGAGATGGACTGATCCTCCAGTGGTGACCTCTGCACTGAGAGTATCAGAGACTTGACAGGAGAGCCAGTGTCTCTGGTCTGCTTCATCTTCCCTGACTCCCTCTGCCCTCACAGAACTCCTCAGCCTTGTGGAGGTCCTCGGGAGCACTTGAGACACTGCAGAGGATATCAGGAATTTCTTTCCCCAAAGTAGAGTTACTGAGGACTTGGGAAGCTCAAAGAGAAGAAGCAGAGTTAAGAGACCACAGACGCATTGGGAAGGTACAGTACAGAAGAGTGGGCAGGGTGTTGGAGGGTGAGGGCAAGGGAATGTGAGCTGCTCTTCTGTTGGGTTTTTATCTTGACTTTTGTTTCAGTTTTCATTTTTTTTTTAAGACAGATCTCATGTAGACTGGGCTGGCTTCCTGCTATAAGAATGACCCAAACCCTTGACCTTCCTCCTCTCCCTCCCAAGTACTGAGATTAAAGGTTCAAACCTTTAGATTGTAATCTGCCAGAAGATTCGGTCAGAGGGAGTAGCTCTGTCACTTGCTTCTCTAGTTCCAAAGCCCTCCCCCACTTGAGTGACAGGTCACATTCTTTCCCCAGGAACAGGAGCTCTTCTTCTTCCATGAACTGAGCCCTGGGAGCTGTTTTTTCTTGCCACGAGGGACAAGAGTCTATAATGCCCTGGTGGCTTTCATCAGGGTAAGGAGGACACGAGTCTAGGGGAAAGGGATGGAGCCAAGGTGTTTGAGTTTGGCTCAAGCATGCAGGCATGTGGCTAGAGTCCTAGCACCAAGAGACTAAAAGAGAAGGGTCATGAGTTTGAGGACAGCCTGGGCCACATAGTAGGATCTTGTCTCAAAGGGAGAAGGAGTAGGGAGTGAGAGCAGAGTCTTGTAGAGGCCTGGTGACTTTTAACCAGGTGCTCCTGCTGTGTGCTCTGAAGCAGCTTGGAGAGTTAGTCGGCATGGTATTTAATAGCTTTTGGCTTTGGTCAGCATGGTCTGAGTCCCCAAGAGAATCACAAAGCTTTTATCTCTTCTCTTTCCAGTGACATTTGACATTTGACATTTGATGTCTGTATCCACCTTTGCAGGCTGAGTATGCCCGCCGTGGTTTCTCAGAAGTGAAAACTCCCACGCTGTTTTCTACAAAACTCTGGGAACAGTCAGGGCACTGGGAGCATTATAGGGCAGACATGTTTTCCCTGAAGCCCCCAGGCACTGGTGGTGTCGACAACTCCCAGAGTGGCCATCCTGCCAGGTGTCCCAAAGACACACTTGCTCTAAAGCCCATGAACTGCCCTGCACACTGGTGAGTTGGGGATCAGGAGGCCTGCTTCTCCTGGTTTGGGATACAGGTCACCAAATATAAAGTAATAGAATGTACTTTGGAGCTGGGCGAGGTGGCTCACACCTTTATTCCCAGTATTCTAGGCAGAGGCAAGCAGATTTCTGAGTTTGAAGCCAGCCTGGTCTACAAAGCTAGTTCTAGGATAGTTAAGGCTACAAAGAGCCTAAGTTACACGGCAAGTTCTTGGTCAGCCAAGGCTGCATACTAAGGCCAGGGCTCATTTTCCCTATGGCCCTGAATCTGTTTTTATCCCAACCTCAGCCTGATGTTTGCCCACCGGCCCCGATCCTGGCGGGAACTGCCTGTGCGACTGGCTGATTTCGGAGTTCTGCATCGGGCCGAGGCCTCTGGCAGTCTGGGAGGATTAACACGGCTCTGGCGTTTTCAGCAGGATGATGCTCACATCTTTTGTGCACTCCATCAGGTGGTTTTCCATGGTCATTAAAAGTTTCAACTTTCTTTGCCTTTTTTTAAAAGACAGGGTCTCGTGTAGTCCAGGCTGGCCTCAAATGTACTTTGCAATGGAGGATGACCTTGAATTTATGGTCCTCCTGCCTCACCTCCTGAGCAATGAGATTTCTGGTGTGTGCTACCATTCCTGGTGTATACAATGCTAGAAATCAAACCCAGAACTTCATGTGTGCTAGCTAGCTTTATCCACAGGCCCCAGTTGCCTTCTTTATACTGTAGTATAGCTACTCCTCTAGTTTTCCCCTATTTTCCCCCCAAAACCACCCATCCCTTCTGATTTCTAGTTGGCATACAGCTAACATCCTGACTTCTTGTCTCCAGCTAGAAGCAGAGATCCAGGGCTGCCTTGATTTTCTCCGGTGTGTTTACTCGGTTCTTGGTTTTTCCTTCCACCTGGCTTTATCTACCCGGCCACCTGGCTTCCTAGGGGAGCCTCGCCTGTGGGACCAGGCTGAGCAGGTGAGTGAGAGAGAGGGAATTGGAGCAGAGAAGCCCATCCCTAGGGCAGAACAGGGATCTGTGGCAAGGTCTTCAGAAAGCATACGCTGCAGGCGTTCGTTTTCACAGGCCGGCAGATTACCCTGCTCGTTACTTTCCTGACATGTACTTCTCACCTTGTCCCTTGAAGGTTCTACAGCAAGCCTTGGAGGAGTTTGGAGAACCCTGGGACCTCAACCCTGGAGATGGGGCTTTCTATGGGCCTAAGGCAAGTTGGAACCACACTTGAGAGTTGTATTTAGTTATCTTGCTTTATTAAGTTGTATCTACAAAAAAATTGTTTTAAAACTTGTGTAGGAGCCAGGCAGTGGTGGCATATACCATTAATCCCAGCACTTGAAAGGTAGGCTGAGGCAGAGGCAGATCTTAAGTTCAAAGCCAGCCTGGTCTCAAAAAACAAAAAGCAAAAAAATTAAGATTTTATCTATAACCATGCACAGTATACAGACCTTTAATTCCAGCAGCAGCACAGGTGAGTGGACCTGGTCTGCATGGTAGCAGGCTAGTGAGGCACGGCTACACAGTGAGACCTTGTTTCAGAAACAAAGGTTGGGAACTATATGGTGTAAGGCTGCAACCAATTTCCAAAGTTTCCTCTGCCTTCTATATTTTTACTCCATACACATACACACAGAGTAAATAAATAAATAAATAAATAAAAATAGTAATGATAATTTAAAATATAGGTAACCAATATAGCTGGGTAGTGGTGGCACAGGCCTTTAATCCCTGAGTTTGAGGCCAGCCTGGTCTAGAGAACAAGTTCCAGGACTCCCAGGTCTACACAGAGAAACCCTGTTTTGAAAACCAAAAATAATGATAATAATATATATATAGAGAGAGATAGATATGAATCTCGTTATATACCTATAATCCCAGCACTCAGGAGACTAAGACAGGAAAATGTTGAATTCAAAGCCAAATTGCATCACATAACAATACCTTGTTTAAAAATACAAAGGGAAGAAAGAATTCTATCTCTTAAAAAGTCAAGAGTTGGGGGTCTAATGTGATGGTTCACTGCATGCCTTGATCCCAGCACTTAAATCTTAGAAGATAAATGCAGGCAGATCTCTGTGAGTTCAAGACCAACCTGGTCTATATATCAAGTTCCAAATCAGCCAGAGCCACATAGTGAAACCCTATCTCAAAAGTCAGATTGGGCTCATCTCAGTTGGCAATGGCTCAGTGGTGAAGAGCACCCATTGCTCTTGCAGAGGATCTGGGTTTAATGCCCAGCACCCACATCAGGCCATTCACAACTGCCTAACTATAGTGCCTCAGAATATGGCATCCTCTCCTCTCCTAACTTGCATGGGATGTATACAACTACAGTGCATGCACACACATACACACACAAAAATAAAGATAAATCTTTGTGTGTGTGTGTGTGTGTGTGTGTGTGTGTGTGTGTGTGTGTGTTTGTTTGTTTTTTGAGGCAGGGTTTCTCTGTGTAGCCCTGGCTGTCCTGGAGGACACTCTGTAAACCAGGCTGGCCTTGAACTCAGAGCGCCACCTGACTTTCCCTCCTGAGCGCTGGGATTAAAGGCGTGTGCTACCACTGCTGAGCAAGCTGCTGCTTTGTTAAAAGGGGGATGGAGAGAGAGTTCTGAGTTAAGAGGACTTGCTGTATAGACCATGACACGAGGACATGAGTTTGGAGCCCAGCATCCACTTAACAAGCTCCCTGTGGTCTCATGATTGCCTATAACCCCATTGTTGTAAGTCTTAGCGATAGGAAGCTTGCAAGCCGCCAGCCTAGTGAGGAGAAGAACCCCAGATTCAGGGAGAGATTCAGCTTCTCCTGCTGCTGTGAGCAGATACTCTGGTAAAAGCACCTTAAGAGAGAAAGGGTCTGTTTGGGCTCACAGCTCAGGATCCAGCCCTGCTGAAGCTGGTGGACTCACTGCACCCACAGTAAGGAACAGAGAATATTGGATGGACCCCGGGTCTTAACTCTTTTCTCCACTTTATACAACCTAGGCCTCCTCATAGGAAATGGCCCCACACACGGTTAACCTAATCAGAATCCCCTATCTCCTAAGTGAGTCTAGATCCTGTCAACACTGACACTAACCATTACACTGCCTCAAGGGAATAAGGCCAGAGAGCAGTAGAAGACACAGGCTAGGAAGTGGCTTTAGCTTCACGCACTTGTGTATGTGCAGGCATACTCACACATAACAATTAATAATAAAATGAAATGGCTCCTGTTGTTGACAGAATCAGGTAGAGTTCCAGATCAGCCAGAGCTATGTAACACTGATCCCCAGACTCCCACCCGGGTAGCGCCCAGATAGTCAGATACTGATGTGGGGCACAGATAGGCACACCAGAAACTGATGACCTCTGGCCTTCAACTCTTACTGTTTTGGGGCCAAAAGCTGATGGCTTCTGGCAATGACCTCCTGCTGATAGCAGCAGAGGAAAAGAAACTTAGTTATTTGAGTTCTTGTCTCTGCCTCAGGCTCACAGGCCAGTGAGAGCTCAGAGTTCATTAATTCTTCATGAGTCAGAGAAAAGAAAAGTAAGAAAGAAAGTCAGGCACACACAGACACACACATACAGATGAAGTAGAAAAAGGTTACACCACCACTTTATTCTTAGTTTTTATACTTCCTCTAAAAATTACATATAGAACTATCAGGTAGAACCATTACAACAGGATAATTGATGACATGGTTTTCTAAGCACTTTTACATTCCATGAGTTCATAGTAAGTTTAAAGAAATAGTTCACATCATAGATTGATAAGGCATAATGAGTTACAACAGAATTGTTTACATGTCTTTCCATCAAGACTTCTACCTGACTAAACATTCATTATCTGTTCCTAGTACTATGAGTTCATTATAAGTTTAAAGCAATAATTTTTTTTTCCCTTGTTCCGGTCAACCTCGCTTGCTCTGCTCGACCCCGCTCGCTCCAGCCAGCCCCACTTGCTCCCGGCCGCCCTCGTACGGCCCCGGCTTGTTCCAGCCAGCCCTGCTCACTCCGATCGGCTCCGCTTGCTCTGGTTTGGCCCCGCTCGTTCCGGCCGTTCCCCGTTCGGCCCCACTCGCTCCGGCCCTGCTAGCTCCGGCGTCCCCGCTTGCTCCGGCCATCCCCATTCGGCTCTGCTCGCTCCAGACAGCCTGGCTTGCTCCGGTTGGTCTCTCCGGTCCAAGAATTCATTTCTTATTATTCTTCATAAGTACGCTGTAGCTGACTTCAGACGCACCAGAGGAGGGCGTCAGATCTTGTTACGGGTGGTTGTAAGCCACCATGTGGTTGCTGGGATTTGAACTCATCACCTTCGGAAGAGCAGTCGGGTGCTCTAACCCGCTGAGCCATCTCACCAGCCCTAAAGCAATAATTTTTATGTCACAAGTTAGCACAGTTTTGTCAGGAGACAAATCATCTGCCTTGTGTCTTATTCTTTTGAAGGCTTGTATAGATAAACTAGCCCATCATTTATTTCCTGTCCTTGCTCCTACAATCAATTGTCCATTCCCAGTTTATGACTTAGTTACTAGATAGTGGCCCCATTCCTAACCTAGAAGGAATGTTTTCCTTTATCATAAATTTGTTCCAATCCTGTTTTCTTTTCCTAGTGCAGTTAGCCCATGACACATGAAGGTTTACGGAGCTACTTGCAGCTTTTATTCTGTCTTTAGGGGACTTGAGATTACTTGTGTCGATTTAGGAATTCTATAAAATCATTATCAGGAATTATAAAATCATCAGTTCGTCTACATAGCATTACTATATGCAAGTACAGCTTCATGTTGATTTGCAGGAAATTTGCCCAATAGGGTGGGCTGAATCCCAGACATCATTAGACTATGTTATAGTGACAGCAAAGGCATATCAGCAGCAAGGAGCAGTCCTGGGATGATCAAGTCTTTGCTGATCTTGCATTCTAGAACTCACCCACCACAGCCATGCAAAATGGTGGGCCATCTCCAGGGTACTCACTTGTTTGCCATTCCCTTTCCTAGACACAGCTTCTCTCTCTCTCTCTCTCTCTCTCTCTCTCTCTCTCTCTCTCTCTCAAACACACACACACACACACACACAGAGAGAGAAAGAAAGAAATCAGGTAAGTAAGCTATGGCTGAGAGAGGAAAAGGTTTGAAAATCCCCAAGGAGAATAGAAGGGTTTGCATGGGCCAGTTGAGTCTTGAACTGATTTCCATGGTGGCATCAGTCTTTGCTTGGCATCTGTGGCAGGTGGCATGTGACATGCTAGGTGGCCCTGAGCAGTTGTATTGCAGGGCTGAGGACATGGAGAGTGGAAGACTAGCAGGATAGGGCTCTGTCTCATCGATCTGTCACCAAACAGTGGGAATGAGGGGAACTAGAGAATATTACAGCTGAGCAGGGCATGAGCAGGGGATGGGACTGCCGATGGGAAAGGGGCTGTAGAGCCAGTCGTAGATTGTCAGCTACAAGAGAGTGTCCGACTGCCACTGTGGGAGAAGTCAGGGTGTGTCATAGCATAGGCGAGGTGTAGGTCTCAGGAGGAACTCAGGAAATTAAGAGGCTGGGATATGGATAGTCTCTCATTCTTAGGTGGAGAGGAAGGAAGGAGTATTGGCTGTCTGCGTGGCACAGCTCTCCTTACAGGGACAGGCTAGAGAAGCTTGGCTGATGGAGCTAATGAAAGCTATTGGGTCTGAGTCTCTCCCCTTCCATCTTCTCTAGATTGATGTGCACCTCCACGATGCCCTTGGCCGGCCCCATCAGTGTGGAACAATCCAGCTTGACTTCCAGCTGCCACTGAGATTTGACCTACAGTACAAGGGGTACAGACCCTGGCTCAGCCCCCCCCACCCTCTGCCTTTGACTGCTCCTCACACTGAGCCAACCCTCCATACCCTGCCCCATCAGAGAGTTCTTGGTAACAGGAAGTGATTGGGCTGCTCAGATTGTGGCGCTTTCACCGTTCACTCACTCCCCTTCTCCTTCCAAGGCCGGCGGGGGGCCCAGAGTGTCCAGTCCTTATTCATCGAGCAGTGCTTGGTTCTGTGGAAAGGCTGTTGGGAGTGCTGGCAGAAAGCTGTGGGGGGAAATGGTGAGTCACTGGACACCAGAGTTCAGCTCTTATCTCCAGCCAGAGAGTTTGTGCCTTAGGTTCTGACCTTGTCCTTTGTATTTCCTTTTCAGATCTCCTTACAGCTACACCTAAGCCTAATGGCTAAAGCCAAAATGAATAACTTCCTGTCCCTGTTTCCTGCCAACAGGCCCCTGTGGCTGTCTCCACTCCAGGTGGTGGTCATCCCTGTGAGGACAGAGCAAGAGGAATATGCCAGGCAGGTGAGTTGAGAGCGAGATGGGGAACAGCAGGGCATCTGCCACGCATCCCTGGTGAGGCAGGCTCTGCAGCAGAGTGGGAAGGCCTGAGAGGCAGCTTTCCTGAGTGCTAAATAAACATTCTCCATCTAAAAATTGAGTTCAGCCTTGGCTTCATGGTGACACCCTTTTTAAATAACTAGGGGTGAGCCTAGAGATGCAGGTCAGTTGGCAGCATATTTACCTCGTATGCAGAAAGCAGTGCGCTTAGTCCGCAGTACCACAGGAGCCTGCAGTCCTAGCACTTGGCAGGAGCATCAGAAAAGGCCACCTTTGTGCACAGGTTCACAGCCTGAGCCGCATAAGGTTCTTTATGGAAAAACTTAAGACTGTGGACAGACGAGAGTTGAACAGCTGGCTGGGAGATGGGTGTCTAACAACAGACAGAGCCCAGAGAATAATTGAGGGTTCATTTTCTGTGAGAAGCACACAAAAAAGGTCAGGGATGGGAAGGAGGCCTCAGTGTCTCAGAGAAGAGGCAGTCAGCCAGCTCCTGAGAGCATTGGGGGAAATGGGGATGTGAGACAAGCAACCGAGGAAGAACAGTAACCAACCGTCATAGCTCGGCTTCCACTCAGATTTACTCATCACCCAATCTGTATCCCAGGTGCAACAGTGCCTGCAGGCTGCAGGGCTTGTGAGTGATCTCGATGCAGACTCTGGACTGACCCTCAGCCGGAGAGTCCGCCGGGCCCAGCTTGCCCACTACAACTTTCAGTTTGGTAAGAGGGTTAGCCGTAGACCTCAGAGCCCCAAGCTCTGCATTCTCTGTCTAAGTCTATTGTTTAGCTCTGTGTACATTGAATTAATTGGGACTCATTCCCTGGGCTGGGTAGGAGCCTGACTAATCTGCCTGCCTTCCATTGCTCCTTCCCACAACCTATTCCATCCCTCAGAACAGTTGTCTTCTCATTAACCCTACCCTAGGCTGTTTCTGTAAGTTAATTAACCAGGCCAGCATCAAAGAGGAAGGGACAGGAGAGGATTAAGAAGGCATCAGTTGAAGCCAAGCATAGTAGGCACACCTGTAATCCCAGGATTTGGCGGGTACAGGCGGGAGGGCCAGACGTGTGAGGCCACTGTGGGCTGTTTGTAGCAAGATTATCAGTGAACCAGGAGCTGTAGTGCTCTGTGGTGGAGCACTGGCCTCCAGTGAGTTAGGTCCCAGCACCAAAACCAATCAAGGCACTAATTAATTGCCTTGTTTATTGTTATGTGGGTGGAGGCAGCTCTAGGGGACAAGAGAGGCCTTAGGGAAGGAAGTTGCTCCTGACTCTTGGGCCTCTGGAGGCAAGAAGCAGAAACTCCTAGCCAGACCGCCTGACTGGGGCATCACACATGCCCTTTGCCTTGGCAGCACTGAGAGCAAGCCCTGCCCTGCTGTTTCCTCTTCCTGTACTGTACCCCTCCCCCCAGGTCACACACATACAGTTTTCCTTTGTGTGTAGCTCTCCATGTTTGTCTCTGTCTGACTGACTCTGTATCTCCCAGCCCTGGGCTCCTGACCTTCAGGGATAGGGGAGTAAAGCCCAGCCCACTTCCTTATCTCCTCAGAGTGGACAGTCAACAGCAGGGCAGGCGAGCTAAGTATGGCCTTCAGCCACGGGTAGGCTCTGCTCCTACCTTTCCTAAAGATTCAGGAGTTTGAAGTTTCTGCAAAGCAAAAGGAAACAACCCATAGGGCGACTTTTGCTTGGGTTTGCAAATCTTTCCTCTTCCTGCAGTGGTTGGCCAGAGAGAGCAGAGTCAAAGGACAGTGAACATACGCACTCGAGATAACCGGCAGCTCGGGGAGCGAGGCCTGACCGAGTCCGTGCAGAGACTGTTGGAGCTACAGAACGCCAGGGTCCCCAATGCAGAAGAAGTGTTCTGAGTGATGTCCACTGGTGATGTACAGACATGAGAGCCGTCTGTCCCTCTCCACGGGACACTAACCCAGCTGGCAGCCCCACATGTCCCCGAGGCCTCAAAACTGCTCTCTGAAAATAGACATGGTGTGGGGGCTCCCCACAGGAAGGAATGCTGTGCTGACTGGATAGAATGAGAATAAAAATAAACTTGAAGCCAAAGCTGTGCCTTCATCTGACTCTGAATGCTTGTCTCCCTCTTTCCCAGACCCGAGGCAAAGGGATACTGAGGCCTCTGACCAGCAAGAGAGCTACCTCAAGCAGCCATTCTCCTCCCACTCCCACTCAGGAGAGTGTCAGATCCCTTCTTTATAAAGGACAGTATGCAGGTGGGAAACTGAGGCACAAATTAAGGGTCCAGATGCCAACGTGCTCCATGATTCTCTGCGTCAGTTTTGAGGGACCCAGGAGTGCTCCCTCCATCACCTCCATTCTTCCCAGGCTAAGGAGGCTCCAGGAGTCTGGGAGGAGTGGCTGTTAGAGGAGGAGCAGCAGGGACTGAGTCATGGCAGGAAACAGGGGGGCGGGAGATAGCATATAAAGAGAGGCAGACAGCAGGCCTTGAAGTTCACAGCGGCAGTAGCAGCAGCCAGAGGAGCAGGCTTACAGCAAGTGGCCCAACCCCTTCAAGTCTAGATCTGCCTGTGACAACCAGCTTCTGGGTGACCAGGGACCAGTTCTTGCCCCAGGATGGGGACCATATCCAGATCAGCCTTGATCTTGGCCTGCTTGGCTCTTGCTTCTGTTGCCTCTGAGGGAGGTGAGTCGGGGTGGGGTCAGCAGTTGCTTAAGAGCCTGGTTCCAAAGAGCTCAGCAGTTGGGTGATTGGCTTTCTTTATATGAACATGTCACTGAAGTGGGGCTGAACCTTTAACCATGGAGGCTGGAACAGGAGCAGAATAGCTAGAGGTAGTTGCTAAGAAACACAAAAATTAGAGTCAAATAGATACCACAAGACAGGTGAGTTTACAGGGTGAGGATCCTCCTGTCGGAACACGTGAGGAGGGACAAGGAGGCAAGTGAGGAAGAAAAGGGGCCCTCAGGCTGCTGAAACTCAGCCAACTGAGCCAGGGAGCCTTGACTGGCTCACTCTGGTCAGAGGGCGAGTTAGAGTTCACCCACATTCACCCCCTACTACACACACACTCACACACTGCTTTGAAGTCTGAACAAAGGGAAATACCAACTCTAGACAGGACAGAGACTTAGACCCTTCTATAGACAGCTGTGTCTAAGACAGCTCCACCTCACTGCTGTCCTGGTTCCTAGGTTTGTACCTCTGGTTCAGCTCCAAATGCCCTGAGCTCTAAGTCAGATGCCTAAAGTTGGCAGTGAGATGGCTCGGTATGTGAAGGTGCTTTGCCAGCAAGCCTGGTGACCTGTATTCCATCCCAGTAACCCACATGGAAGGAGAGAAATGACTCCCACAAGTTGTCCTCTGACCTACATACATCACCATGGTGACATACTGGCCCCCCTCCACACATACACAAATAATATTTTTCATTTTTAAGAAACCTAAAATAAGCTGAGATTGACTGGGGAAGGCGCTTAAACATTTGGCTGGCTGTCCCACCCAAAGGCCGAAAGTATTTTTAGAGGCCTATAGGAAGAAGTTTGGAGAGAGGTGTGTCCTGGAACCCTAGGGGAGCATCAGAGCATTGGAGGGGCAGCAGCCACAAGCCCCATCCAAGGGAGATACTGACAGGAAATCAGACCTCCATTCTCAGCCACTCAGAGGGGAGGTGTGTGACACAGGAGGTTCCCCCACAGCGGGCTTTCCACAGTCTCGGCCTCCACAGCCTCCCCATCCTCTGTCCAGGACCAGGACAGGACACCTCAAAACTGCCCCTGACTTTTGTCCTTCCTTCCTCCAGTCTTCAAGGCTTTGGACCAGCGAGAGATGAAGCCAGAGCGCCTCTTCCAGCACCTCCATGAAGGTGAGAGCCTTGAAACTAACCAGGTCCGATGAAGCCAGGAGCACTCGGGGCAGCAATGGCTGTAGAATTTGTGGGGAACAAGCATGCGATTGGGGGGCTCTGAGTGTTTCTCCTCTTGCCTCTAGTAGGCTATGCAGCACCCCCTTCCCCACCACAAACCCGGAGACTCCCAGTCGACCACTCTCAGACATCTCTGCATGACCCTCCCCTCTTTGAGGAACAAAGAGAAGGTGAGGTCGTCCCAAAGCCCTTGATACCTCTAATCTAGTGTACTTCCTGCTCCTCAGGTGGGGAGGGGGGAACCCCTACCCCACTGTCTGCCTAGCATACTCACAACTGCCCATTCTGTAGTGCAGCCCCCTTTCTCTCCAGAAGACATCCCTGTGTATGAGGAAGACTGGCTCACTTTCCTGAACCCTAATGTAGATAAAGGTGAGTGCTTTCCTGCCCCCCACCTCCACCCACCCCACTGTGACACTGACTCTAGCCTGACCTCCCCCATTTTGTAGCAGGTCCTGCTGTCCCTCAAGAAGCCATCCCTCTGCAGAAAGAGCAGCCCCCTCCCCGAGTCCATATTGAACAGAAGGAAAGTGAGTGACTGCCTCTTTCCTGCACAGAGCAGGGGCTTGGGGAGGAGGGGCACATGGGACTTACTCTCCTGAGCTGCTCGGTCTCTATCTGTGCAGCCGGTGGAATGCTTATCTGACACAGCCCAGGCTGGCTTTGATCCCCCCAACACACACACACACACATTAACTGGATGTGGTGGCACTCGCATGAACATCAGACCTTCAAAGGTTGTTCTTAGGCTGGGCAGTGGTGGTGCATGACTTTAATTCCAGCACTCAGGAGGCAGAGGCAGGCAGAGCTCTGAGTGGTATATAGTCTGCTTGGTATATAGAGCAAGTTCCGGGAGAGCCGGGCTCAGTGTTACTGAGTTCAAGGCCAGCCTGGGACATATGAGTACATGAGGCCCGGTTTTAAAGAAGGAAGGGACGGGAAGGACGGACGGAAACGATGTCTGTCCCAAGGCTCTGTGAGTCAGTGGTGTAAAATAGCAGTGGTGTTTTTTTCTGGCCTCTCTATTGCGTTCCTTCGTGCATGGAACTAGCACGAGCCTGCGTTTTAGAAAAACCCATTCCAACAAGCCTTTTGCTTACACATTTCCTTCTACCGCAGTAGACCCGCCTGTCCAGCCTCAGGAGGAGATTGTCCAGAAAGAGAGTGAGTGACCGCACTGGTCTGTCTGTTCCCACGGTTAGCCCCTGAGCCCCAGGAAGGAGCTAATGCTGGCCCGAGGGTACCTTTCCCTTTCAGTGACCCTGAACTGAAGAAGCCCACACCCCATCCCAGCCCTTTCTCTTCAACCCCGGGTCTTCCAATGCTCTCCGCTCAGCCAGCCTGCGTGTATTCCTCCCCACTGTTTTCTCTGTTCCAGTGAAGCCGCGCACCTTGGCGGGACAGCTCCCTCCAGAGCCCCGGACTTGGAATCCAGCCCGTCACTGTCAGCAGGGACGGAGAGGTGTCTGGGGCCACCGGCTGGATGGCTTCCCTCCTGGACGACCTTCTCCAGACAATCTGAAGCAGATCTGCCTTCCTGAGCGTCAGCATGTGATTTACGGCCCCTGGAACCTGCCACAGACTGGCTACTCTCACCTTAGTCGCCAGGGAGAGACCCTCAATGTGCTGGAGACCGGATACTCCCGCTGCTGTCGCTGCCGCAGCAACACAAACCGCCTAGACTGTGTGAAGCTTGTGGTAAGGGTTTGGCTGCTGCTGCTAGGTATGTGCGTGTGTGTGTGTGTGTGTGTGTGTGTGTGTGTGTGTGTGTGTGTGTGTGTGTGTTTGCGCGCGCATGCGCACTCTTGAGTGCTCCACACCTCACCCTCGGTACAGATGGAGCACAGGTCGGCTGTGCTATTTGCTTGCGTAGGGTCCTTTCCTGGAGCCTGGGAGGAGGCAGAAATATGAAGAATGGGGTGCTGGCTGACCCACCCCTCTCACTCTAGTGGGAGGATGCAATGACACAATTTTGTGAGGCCGAATTCTCTGTCAAGACCCGCCCCCACCTGTGCTGCAGACTGCGTGGGGAGGAGCGATTCTCTTGCTTCCAGAAGGAAGCTCCTCGCCCAGACTACCTGCTCCGACCCTGCCCCGTCCACCAGAATGGCATGTCCTCAGGGCCCCAGCTGCCTTTCCCCCCGGGGTTGCCCACCCCAGACAATGTGAAAAACATCTGTCTCCTGAGACGCTTCCGCTCCGTGCCACGCAACCTCCCAGCTACTGACGCCATCCAGAGGCAACTGCAGGCTCTGACCCGGCTGGAGACAGAGTTCCAGCGCTGCTGCCGCCAGGGCCACAACCACACATGCACATGGAAGGCCGTAAGTGGGCATCCCAGGCACCTTGGGAGCCTATCTGCCTGCCCACCCAGCTCCAACTGCTGACTTCATCCATCCACGTTCGTCTGCTTGTGACTGTCCGTCCATCAGTCCATCCGTCCGTCCGTCCGTCCGTTGTGTCTGTCATCCAAGTCTGTTCACCTTGAGTCTTCGTGCTTCCATCCTGACTTCATCCACCCGTGACCCCACATATGCATCTGTCTGCCATCCATCCGTCCAGCTATGGCTTCACTCGACCCTCTGTACCTACTGTTCCAGCTCATCTCTAGTGGCCAATTAGGAGCCTAATCTGTGTTCCTCCCTTTTGACCCCCCCCCCTTCTAGTTCCTGGGGCCTCATCTCATAGCTGAAAGGGATAAGGTGTGGTAAGGAGAAGGAGCCAAGCAGCAGGCTTCTTTCTGACTTCTGTCTTTCTCTCCACAGTGGGAGGATGCCCTGGATAGATACTGTGAGCGGGAGCTGGCTATAAAGACCCACCCCCACTCGTGCTGCCACCACCCTCCTAGTCCTGCCCGCGATGAGTGCTTTGCCCACCTAGCTCCCTATCCCAACTATGACCGGGATATCTTGACCCTTGACCTCAGCCGAGTCACCCCCAACCTCATGGGCCAGCTCTGTGGAAGTGGAAGGGTCCTTAGCAAACAGTGAGTCCACTCTTGCCTATCCACAAACCTCCCCAGGGGGGTGCCCTTGGGGAGGACAAAATCATGACTTCCCAGTTCCATTAGAGCTGTTGGGGTGAGGAGGTGTTGTTTATTTTGAAAGTTTCACTCTGTGGTTCAGGCTGCTTTGAACTGGACCAATCCACCCACACACACACACACACACACACACACACACACACACACACACACTACTCCAAGTAATGAGATTACAGGCATAAGCCACCCCTGACCCCAGCAGGCTTTTGGTGCTGTGGAAGGGACAGAGACCCTGAACTCTTCCTGTTTCATACCAACCACAGTAAGCAGATTCCTGGGCTGATCCAGAATATGACCGTCCGCTGCTGCGAGCTTCCATATCCAGAACAGGCCTGCTGCGGTGAAGAGGAGGTGAGTGTGTGTGACATGTGGTTCCATGGCTCCAGGGAATCAGAAGGCTAGAGGTAGAGGTTACCCCTCTTTTTAGTGTCTCAAGCCTGTTCGCAGACGTCAGGATGAGTGGAATAGATCATTTCTCGAAGTTCTAGAAAGAAGGCTTCTTCCTTCCTGACAACTTCTTGTCCCTGCCCTGGGCCTCAAGCTTCTAGCATTTCCAGATGTACACATCTGTCAGGGACAAGCAGGGAATCCTGCTGTGGAAGGGAAGCTGGCAGCCTCTGGGCCTCCAGAGGGATCCAGTGGGCAGCCATGTCTACCCTCTGCCCGCTGCCATGCCCCAGCATGCCTGCTTTACATTACTTTCTCAGAAACTGGCCTTCATCGAGGACCTCTGTGGTCCCCGGAGAAACTCGTGGAAAGACTCTGCCCTCTGCTGTAACCTGTCTTCTGAAGATAAACAAATCAACTGCTTCAATACCAACTACCTGAGAAATGTGGCTTTAGTGGCTGGAGACACTGGGAACGCCACTGGCCTGGGGGAGCAGGGCCCAACTGGGGGAACAGATGTCAACCCTGCCCCTGGGTCCAAGGAAGAATGAGTCACCCTGAGCCTCAGAGGATTAGATGGGGGAACCCCGCCCTACTCCGCCCTCCTTGAACACTCATTACAATAAATGTCTCTTGGATTTGGCATCCTCATTGTCTTTAGCGTGCACACACACCCTCGTAAGCTCCCTAAGACTGGCCCAGTGGCCTGCTCCCACTGACTGAACAGATGTTCCTTATGTGGTGGGACCAGAGCTAAGTGGTTTGACTTCACTTGTCATCATGACCTTAATCAAATATCTTAATAGAACTCCGCCCAGTAGCTAGCTAGCTGTTGGGAGTTAAAGTGAAAAAGAGGTAGTCTATGCTGGGCCACAGCCCAGCCTGCCATTTTATTTTGCTTGGGATCAAACCAGCATCTTGACAACTAATCACATGGTCTACCACTGAGGTACATCCCCAGCCCAAGCTGTGTGGTCTCAGTGTGTGTTTGTGAGTGTGCATATGGTGTTCATGGAGCTATCTATGCACACATAGGCTGTGGGGGCCAGAGCTCAGAGTCCAGAGCCTTTGTCTAGGCTCCCCACTTTATCAGGGTGCTCTCACTGAATCTGAAATTCACCAATGGCTGCCCCACTGGTCATTGGGCTCTGAGGACCCACAAGGGTCACCTGCCTGGGGACGTAACAGATTTGCACTAGCATCTCTGGTTTTCACTTAGGTGCTGGGGATCCCATCTCAATGGCAAGCACTCTCTCCCCAGCCCAGCCCAGGCCCGACCGTTCAAATCACTTCTGATCTTTATGTGAGCTCCCACTTTGGCTTATTATCAGTTTGCTGAACTGATGTTTACCATCATGTGAAGATTTGGGAAACACACATCTTAAAAACAGTCGCAGGGCATGGTGGCGCACGCCTTTAATCCTAGCACTTGGGAGGCAGAGGCAGATGGATTTCTGAGTTAGAGGCCAGCCTGGTCTACAGAGTGAGTTCCAGGACAGCCAGGGCTACACAGAGAAACCCTGTCTTGGAAAAACAAAAACAAAAAAACCAAAAAAACAGTCTCAGCCCTGGCTATTCACAGTCCAAGACCCTGTTTGCAGGTTTGACAAATTGTTTGTTGCATAGGGTGGACAAGGCCAGTGTGTTCTGAGCAGGACAGGGCTTGAGTAAGGCGAGGTTGAGCTGGAGGCAGCACACAGCACTTGGGATAGCATTTCAGCCCTGCCACACAGCTTCCATACTGGAGGGAAAAGGCCACTGGGAGCTTCCAGTAGAGGATGTGCTCTGAAAATGTCTAGTTAACAGCCAGGCAGGCAGGAGGGCTGTGCTCCTGGGTGAGAGGGCAGAACTCCAGCCTCAAGATGAACCAGAGATGGCGACCCTCAGCCTTGGCCCCTGAATCCTAAACCTCAAGGTTGGGGATGAAAGAAAACTCTCTGTGATCTGATCTGTGACGTGTGACCTGTGACCTCTGTGTTCTCGGTGACAGTGCATCTTTCCAGAAACATAGAGTCCCAGTTCTGGCCGGTCATGGACCCTGGCTGAGACCCAAGGCACCCCAGCCGCTTCCTGCCCAGCCGCAGCTCTTATTTATTTTGTGGTCAGTGGTTGTTCCTAAGCAACCTCTTAGCAGATTCTTCTGTCCATCAGCACTAGGGCCAATAAGCAGGCGATGTCAGCCCATCGTCCCACCCCAGTCTCCGTCTGAAACTCAAGAGCTCCAGTACACTTGCACCTATGTCCCAGGCACTTTGCCCAGAGGGAGCCAGCTGGGGAAATTGAGTCAAACCTGTAGACATTTCTGTCTTTACCCAGCTGTAGCCCAGGGCCAAGTCACACAGTCCTGACCACCATGGTTCGCAGTATGGGGAGGAGACCAGGGAACTGGAAGAGATAAGTAAACAGCCAAAAAGAAGGACTCAGTAGCCAGGGCTGAGATGGGAGCTCCGAGCGTGAGCATCAGTGACAGGCGGTGAGTTTGAACAGCGAGTGGGTTGCTGTTACTAAGGAAAGGAGGAAGTGTTAAAACGGATAGCAATGAGATGTGGAAATAAACTATTAAGATAGAATTAAAGTTTGGGGGAGACACAGGAATCAGATCTGAAAAGAACTGAATTCCACAGATCAGTTAAAGCTTGATGGTGGGCGAAGGGGGATGGAGGGTGATGGAAGAGCATTGGGCTGCTCTTCCAGAGGACCTGGGTTCAATTCCCAGGACACAGGTGGCAGTAACTCCAACACACACTCACACAGACACACACCTAGATGATCCAACACACACTCACACAGACACACACGCAGGCAGAACATCAATGCACATAAAATAAATCTAAAACAAAAAAAAGCTTCAGGGGCTGGAGAGATGGCTCAGTGGCTAAAAGCACTGACTGCTCCCAGCATCCACAGGGTGGCTCACAACTCTGTAAATGAAGCAGGGATCTGAAGCCCTCTCCTGGCCTCTGCTAGCACCAGATACATACAGGCCTGCAGACAAAACAAAGAATTAATCATTTTTTTAAAAATTAACAATAATAATAATAAACAAGCTCAGACTTTGTTGGAAGGGGTTGGAGAGATGGCTCAGAAATTTAAAAAACCTAAGTTCAGTTCACAGGCCATAGAAAGGTCACATCTGCATGTAACTACAGATCCCAGGACCCAACTCCCTCCACCAGCACATGCTACACACGTGGCAGACACATGGCAGACACGTGGCACAGGAACAATGAAGATATTAAAACAAGCTGGGCTGAGGTGGCATATGCCTTTAGTACTAGTACTCAGGAGGCAGAGGCCAGTGGAACTTAGTGAATTTGAGGCCAGCCTGGCTACATAATCCCAAGACAGTCAGGGCTACATAAGCCCTGTCTCAAAATTAATAAATGAAAAAATAAATAAAAATGGAAAAATAAACTGGGTAGGGATGGCGCACACCTTTAATCCCAGCACTCAGGAGGCAGAGGCAGGGGGATCTCTGAGTTTGAGGCCAGCCTGGTCTACAGAGTGAGTTCCAGGACAGCCAAGGCTGCACAAAGAAACCCTGTCTCCAAAAAAAGGAAAATGAATGAATAATTATCTAAACCTAACTGGAAGAAAGGCATCAAAAGAAATCAGGTGGGATGGGAAACCCTGTAGCCATGGCCCTGGGAAGGTGAGATGGGAAACCCTGTAGCCGTGGCCCTGGGAAGGTGGGGATTAGAGCATTACCTGAGTTCAAGGCTGGCCTGGAAGCCTGGGTGTAGAGGCAATACTTTTAATCCCATAGGGCAGGCAGATCTGAGTCTGAGGCTAGCCTGATCTACAAAGTTGAGTTCCAGGACAGCCAGAGCTAGGGAGATAGTTCTGCCACCAAAACAAAAGCAAAAACTCACACAAAACAAAACAAATATGGCTAGCCTGAAACCCATTCTGCTCTTGCTCAGCCTCCCAAGGGCCAAAGTGTTGGGATTACAGGCATATCCACTCCCAAACTGTGAGGTTGGACCCTAGCAATCCAAACTCACAGGATTAGGAGTTAGACTAGGTCAGACGGATGATCTAGTTGTTGTTGTTTCTAATCACAGCAATCTGTGATAAAGTTGAGGGGGAAAGGATTTCAGCCTAAAACTTGAGGTCTTTGTTGAAGGGAAGTCTGTGGGAATTCAAGGAAGGCGCCTGCAGGCAAGAGAGCCAAGCTCCTCACTGGCTTGCTCCCTACGCTTTGCTCGCTCGTTCTTACGCAACCCAAGACCACCAGCCCCTAGTGGCACCATTCCCAGGCGGTGGGCTGGGCCCGCCCACAGCAGTCATCAATCAAGAAAATACCCTCCCTACACAGAGGGCCCACAGGCCAAGCTGACTCTCCACTGAAGGTCCCTGTCCTGAACAGCTCATGCATGCGTCGACGACAAAGATGGAGCAAGCAGCACACAGTGCGAGGGGCAGTGTATAACGGACAGGAAGGGAGCAGCTCAGAGGCTGAACCTCAATTCTTCATCGTTAATAATAACACCTTAAAAACATCTCAGGCATTTTCCACACAGAAAAAAGAAAGAAAGAAGAGAACAGCCAAGCATAGTGCCCTGTACCTGAGGTCCCAAGTATTCAGGAGCTGAGGCAGGAAGATTATAAATGCAGACCTATTTGGGCCATGGAGTGAACTTAAGACAAGCCTAGGAGACTTAGTGAGGTTGCCTCAAAATAAAATTAGGAAAAAGACCTCAGGCCTCAGGGCCACAGCACTGGCTTAGCTTATGTGAGCCTCTAAATTCAATCCGGAGTACCATAGGAAAGTGAACATGGTGGCTCATGCCTGTCACAATAAACTTGGGAAGTTGAGGCAAGAAGAACCATAAACTGGAGGGAGGATGGATGGATGGATGGATGGACAGACAGATTGAAAGATAAGGCTGAAGAGATGGCTCAGAGGTTAAGATACTGCTGATTTCCCAGAGGACCCAGGTTCAATTGCCAGCACCCACATGGCATCTCACTATCATCTGTAGCTCCAGTTCTAGGGGATCCAGTGCCCTCTCTATCCTCCGTGGATACCAGACATACATCTGGTGAACAGATATACTTGCAGGCAGTCTGGGTTATACAGGAAGACCCTGTCTCAAAAACAAAAACAACTTAAAAGCTCCATCCAGATGTGATATTAAGTCTTTGTTTTAATAATTCATTAAATTCATCTAAGCTACACTTATCCCACTAGATTTACCAGAAATTAGTTTTGTGCCTTCTGGGTAGAAAGAGAGGATGAGGCTTCCATGACCCTAAGCACACAGATCTTTGTTTCAAAATTAGACCTATGCTTACATTTGAATTAAAATATTTTTATTATAATAATGATAATAAACATTATGGCTAAAAAATGGCAACAATAGCCGGGTGTGGTGGCGCACGCCTTTAGTCCCAGCACTTGGAAGGCAGAGGCAGGCGGATTTCTGAGTTTGAGGCCAGCCTGGTCTACAGAGTGAGTTCCAGGACAGCCAGGGCTATACAGAGAAACCCTGTCTCAAAAAATAAAAAAAAGAAAGAAAAACAAGAAAAAGAAAAAAAAGAAAAAAATGGCAACAATTATCTGAACCACTGGAAGACACGGTACCTGTGGAGGTGTGCTTCATCGTTCAAAACCCTCCAGCTAAGACAAAACATTATCACTGAAGAAAACCATAAAGCAAGGAACAATAAAATGGCCAATAATAATAACAATAATAATAATATAAAAAGGAAGGAGAAGGGGCTGGTGAGATGGCTCAGCGGGTAAGAGCACCCGACTGCTCTTCCGAAGGTGATGAGTTCAAATCCCAGCATCCACATGGTGGCTCACAACCATCCGTAACGAGATCTGGCGCCCTCTTCTGGATTGTCTGAAGACAGCTACAGTGTACTTACATATAATAAATAAAATAAATCTTTAAAAAAAAAAAAAAAAAAAAAAGGAAGGAGAAAAGGGAGGGAGTGGTGGCCCACCCCCTTAGTCCCAGCATTTGGGAGGCAGATATAAGTGGATGCTAATGCACGTGAGGCTAGCCTGCTCTACAAAGTGAGTTCCAGGCAGGACAAGCTACACACCAAAACGTGTTTGAAAACAGAAATGAGGAAAGGCAAACAGAGCAGAGAGGAGAATAAGAAAAGGGAAGGAGCCCTGAGGCTTGGCGGTGTTGCTCAGTGGTGTAGCTCACTAGCATTGCATCTTGGTGAGGCTACTGTTTACAGCCAGAGTTCCATACCACACATAGCTCAGAGACCTGGCAACGGCCCCACCTCCCTACAAGGAGACATTGTAGTCAGAGCCTGTGCATGATTCAACTAAGCCACTTCCAAAATTCCTAAGCACAGAATCTGCAATAACATTTTGCTGTTTCTATTTACTTAGTGTTGGGCTAATTAGCTACACACTGATAAATCACTGATCTCAAAGGAAACCTTTTGAATGGTTTACAGTCATCCATTTGTTACTGGAGTTTTGAAGGTACTTTTTAAAGTTTCTAGTACTTTGAGATCAGTTTAACTAGTTAAGGTAGGTTGGTCTCAAACTTATGATCCTCTATCCTAAAATACATAAATGCTGGGATTGCAAGCATGGACCCTGCCTGGCTTTTTTCTCTTTCTTTCTTTCTTTCTTTCTTTCTTTCTTTCTTTCTTTCTTTCTTTCTTTCTTTCTTTCTTTCTTTCTTCTTTCTTTCTTTTTTTTTTTTTGCTAGGGTCTCTCCATACAGTCCTGGCTGACCTGGAACTCTCTGTGTAGACCAGGCTGGTCTCAAACTCACTGACCTCAGCTTGCTAGGTAGAAGAACTTAAACTCCTAATTCTTGTCTCCACCTCTCAAGAGCTAGGTCTATAGAGATGAGGTAACATGCTCACCAGGCTTCTTTCTACATTGATCAGCCAGGCACAGGGGCTCACACCTATAATCCCAGCACTGAAGAGGCAAAGACAGGGGATCTCTGAGTTTGAGGCCAGCCTGGTCTACAGAGAAGAAGTACATAATGACTTATAGATAAGTAGGTAAGTGGGTAGGTAGGTAGGTAAGTAGGTAGGCGGGTGTGTGGGTAGGTGGGTGGATGGATAGATGTGGAGGCTTTCTCACTGTATAGCCCCAACTGGTCTTCCATTCATGAAGATCCACCTGTCTTGGATTCCCGAATGCTGGAATTAAAGGCAAGTGCACCCCTGCCCTCCCTGCCTCCCATGCTGACTCTTTTTTAAATCTGTAGGAAATAAAACAAATGGTGGTACAAACCTGTCGTCCGGGAATTCAAGAGGCTATAACAGGAATATCTTAAGTTCAAGTTAGCTATGGCTACCAAGTAAAAAATAAAATAAAAAATAAACTTATCTAAATAAATATAAAAATGCGTAGCCTTGGCCAGCTTTGAATTTGTGACTTTCCTGAAGCTGGGATGATAGCATGTGCCACTGTGTCCAGGCCATTTTCTACCCTTTTTCCTCACTGTGCATCTTACTGCTATGTCTACATACTGCTAAAAGTTTGTTCTTGTTTACTTTGTGTCTTCCTGGAAATTGAACCCCAGGGCCTCACGTGCATAGTAGCAAACACTATCATGGTTTATAGTAGCAAACACTATAGCTGTATTTCTATCATTCTAATTGGTTCTTATTTACGATCTCTGTAATTTTCAGTTCCCAGAATTCACTTTTGCATGAGTGTATACATCATGGGGAAGCATGTTACCACTGAGCTACAGCTCCATCTCCCAGAATTCATGTCTGTGTTTTGGTCCGATTTAAATTTGCTATGAAGATGAGAAAGTAGCTCAGTGAATCGAGTGGCTAGCATTCAAAGGGCTCTGTGTTTGAACCCCAGAACAGTGGGACTTATTTATAATCCTAACACTCTATAAGTGGAGGCAGGAGGATCAGAAATACAAGGTCAGTTTTGGCTACATACCAAGATCAAGGCCAGCCTGGGTTACATTCTTTCATAAAATAAGTAAATTGGATGTATCACTTTTTTCTCCCTTAAACATTTTTTTTATCTATGTGTTTTGTCTGCATTTATATATGTATACCACATGTGTGTCTGGTGCCCCAGGCCAGCCTGGTCTACAGAGTGAGTTCCAGGCCAGCCTGCTCTACAGAGTGAGTTCCAGGCCAGCCTGCTCTACAGAGTGAGTTCCAGGACAGCCTGCTCTACAGAGTGAGTTCCAGGACAGCCTGCTCTACAGAGTGAGTTCCAGGACAGCCAGTGCTATACACAGAGAAAAGAAAGAGAGAGAGAGAGAGAGAGAGAGAGAGAGAGAGAGAGAG
>LR750758.1:147222-197748 GCA_902729485.2 Mus minutoides
GAGTGAGTTCCAGGCCAGCCTGCTCTACAGAGTGAGTTCCAGGCCAGCCTGCTCTACAGAGTGAGTTCCAGGACAGCCTGCTCTACAGAGTGAGTTCCAGGACAGCCTGCTCTACAGAGTGAGTTCCAGGACAGCCAGTGCTATACACAGAGAAAAGAAAGAGAGAGAGAGAGAGAGAGAGAGAGAGAGAGAGAGAGAGGTCTAACTTTGGTTATTCAGGAAATAAAGCCAACAATCAGATAATGGAGCCTCATGAAAGGCTTTTGAGGAGCAAAGGAAGCCATTAAGTGAAGACAGCCTGCAGAGGGGGAAATCATTAATATCTGGAATAAATACATGAAGAACTCAAGAAACTACATAAGCAGCCAACCCATCCAGGGAAATGAGCAGACCACTCTCAAAAGATGGAACACAAATGCCCAAGAGTATGGAAAATGCTTAATATCTCTGGTTGTCAAGGGATATGAGTCAGTCCACGCTGAGGCTCCATCGCAGCCTCGTCAGAATGCCAGTCATTGAGAAAACAAACCAAACAAACCAACTGCCAGTGTTGACAAGGATGTGGACAGAAAGAAACCTTACACATGGCTGATGGGGATGTGAACTAGTCCAGCCACTATGGACGTCAGGATGGAGGTTTCTCAGAAAATTGGAAACAGGTCTTCCCTGTGATGCAGCTATTACATAAACTCAGGGGCATTTATTTACACAAGTCACAGAGACACTCGCTCTTTGGTGTTTATCACGGTAGTGCCGGACACAGCCAAATGCCCAACAGCAGAGAAGTGGATAAGGAAATATGGTATGCGTGTGTGCCCATGTGCATGTGAGGGCCACATGTGTGCTCATGCACATGGACACCAGAGGCTGGCATCAGCTGTCTGCCCCAAATGCTCAGTTAACTTTTTTTTTTTTGAGACATAGTCTCTCATTGAGCCTGCAGCTCATGGATTTACCCAGGGAGCTCCAGTGACCTGATGTCTCCCGTCTCTGCCTCTCTAAAACTGAGATTACAGGCACAAACCACCGGGCCTGGCATACATACACACATGTATACATGCACTTATACATACATATATGCACACATACATACACACATACACATGTATACATAGACATACACACATACATATACACATACACACATAAATATACATGCATACAGATACACACAGACACACACAGACATGTGCTAGCAATCCGGAGTCAGTTCTTTTTTTTTTTTTTGGACTGTCCTAAATTGTTTATTGGATATGAATTTTACAAATATCACGTATATTAGCAGTAACGGTGGAGCTGGAGAGTATTGCGCCTTCTCCAGGCTGTACGGCGAGAACCACCAATAGTGTGGTGGAACTTGTGGCCCTTTCCAAGGCCACGGCTCTTTCGGCCAGCAGATGTCAACCCACGCATCTCTCTGTGCTTGTGGACTGGTTTGGTGATCCATTGGGTGTCAGGATTTCTTCTGATAGCGTTATGGAACGGATCAATGAGGATAACCTCAAAAAATTTATATGTGGAATCTTCACCAACCCAGTAGAGATTCAGGACTCTCAAAGCCCCACAATGGCGCCCAGCTCTCCCTCAGCAACAGACTGAAGGCTTCAGGCAAATTTCAGCTGGTTAACACCATGGTGGACAGGTTTGCCGTAAGTTGCACCCTTAGGAACTGGGCGTTTGCGACCACCACGGCACATGAATCCTATAAATGACATAGCCTTGCTTAGCCTTGTACCCCCCAGTCTTCGAGCTTTATCAGGCCGGGTGGGGCAGGAAGCCCTGTGCAGCGCAGAGAGCTGGCGGTACTGCCAGCAGCGGACCCTCAGAAGAAAGCGCATCACGTCGGACTGCTGCTTCCTCCATAGCTCCTGGATGTATTTGTATGCACCCATCTTGGCTCACCTGATGGCTGCCGCCAGAGTAAAGGACAGGAGTCAGTTCTTCAGCAGCAGGAACATTACCAACTGAGCCATTTCCCAGCTCCAACATGGCTTTTTTCAACCATAAAGAAGAATGAAATCACGTCATTCTCAGGAAAGTGGATGCAATAAGAGACGACTGTACTGTTAATGTATTAGTCACTGTTAGTCACTGTTCTGTTGCTGTGAAGAAACACCATGGCCAAGACAGCTTTTTATAAGAGAAAGCATTGAATCGGGAGCTTACTTACAGTTTCGAAGGATGAGTCCATGATCTTCGTGGTAGGGAGCAGTCAGGCATGATGTTGGGGCAGTAGCTGAGGACTTTACATTCTGTTTTACAGGGAGCAGGCAGAGAGAAAGAGAGAGAGAGAGAGAGAGAGAGAGAGAGAGAGAGAGAGAGAGAGAGACTCGGCCTGGCATGGGTCATGAAAGAAAGCTAGGGACAAAGGGGACAACGGGAGGGGGTGGAGGATGCAGAAGGGGAGCAGCAACGTGCTCAGAATTCAATGTGTACATCCTCAAAAGATTTTTTTTTTAAAGAATGAGAAAAAAAAAAACAATGAAATTGCCCGGTGTGGTGACACACACCTTCGATCCCGGCACCTGGAAGGCAGAGGCAGGCAGAATTTTGTGAGTTCAAGACCAGGCTGGTCCTACAAAGAGAATTCCAGAACACACAGAAATCCTATCTCAAAAAACAAGCAAAAGCCAAAGCAAAACAACAAGAAACTCCAGAGCCGACCGCACAGCACTTACCTGTGACCCCAGCACTTGAGGCCCAGGCTGCAGGACCAAGGTCAAGATCATTGACTATAACAGGAGATCAGAGAGCTGGGCAGTGGATGGCTTTGCTCTCAACTAATCAGGAGACTGAGGCAGGAGGATCACAAATTCAAAACCTGCCTGGGCCACAGAACAGTTCTAGGCCATCCTGAGCAACTTAGCAGGACCCCNACCTGTGACCCCAGCACTTGAGGCCCAGGCTGCAGGACCAAGGTCAAGATCATTGACTATAACAGGAGATCAGAGAGCTGGGCAGTGGATGGCTTTGCTCTCAACTAATCAGGAGACTGAGGCAGGAGGATCACAAATTCAAAACCTGCCTGGGCCACAGAACAGTTCTAGGCCATCCTGAGCAACTTAGCAGGACCCCGTCACAGAAAGAGAAAGTGAACTGAAACCCTAGGGGCTTTCTTTTGCTGTGACAAACAGCATCCTAAAGCAATGTAAGGAGGAAAGGGCTGTTTCATCCTAAAAGGTCACGGTGAAGGAAATTATGGGCAGGAACTGAAGCAGAAACCATGGGGGAGAAAGACACCTGATTTTCAAGCTTGCTCTTTGCTTTCTTCCACAGCCCAGGACCACCTTCCCACAGCTGGCACTGCCCATGGTGAGATGGACCCTCCCACAGCAGCACTAATCAAGAAAATGGCCCCCACACTTGCCCACAGGGCAGGCTGATGGCTGCATCCTCTGTTGAAATTCCCTCTTCCCAGGAGACCCTGGCTTGCATCGAGTTGAAAACAAAAACCAAACCAACCAACCAGCCAAAAAAACTAGACACACACACACACACACACACACACACAGAGAGAGAGAGAGAGAGAGAGAGAGAGAGAGAGAGAGAGAGAGGGAATCTGCTTTATCATTTCTAATCCTCAACCAGTTAGCTAATCCTGGCCTTTACTCCTGACTATTCAACATATAACTGTTCTGTAATCCATGCTGTTCATCTTAGTATCTGGAGACCTTGTGAGTCTGTTCTACGGTCTGTTATATCTACTACTCTTTTCTGAGTGTTAGTTTGGGTTTGCTAATTTGTTTTGTATGTAGCCCCAGCTGCCCTGCCTAGTGTTGACTGTGTCATCAGATGACCAGGGATCCAGGATCCTTCCTCTTGCTACGCTAGTGCCACACTGTCTCCTTTACACCTTCTTTTCTTAGCGAGGCTGTGTCGTGCTCCCCAAGCAACTTTGTGTACTCAGTATTGTTTTTTTCTTTATTTCTAGAGTCTTTCTATGTTGTCCAGGCTGATCTGGAATGCTTGGAGTCCCCTGATCCTCATATGTCAGTCTCCCAAATACCTGGGAATACAGGTCCTTCATCTGGCTCTGGCTCCAAGATATTGTTTGGTTGTAGTTTGGTTTGTACTTTTTGATTTCCTAAAAAGAGATGATCCCATTAGCCTAAGCTGGCCTTGAACTCACTGTGTAGCCAAGGATGGCCTTCAACTCCTGATTCTCCAGCCTCCACATCCAGGGTGCTGGGACTACAGGTGTGTGTCAACGGGCCTGGCTTTTGCTGGAGATTGTACACAGGTGTCCTGTCTGCTAGGCAGGATTTCTTTCTTTTTTCTTTATTCTTTTTTCTTTTCTTTCTTTCTTTTCTTTCTTAATGGTGAGGGGCTGGAAATGACAAGGATCTGCCTGACTCTGGCCCCAAGTGCTGGAATTAAAAGTAGATGCCTGGAGTGTCTGAAGAACAGCTACAGTGTACTTACATATAATAAATAAAATAAATCTTTAAAAAAAAAAAAGTAGATGCCACCATGTCCAGGTTTTAAAATAATATAATTTAAAATTTTGGTTTTGTCCAGGAATGGTAGTGAGTAGCTTTGATCCCAGCACTCAGAAGGCAGAGACAGGCAGATCTCTGTGAGTTCACAACCAGCCTGGTCTACAGAGGGAGTTCCAAGACAGTCAGGGCTATGACAGAGAAACTCTGTTAAAAAAACAAACAAACAAAATATGGTAATAAAATCTTGCTTTTGAAAACTTGCATAAATTCACTAAATTGGGCACTGTTGTCCATGTCCTTAATCCCAGCACTTAGTGAGGGCAAGGGCATGCAAAATCTAAGGCTGTCCTGAGCTACGGAGGCAGCTTGAGCCTAGCCTAGTATACCGGAGACTTTGACACAGAGAGAGATAGATACAGGGAGAGACAGAGAGACAGAGAGGAAAAGAAAAAGAGGAAAGCTCTGTGAGGATCAAGACAATATCAACTTCCACGAAAGAGAACATTAAAAAAATATATTTATTTTATGTATGTGAGTACACTGTCACTCTCTTCAGAGATGCACACCTTTAATCCCAGCACTTGGGAGGCAGAGGCAGGCAGATTTCTAAGTTCGAGGCCAACCTGTTCTACAAAGTGAGTTCCAGGACAGCCAGGGCTATACAGAGAAACCCTGTCTCGAAAAACCACACACACACACAAAAGGGCATCGGATCCCATTACAGATTGTTGTGAGCCACCATGTGGGTGCTGGGAATTGAACTCAGGACCTCTGGAAGAGCAGTCAGTGGCCTTAACCACTGAGCCATTTCTACAGCCCCAAGAGCTGGCCAGCCCCGCTCGCTCTGGCCGCCCCCCCTACACCCTGCTCGCTCCGGCTGCCCGCTCACTTCAGTCGGCCCTGCTCACTCCTGCCAACCCCGTTTGGCCCTGCTCACTCCGGCTGGCCTCACTCGCTCTGGTTGGCCCCGCTCGCTCTGGTTGGTCTCTCCAGTCCAAGGATTCGTTTTATTATTATTCTTCATAAGTACGCTGTAGCTGACTTCAGACGCACCAGAGGAGGTCATCAGATCTCATTACGGGTGGTTGTGAGCCACCATGTGGTTGCTGGGATTTGAACTCATCCCCTTCGGAAGAGCAGTCGGGTGCTCTTACCCGCTGAGCCATCTCACCAGCCCCTGATATCTACATTTTACATTATCAACTGCAACCCTATCGGGTGTTCCTGGAGAACCTGGGACCTCTTCTAAGTCCCTACCAACTCTTTGAAGACTTCTCAGAGTGCCATCCCCTACTGTTGTGAAGACATAAACCCGAGTCGTTTCGGAAAAGCTTGCTTTCATCTAGAGTGCGGCTCTTTCTCAGAACACTTGAGCTTAAAACCTGAACTAAAATCCACTCAATTTTTTTTTTTTTTTTTTTTTGGTTTTTCGAGACAGGGTTTCTCTGTGTAGCCCTGGCTGTCCTGGAACTCACTCTGTAGACCAGGCTGGCCTCAAACTCAGAAATCTGCCTGCCTCTGCCTCCCGAGTGCTGGGATTAAAGGTGGGGGAGGAGGTACCATCTCCAAGAGGACTGTTGTTTTGTTTGTTTCTGAAACAGACTCTCTCGATGGCCTGGGGCTTAATAATTTGGCTAGGCTGGTGGAATTTTTGAAATTACTGAAATTACCAGAATTACTGAAATTACCAGAGTGACTTATCTCAAGCTTTTGACATAGATGGTGAAGATGTGGTTTATGACCTCGTGCTTATGTGATAAAGCACCAGCCCCTAGTTGAGCATTTTATTTAAGTTTATTATTTACTTATTTTATTTTTGAGATGGTTACTCACTATGTATCCCTGTTTGGCTTGGAACTCAGAAATCTGGCTGTCTCTGCCTCCTGAGTGCCACGGTATCAAAAGCACTTGCCACGGCCTGCTTGAATCTTTCTTTCTTCCTTTCTTCCTTTCTTCCTTTCTTTCTTTCTTTCTTTCTTTCTTTCTTTCTTTCTTTCTTTCTTTCTTTCTTTCTTTCTTTTTGGTTTTTTGAGACAGGGTTTCTCTGTATAGCCCTGGCTGTCCTGTCCTGAAACTCACTTTGTAGACCAGGCTGCCTCTGCCTCTGCCTCTGCCTCTGCCTCTGCCTCTGCCTCTGCCTCTGCCTCTGCCTCTGCCTCTGCCTCTGCCTCTGCCTCTGCCTCTGCCTCTGCCTCTGCCTCTGCCTCTGCCTCTGCCTCTGCCTCTGCCTCCCGAGTGCTGGGATTAAAGGTGTGCGCCACCACACCCGGCCCTTTTTAAAATTTTTAAATTATATATAATGTGGGGAGAGGGGACCAGATACAAAAGAAACTTGGGACAAATGGTTCTCTCTGTGCCTGTTAGCATAGCAAAGCACATGCTGACCTCTAGGCTCACCCGTGGTAATGGTAAAAACCACGCACTGCTGTCCAGAGGACCCCAGGTCAGCTCTTAGCACCCACATCAACTGCTGTCCAGAGGACCTCAGGTCAGCTCTTAGCACCCACATCAACTGCTGTCCAGAGCACCCCAGGTCAGCTCTTAGCACCCACATCAACTGCTGTCCAGAGGACCCCAGGTCAGCTCTTAGCACCCACATCAACTGCTGTCCAGAGGACCCCAGGTCAGCTCTTAGCACCCACATCAACTGCTGTCCAGAGGACCCCAGGTCAGCTCTTAGCACCCACATCAACTGCTGTCCAGAGNTGCCTCTGCCTCTGCCTCTGCCTCTGCCTCTGCCTCTGCCTCTGCCTCTGCCTCTGCCTCTGCCTCTGCCTCTGCCTCTGCCTCTGCCTCTGCCTCCCGAGTGCTGGGATTAAAGGTGTGCGCCACCACGCCCGGCCCTTTTTAAAATTTTTAAATTATATATAATGTGGGGAGAGGGGACCAGATCCAAAAGAAACTTGGGACAAATGGCTCTCTCTGTGCCTGTTAGCATAGCAAAGCACATGCTGACCTCTAGGCTCACCCGTGGTAATGGTAAAAACCACGCACTGCTGTCCAGAGGACCCCAGGTCAGCTCTTAGCACCCACATCAACTGCTGTCCAGAGGACCCCAGGTCAGCTCTTAGCACCCACATCAACTGCTGTCCAGAGGACCCCAGGTCAGCTCTTAGCACCCACATCAACTGCTGTCCAGAGGATCCCAGGTCAGCTCTTAGCACCCACATCAGATGATTCACAAGCACCTGAAACTCCAGCTCCAGGCAGATGTAGACATGTCTGGTCTCTGCCGGTCTATGGCTTCATGTGCATGTCCCATACACAGACACAAACACATAAGGACTCCTGGAATAGCGCAGTGGACCAGTGAGTGAGTCAAGTCAGTGGGTTCTGACCCAAACAATATTTACAGAAAACATTGCAAGCACTCATCCCCAGAGATGACACCCTTCGACACGGTCAATAAGAACCATGTGTGGTACATTGCAGAGTGCTTTTACAACTCTCTCAATAAACAGTACATTCTCAAAATGAAAAACAAAAGTAACTCACATAACTTAATACTAAATCTTAAGAAAGGAAGCAAAAGCAAAACAGTCATGGCTCTCCTGACCCTGCCCCAATGAGCGAGCAGAGACCAGCTAGTTCACGGGCTTCCCTCCCCAGTTTCTTAACCCCACCAAACCCTCCTCTTGTGGCTTGTGAGCTCTGTTGTCTCTCTCTCTCTTGCCCTCCCCCCTTGATCTACTTTGCCCACACTCTCTCTGTCTTCCTCTCTCTCTCCTCTCATGGCCAGTCTGCTGGCTGCGTTCAGTTCACTTCTCTCTCTGCTCTGCTCTTCTAGATGCCTCTGCCTGTGCAACTTCCTCATCTGATTCTTTTAAGATTCGTTCTCATCCAAGCCATGGTGGTGCACACCTTTAACGCCAGCATTTGGAAGGCAGAGGTAGTGGTAGGCCTCTGGGAGCTCAAAGAGAATCTGGGCTACACAGTGAGTTCCAGGCCAGCCAGGCCTACAGGGTGAGACTCTGTCCCTGAGATTGGGCTGAAGGCAACTTTGGAGGGCATTTTCTTAGTGACTGATGGAGCAGGGCCCAGTCCATTGTGTGTGGTACTACCCTGGCAGGTGATCCTGGATTCTATACGAAAACCTTACTGAGAGGCCAGAGTGAGTGGGGCCAGAGCGAAAGCTGGAGAGATGGCTCAGCGGTTAAGAGCACTGACTGCTCTTCCAGAGGTCCCGAGTTGAAATCCCAGTAACCACATGGTAGCTCACAACCATCTTTAATGAGATCAAATACCGTCTTCTGGTGTGTCTGAAAACAGCTACAGTGTACTCACATATAAGGAAGGAAGGAAGGAAGGAAGGAAGGAAGGAAGGAAGGAAGGAAGGAAGGAAGGAAGGAAGGGAACCTGCTGAGTAAGCCATGAGAAGCAAGCCAGTAAGCAGCACCCTCCGGGTGCCTGCCTCAGCACCTGCCTCCAGGTTCCAACCATAACTACTTTTGATGATGACCTGTTATATGGAAGTAATAAGTAAAACAAACCCTTGACTCCGACATCTGCACTCAGTCATGGTGTTCATTATACCAAACTAAGACAAAGGGCTGGGGGAATGTGACCCGTGTGTACTCCCAAAGACCCAAGAAGATGAATGTCCACACCCCTGTGAAAGAAGGCTGTTCAGGGCTGGCTTAGCTTTGAGACTGTGTTTTCCATGAGGACGGTCCAGTCAGCCTTCTTTTGACTGAGGGGGAAACAAAGAACATTGCAGTTGTCAATTGGTGGTTTTGGATACTTTTGTTACATCTTTATTTATGTACTTATTTTCTCACACCTGTGTATGTGTGTGTGTGTATGTGTGTGTAAGTGTGTATGTGTGTATGATGAGTGTGTGTGAGTGTGTGTGTGTATGTGTGTGTGAATGTGTGTGTATATGTATGCATATGTGTGTATGCTTATGTGTGTGTGAGTGTGTGTATATGTGTGTATGAGTGTGTGTGTGTGTGTGTGTGTGTGTGTGTATGTGTGTGTGTATAGCTTATGACAGTCTGTTTTCTCCTTTCACCTTGTGGGTTCTAAGGCCTGGCCCTGGCCATCCTTGAGTCCACGTGAGTATCTTGGAACCCTTTGCTTCCATGTGCTCCAGAAATGGCAGGAATCCTTAGGGCTTCAGGCTCTGGGAAACACACACAGCCTGGGAGGGGCTCAAGGCATTTTGATTGTCACATCTCTCAAGAGTCTGTGTGAATGTCATTTTCTCACGGAGCCATCCTCAAGGCCCTAGGTCAGAGTATTCTAGAGTCCTCTCACTCTCCCCACATTGTAACTGAACAACTGTCTCCCTCTCTGGCTCCGGGGGAGCAGAGAACTCTTATAGGAGTAATTTGCCTTCCCAGAGAGGAATTGCTCGGTCCACTAAAAGATTAATAGAAGAAAAAAAAAAAACCTCTACTGCATCTAGCTCTGGCTAATGCTCAAAGAGGAGCTGGTCAAGAAGAGGTTTCACTAGCTTCTATACACTTCATATACACTGTTCTATACACTAATTTCAGATACTCTGTTGTCCTTAAATCTCTCAGGCCCCAGGTTGCACTTGAACAATTTATAGAAGAGACTGTAAATCTACACACTTGGGCAGGTAGGAGAAACTTACACAGCAAAGATATTGCCAGGATTATTAAACACCCCAGTGTTGTTCTTTTTAAATAGTGGTTACCCAAGTCCATCCTGCGCAGTCAGAATTATCTTCCCTGATAAGAGCAGAGTGGACTTACGGGCAGCCTTCATGACCTTGTTGTGACCTTGCAGTGCCTCTTGAGCTGTCCTGCAGAGGCTTGTTCTTTTATGGGATGGGGCTAATGGTCAGTTTTAAGACAGGATCCTCTTGTTGTTATGGGAATGGAGCCTAATTGGAGGTCAATCACCATTTATCAATGGTGCATAAACATTAGCAGAAACTTTCTCAGCAACCCTAAACTTCAGTCATGGCACAGATTTTTTTTTAAGATTTATTTATTTATTATATGCAAGTACACTGTAGCTGTCTTTAGACACACACACCAGAAGAGGGTGTCTAATCTCATTACAGGTGGTTGTGAGCCACCATGTGGTTGCTGGGATTTGAACTCAGGACCTTCAGAAGAGTAGTCAGTGCTCTTAACCATTGAGTCATTTCTCCAGCCCCATGGCACATTTTTTTTTCTGTTTTGTTTTGTTTTGTTTTGTTTTGTTTTGTTTTGTTTTGTTTTGTTTTTCGAGACAAGGTTTCTCTGTATAGCCCTGGCTGTCCTGGAACTCACTCTGCCTTTAATCCCAGCACTTGGGAAGCAGAGGCAGCTGGATTTCTGAGTTCGAGGCCAGCCTTGTCTACATTGTGAGTTCCAGGACAGTCAGGGCTACACAGAGAAACCTCGTCTTGAAAATCCGAAAAAAAAAAAAAAAAAGTTTTGAAAGGGTTTCATGCTGGGCAGTGGTGGCGCACGCCTTTAATTCCAGCACTCAGGAGGCAGAGGCAGGTGAATTTCTGAGTTCGAGGCCAGCCTGGTCTACAAAGTGAGTTCCAGGACAGCCAGGGCTATACAGAGAAACCCTGTCTCAAAAAACAAAACAAAACAAAACGAAATGAAATGAAATGAAATGAAATCAAGCAGGTATGTTGGTGCAAGACAGTAATACCAGGACTCAGGAAACAAAGGCAAGGAGGATTGGAAGTTCAAGGCCAGCCTCATCTATGGGGCATCTTTGAAACCAGCCTGGGCTACATGAGACCTTCTCTAAACAAACAAACAAACAAACAAGCATGTAGGGAAGGGAACATAATAAAAAGTACTGAGGGTGGGAACTAAAGTCTGTGCATTCGTGCCTCTTCCACGTCATGGAAACTTTAAAGTTTACTTAGTTGTTTAGAAGGGCTTTGAGCTGGCCGAGGTAGGACCTGGGTGTGTGCTTTCTCCGGTCCAGGGAAGAGCTGCCAAGCAGGATGAAGACTGCTGGGCCTGGGAACCATCAATGTGCATTGGCAGAAAGCGGCAGAATTAACAAGTCTTTCTCCACAGTTCACTGGGTGTGGGAGAGAGGCTGGGGGATTAGATCAATCCAAAAACAAGGGCTCACGAGCTGGCTGAGTTGTGTTCTTAGATGAAGCACATGGAAGCTGTGCAGGGTGTTTTCTTTCCAGTGAATGAACCCTTTCAGAGCTCTATGGCTGGTCTTTTGGGTCTAGACTGAAGACTATTCCTGGGTTTCAGCATCCATCCTAGAAGTGTTCTTAACTGATGAGCTGCCTGTAGGTAGGATTAGACAACAGCTTGAAGGGAGTGTGTGAATTTCCTAGAAAGTAAAATGTGTATATGTGTGTGTGTATGTATGTATGTGTGTGTGTATATATGTGTGTGTATGTATGGGTGTATGTATGTATATATGTGTATGTGTATATATATGTATGTGTGTGTATGGGTGTATGTATGTATATATGTTTATATGTACATATATGTATGTGCATATGTATGTGTGTATGTATGTGTATGTGTGTGTGTATATATGTATGTATGTGATCTGAGAGATCTGTGAACAGGAACATGGGCCCACTCACTTGAGGTTGGACTCACTGGATCCTGGACTTGACTGATGGACAGAAACATCCTTGCTAGTCCATAAGCCAGAACATGACACAGGCAGAGGAGGAAACTTCAGGCCCAGAGCTTTGGGCTGTGTCACCTTGAGGAAATCACTCAGTCCCTTGGGTGTTTATCGTCTTGAGAGGATTGTAACAGTTAAAAGAGCTTACACAGTGCAAGGCACTTCTCAATACCACTGAAGAACCAGGGTCAGCATTCGTACACAAAGAGGGTTTCTCCCTTAAGAGACAGAAGAAAAAAGAGAGAAAGGGACAGGCTCTTCATTTGCAATCACACTCAGCTATCACTTCTCTTTAGTTCGTTATTACATCTTATTATTGGGGCTGGAGAGATGGCTCAGTGGTAAAGAGCACTGGCTGCTCTTCCAGAGGTCATGAGCTCAATTCCCAGCATCCACACAGTGAGTGACAACAGTTTAGTCCCATGGGATCTGACATACTCTTCTGGTGTGCTGAGGTACATGCAGACAAAGCACCAATATACATAAAATACACAGATAAATATTTAAATTTTCATAATTATCATTGTTGCTGGGTTTTGATTATTCTAAGCCTCATTTCCTCATCTTTAAACAAACATTTTTTGTTGTTGTTGTTGTGTTAACAATCAGACATCTCCACCACTTGCCCCTGGGACCCAGCGACAGTAGGGTATGACACCACTGGCTGCTGAGATACAACACATTCCCACAGTCGCCTGAAAGGCCTGTCTTCCTCTGCACATGCGCTGCATGCACCCCCTTATAAAAGGTCAGTCTCTTCTCTCCCGATATCTTTTCCCCTCCACCCTAGCCCAGGGGGCTGGTTGCTGGCCACTCCATGCAATGATGACGTTGGCATAATAAACATTTTCCTGGATCCAAGGGAGTAACTGTTGAACATCTGGCACACCTCTGGTATTCTTGGAAATGGAGGTACTTCCAGCCAGTTTTTAAGGCTAAAGTTGGCCCTTTTCACTGAGCTGACCTTTTCCCTTGGGTGAGGCTTCAGTTTTTCTTTGTTTTTTTTTTTTTTTTTTTTTTTTTTTTTTTTTTTTTTTTTTTTTTTTTTTTTTTTTTTTTTTTTTGCTTTTTTTCGAGACAGGGTTTCTCTGTATAGCCCTGGCTGTCCTGGAACTCACTTTGTAGACCAGGCTGGCCTTGAACTCAGAAATCCGCCTGCCTCTGCCTCCCGAGTGCTGGGATCAAAGGCGTGCGCCACCACGCCCGGCTGAGGCTTCAGGTTTTTAAAGCACGGGTTTTTCTCCCTCTCTTGTAAATCCGAGTAGTAGGTGGACAGTGTCTGTCTGGGCTTTTAGCCTTGGCCCCTGCCCAGCACTGTGATGACGCACTGGATAGCTTGTGCCTTCTTTCAATCCTTCCTGTGTCTTTGGGACACCTTGGGCTCTGGCCTGGTGCCTCTCCTCACCCAGGGAAACAGTGTCTCCCACCATACCGCCAAGGTGACCCCCTTTTGGAGAACCTCAGACCACTACACTTAGCGCTTGACTTAAAGGCATCTAAAATGATAGGTCTTTGCAGATGAAGTTGGCCTTGATTCCCCTTAGAAAATCACCCAAATGGCTGCCCAATGGCACCTTGGATTCTGATATTATATGAGAGGTCCCTGTGTCCAAGTTTTCTCTTTTCTCTCCAAGCCTTCCTCTGTTCTTCCTGGTCTCTGCTCAGCTCCATTTAGCTAGGAAGTCCCAACCAGAGAAAGCCCCCACTTCCTGATCTTGTTAATGAATCCCACTTACTCCTGATCTTGTTAATGAATCCCACTTCCTGATCTTGTTAATGAATCCCACTTACTCCTGATCTTGTTAATGAATCCCACTTCCTGATCTTGTTAATGAATCCCACTTACTCCTGATCTTGTTAATGAATCCCACTTGCTCCTGATCTTGTTAATGAATCCCACTTCCTGATCTTGTTAATGAATCCCACTTCCTGATCTTGTTAATGAATCCCACTTCCTGATCTTGTTAATGAATCCCACTTCCTGATCTTGTTAATGAATCCCACTTACCCCTGATCTTGTTAATGAATCCCACTTACCCCTGATCTTGTTAATGAATCCCACTTCCTGATCTTGTTAATGAATCCCCTTACCCCACTCCGACCCTTACTGGCCCCAGCCCACAGCTCCATCTCCTCCTCAGGCTTCTTCAGACTCTTCTCCCTCTCCAGCTGCAGGCCACTCTATCCCACTCTGACACCCACTTTTGCCCCACCAGCAGCCTTCAGTCCCCCATTGCTCCTTCCCACGCTGTAGTGGGACCCCCTCTGACTCTCCCCACCCAGCCTTACCCAGACCCAGGTCTCCCTTTTCAGAAGATCACTAGGGTGGATGGCCTGGTCAAGCTACAGGTCCCCATTTCATTAAGTGAACTCTCTCAAATAAAAAAGATCTGGAGTCCTATACCTCTAACTCCTCTACTTTCATTAAAGAATTCCAATATACTACCCTATCCTATAGTCTCACCTTCCATGTCATATATGATTCTAACTAACAGCCTACTCCCCGAGGAGTGCAGGTGAGTTTGGGAACAGACTGGAGCACATGCAGATGAAGTCCACCAAACTAATGGTGCACACCAGACCAGAGCTGAGGAAGTCCCTGAAGTGGAGCTTAAGGGTTCTTTGGAAAGTCGGTTGGATGGTGTTTGTTAGGGCAAATGCATGAGGGGACATTTTGTTAGAGTGGACACAGGTGTGAAAGGCTAAGGCAGACTCATGAAGGAATGTTTTGCTGAAGCAGACATGGGAGAGACGATGTTCCGCTAAAGCAGGCATGTGAAAAGACATGTGATAAAAGATTCTTTGCTAATGACACGGATGTATTGGTCTACCTTACATTGTTGAGCTCCGTTTGATGGGACTCCATAGAGAGAAACATACCAGAAAACCTTCTGGTGGTGTGCTGCAGTTTCTTGCCATTTCCAAGGACTCATGCTGATTGGATGCATGCACTAAGGCATGACCTGCCACACCCACTCCAGTGAAAACCGTGGCAGGCCAAAAGCTTGGACACAGTTCTGAGGTGTGGGAAACCAGACTGAGGGAAACCAGGCCTTTAACAGCTCCCACCTGAGAGCCAATTAACCATTTGTTGGGAGCTGAGTCACCTTCCTCTTTCACACAAGGCTACTCCTCAGAACCGGATGGTCTTTTTGCCCTGAATTGACACCTAGGACTCTTAAGAAAGAACCAACATTCCAAATCATGCAGGGGCCAGGACTCGGAAATGAATCACAGGATGTCCCAAGCCTGCCCTTTACACTCTCCCATATGTCCTTCACCTTGAAGTCTTTGTTCCCCCTCCTCAGCTCCCCTTTTTCCCCCCCCCCGCTCCTTTTTGCTTATGTATATAACTGGGTATTGTGCCTTAGTAAAATGAGACCGTGACAAAAACTTCACAACGCATGGTCTTGCTCCTTCTCCCTGCCCGTTTCTCTCTTTCAGACATAGGTTCCCCCACTCTCACAGAGTAACTAGTCCCACTGGTTCGGGGCACTGAGGCAAAAAGTTTCACAGAAACTTAGTCTCCTGGAGCCTTGGCATCCAGTAGCACGAATGGTCCAAACTTGTCCCTACATTAGTCAGTGAGTGGATCTGTGTGCTTTCATTCAGTATTGTTTTATTTTATTTTTTAAGATTATTTATTATATGTAAGTATACTCTAGCTGTCTTCAGACACTCCAGAAGAGGGTGTCAGATCTCATTACGGATGGTTGTAAGCCACCATGTGGTTGCTGGAATTTGAACTCAGGACCTTCGGAAGAGCAGTCAGTGCTCTTACCCGCTGAGCCATTTCTCCAGACCTCAGTATTGTTTTATTATAGGTGCCTCCAAGCAATGATTTGAAAAAAAAAAAAACAAAAAAACCCTAAATTATGTTGAACTTAGCTTCCTGGCCTTCACCAAGGCAGTCCTTGAGCTGACCCTGGGCTTGGAATTCAGTAAAAATGTTACCTATTCAGACAAATTGCCTCCAGTATTGAAAGAGAGATAGTGAAAGAAATCAGGCATTACTATCTACTACATAGAGTTAGTATAGCTAGCTGTACCAAATCAGGGCAAACTTAGCAAAGTAAGTTTACAATTCTTATTATAGTTATAGATGGCATACTACATTACTTAATAGAAGAAAGTCCCCCACAAAAGCTGAATCACTCCCATATTCAGGAATTTACAATGGCCTAGGAAGAAGGAGGGTTATGGTTTAAGGAGGAACTATAGTATTGCATTATTCATGGGCAAGAGCAGAACTCCCTGGTGCAAGCTTTCACAAGGCTCAGAGGAATAGCATAAATTGTGACTAGGGTATGAAATCCTCACCTGGCTCCCTAATGGCTGAATTTAGAAAGGGCTACCATATATCTCAGTTGTAACCACTGTCTGGTTCCTACCAGTCTTTATGCATGCATTTCTCTGTTTGTGTCAGATAACTTCAATGTACCTTGGCTGATGTGTTGTGGGAAGCTGGCATAACCACTGAGCTAAGATGGCGCCCAGCTTAGTGCCAAGCCTCGTAACCCCATCCTGTTTACTAAAACTTCTGAAAACGGCAAGTTGAGTCATCCACGCCTACCGCATGATCTGAAACATCATATAGCCTTACCATAGTGTTAGCCAATGATCTGTTGTCCTGCGCGTGCAACTCGTGCTAGGGGTGGGATGATGCTGACTGGAGAGCAATGAGTGGAGAGAAATGCTGCAAGAGGGTCTGGATATATATTGAACTGCCTGAATAAAGGAAGCGGAGATTGCTGCAAGAGATCTGTTGGAGAACCTACCTTGGTGTGAGTGCCATTATTCCCATTCTCTGCTGGTCAGAGATTGGGGTCGTGGCAATGTGTCACCCAACTTCTTTGTTTTCTTCTGTAATATAAGTCTGATGCTCACTGTGAGAAATTACATTCAGATACAGCACTCTCTCTGTGTCAGTGTCTGTCACTTTTTGTTGACTCCTTGTCCACCTGATTACCGAAACCCTGCTTCCCTGCGGGTTGAGAGACCGACTGAGTCCAGTCCATGGCAATGACCTATGCTGACACATGATGTTTGGAGGGTATAAATAGGACTCCACAGAATGACAGAGACAGAGCTTGGCTTGCTGGTATAGCTAGCTGTACAATGCTTATGGGTCTCATATCTTCGCTGACCTTTACTTCCCTCAGAGAGGCAGAGCTGAGAACCTCTCCTGGTATTCTTCCTGGTCCCTTCTGCTGACTCTAGCCATGGCTGAGGCCTGGCTGTCTCTGCTACGTGGTGTCACTGCTGTTGCTATCCTGACTCGACTGAACTGGACTGCTGGTGTATCCATGAGGTGTTTGCAAATGGATTGAGCGGCCTGATAACCTGTGAACTGAACTGCTGATTTCGAGACAACACAGATGAGATTTGCTCCAAAGAACCATTTCTAAGCAGGTCCACTTCCCCTGTATCCTTTCTTTTCCACTACTTCTGGTGGGTGGTGGGCTACAAGGGAGGTTAAAGCATTTAAGAATCGCCGGGCATGGTGGTACACGCCTTTAATCCCAGCACTTGGGAGGCAGAGGCAGGTGGATTTCTGAGTTCGAGGCCAGCCTGGTCTACGAAGTGAGTTCCAGGACAGCCAGGGCTATACAGAGAAACCCTGTCTCAAAAACAAAAACAAAAAATAGGATTTGAAAAATTAAAGTTATAGGATCCCCAGTGGAACTATCCCTGGGCTATACTAGCTAGGTATCAGTTTACAATTTGTCTCCTGGCCAGTCTCCATAAGGCTGCCCTCAAATCAGTAAACAATGAGAAACTCCAAGAGGTCAAACATGAAAACCTGTCTCAATTCCTAGAACTTCCTCACAAAGGCCCTTGTACAATACACCAATCTATACCCCGAAAACCCCGAGAGTAAACAGCTCCTCATGACCTATTTCTTTTTCCAACATTAGAGCCAAGTTTAAGTGCTTAGAGAGAGGACCCCTGACTCCACAGGCAGAACTTTTAGTGCTGATCTTTAAGATGTACCATGGGAGAGATGAAAAATCCTGCAAGCAAAAATAACAATTGCTAGCCAAGGCCATCCAACCAGCTTTCAGTGACTGCCCAGGCTCCCCTGCCTCCTGAGGCTTGAGGACCTCTGGGTCCCTGCTTCAAATATGGTCAGGAAGGTCACTGGGCCCAGGCTTGCCCAAATCACAGACCCCAACAAGCCACCCTGGCCATGTCCACCCTCCAGCCAACTTCCTAGGTCTGGCCATGGATGAAGGAAGGGGAGCAGGCTCCCTTGGCCTGACCACTGTCATCTCTGACAGGGAGCCTCCAGTAGTCACTACCCTATCAGAGCAACACACTTCCTTCCTCCTGGACACTGGGGCCACTTACTCGGTGTTGATGGAATTTTGGGTACCTACTTCTCATTTCCCTATTCTCAGGGTAGATGCTGACCAGCCTCACCAGACCCCACCACTCAGTTGCACCTTTAAGGGTGTTCCTCTCACTCATTCTTTTCTGGTGGTAACAACCTGTCCTATCCCTGTATTGGGAAGGGATCTTCTAGCCAATGTGGGAGCTCTAGTTCCTTTCTCCGCCCATTTGCCTGACCCCAAGCTCTCCAGCAGTCTTTCTCCTCCTTCTCCTGGCCACCCAACCTACTGGTTCTAACATGTCATCTCCTTTGGTGTCCTCCCAGGTGGACCCCCCAAGTCTGGGATGTTCAAATCTCTCAGTTGCTAAACATCTTTCCCCATTATCATTCAATACCATGTACCATCCTACCTGGTACATCACCCAAGCTCAATACCCACTAACTCCAGAGTTTCTGGAACTTAAGCCAATCATCTCCAACCTCTTAAGAAAAAAAACGACTTCATCCCATCTTCCTCCTTTAACAACCCTGTCCTTGGGAAACCCTGCTATGGAGATCATGGTCTACCATGAGCAGACAGCTCCCTGATGTTGGCACAAAAGTGAGGTCTCTCTTTTTCAGTGGGGTTTCCTCTTCTCTGCCTGACCTGATCTGGGGAGCCCAATCCCCACATACTATAGAGGTATGTCATATAGTCCTTGGTGAAATCACAGGCTCAACTTCTTGTCCACCCCATAAGAATCTGCTCAGCAGGCACCTGGAATGCCTCTCCAGGCAAATGAGATATTCCCAGTACCTTAAGCCTCAGCCAATGCTTACTTACCTAAAAACCCCTCCCACTGTCTCAGGTCTATATAGCCCTTGTTCACTCTGAACATATAAAAGATATGCACTTCCTGTTTCACCAGCTGTTGTCTAAGAGAACTGTATCACTCAATACTGTCTGTAACATTAAAACCTGTGGAGAAGAACAGACACACACATACACATATACACATACACTCATGTGCACATATACAGGCACATGTGCATACACACACACACCCTGGCACTCACAGGCAGGCCAAGAGCCAGCTGCCTCACCCATTCCAGACTATGCTTCATTCCTTTCCTGCCTGGCAGGGGTGCAGCAATGCCTGGACACGGCAGGGAAGAAGCAGAACACAGAACCACACCCTATACTTACATTAAAAAGCCCAACGGAACCTACCACCTGGTTCAGGATCTCCAGCTCATCAATTCTTCAGTGGTCCCTCTCTACCATGTCAGAACCAGCTCTTATATACTCCTTTCCACTATCTCCTTAGGGACCTCCCATTTCTCAGTCCTGGACCACAAAGACACCTTCTTCTCTATCCCCCCCAATATCCAGTCACAAAACACTTTTGCTTTCATTTTAACTGATACTGACACCCACCTCTCTACCCAGCTCACCTGGACTGTACTACTGGGACAGCCCACACCTATTTAGCCAGATCCTGGCCTCTGATCTACTCTCATTATCTCTGCCCAAATCTACACTCCTTTTTTTTTTGTTTGTTTGGTTTGGTTTTTCGAGACAGGGTTTCTCTGTATAGCCCTGGCTGTCCTGGAACTCACTTTGTAGACCAGGCTGGCCTCAAACTCAGAAATCCAACTGCCTCTGCCTCCCAAGTGCTGGGATTAAAGGCGTGTACCACCATGCCCGGCTTCCTTTAAAAAAAAAAGATTTTATTTATTATTATATGTAAATACACTGTAGCTGTCTTGTCTTTTTTTTTTTTTTGGTTTTTCGAGACAGAGTTTCTCTGTATAGCCCTGGCTGCCTGAACTCACTTTGTAGACCAGGCTGGCCTCGAACTCAGAAATCCGCCTGCCCCTGCCTCCCGAGTGCTGGAATTAAAGGCGTGCGCCACCACGCCCGGCTATGTAGCTGTCTTTAGACACATCAGAATAGGGTTGTGAGCCACCATGTGGTTGTTGGAATTTGAACTCAGGACATTCGGAAGAGCAGTCCATGCTCTTACCTGCTGAGCCATCTCACCAGCCCCCCAAATCTACAGTATGTAGATGACATTCTCTTCTACAGTCCATCCCTACAAATTAGTCAAACTACCACCTCTGCTCTTCTGAATTTCTTGTCCAGCTAGGACTTCAGAGTCTCACCATCTAATGTCTAATTGTCCACACCTCAGGTCACTTACTTGGGACTAACAATCACTCCAACACCCAAAGCCATTACATTGGATAGAAAATACCTAATCCTTCGGGCTCCAGACTTACACCTCCTAGACCTAACCTGTCCCTTCTCCCTTTATGTTACAAAAAGGGGAATAGATATGCCCTGGGATCCGAGGCAACCACCTGGGGCACTCCCTTGCACCTGTGGCGCACAGACTGACCACGCAGGGACAGGCACCCTGCATGTGTGTACAGACTGATCACCCAGGGACAGGCACCCTGCATCTGTGCTTTCCTGCTGCTGAGCTCCTCATTCACGAATCCAAAACACTAACTTTTGGGTCACCTACCACTATCTTCTCTACCTTCCTCCAGGGCTTTCCCTATCTGGGTGGAACTACAGACCCACTCTACACTTACTTTCCTATCCTAACCACCTCTCAACATCTCAAATCTTCTTCCTGACCAAATACAGACCACTCCCCATCTCTTTCTCACATTGAAACCTTAGAGGAACTACTGCTTCACCCCTCACACGTAAGGGAGGACACATTGCCTCAGACAATCTATACCTGGTACACAGAGGGCAGCTCCTTTGTACATGAGGGAACCCAAAAAGCTGGCTATGCCATAGTGTCAGATACGGGCTCTCCCTGCCCACTCCTCTAACCAGCAGGCTGAACTAATAGCTCTCACCCATGCTTTCTAATTAGCACTAGGACAATTCTTAAACATCTACACAGACTCCAAATATGCCTTTCATGTCTTCCTACATACAACTGGATCAGGACCCTGCTCCCTTAAGTTTCAGAGAAAGCTGAGATCAACCATCTTGTCCCTAGTCCCAGAAGAATGAGGGCTCACTTTGGCTGCCGTGCTGGACTCTCCTGGAGTGGACACCGATGTTTCCTCCTTGTCCTCTTGTTTGCTTCTCTCCAGGGTAACTCTTTCACACGGAGATTCGAGGTTCAGGAAACCCTCACTTATAACAAACAGTCCCTTCAAATAAAATGGAGAAATTTTTCCATAGCAGGCCGTCAGGAGCCAATCAATATTCCCATCTCCCCTGTATCCACCCCTCCTCCTTCATTTAATAACTATTTTGTCTGCTTCCTCTTTGACCAGACAGAAACTTATTGTAAAGAGTGGCCAGGGTGCTGAAGACATGGATCAGGGTTTAAGAGCACTGACTGCTCTTCCAGAGGTCCTGAGCTCAATTCCCAGCAACCACACAGTGGCTCACAACCATCCATAATGGGATCTGATGCCCTCTTCTGGTGTGTGTGTCAGAAGACAGATACAGTGTACTTACATAAAACAAATAAATAAGCCGGGTGTGGTGGCGCACGCCTTTAATCCCAGCACTTGGGAGGCAGAGGCAGGTGGATCTCTGAATTTGAGGCCAGCCTGGTCTACAGAGTGAGTTCCAGGACAGCCAAGGCTACACAGAGAAACCCTGTCTTGAAGAAAACCAATAAATAAATAAATAAATAAATAAATAAATAAATCTTTAAAAAAATATTTGAGCTGGGCAGTGGTGGCCCACACCTTTAATCCCAGCACTTTGGAGGTAGAGGCAGGTGGATTCCTGAGTTTGAGGCCAGTCTGGTCTACAAAGTGAGTTCCAGTACAGCCAGGGCTACATAGAGAAACCCTGTCTCTAAAAACCAAAAAAACAAAAATTATTTGAGAAGACAAGAGCGGTGGCTAAGTGGTTAAGAGCACTGGCTGCTCTTGCAGAGCATATGTCTAATTCCAGGCACCTATACTGTGGCTAACAAGTGTCTGTAACTCCTGTTCCATGGGACTTAATACCTTCTTCTGACCTCCAAGGAGGCAGGCACACGTTGTATATAGCCATACATTTAGGCAAACCCCTGTACGGGCATTGTGGCACGTGATTGTAATCTTGAAGATTGAGAGTCTGAGGCAGAGGGGATTGTTACAAATTTCAGGCCATCCAGGGAGACACAGGGATGATCCAGTCTCCATAAAACAAATAAAAGAGGGTGATATTGGCAAATACTTCATGGTTGACCTGGGTTTCCCTGAGGGCTTGGGTGGGTGACTCACATTCCCAGAGAGCAGGCTCTTTACCGTCAGGTTCTCATCCCCTTCTGTCTTCTGGAGCCTTCTCAGCTTACAAAGCATCTTCTCACACATGTCTCTCACCACAGCCCACAGACTGAGAACTGAACCACAGAGAGAGGAAGTGACTAAACCCAGGGTCTTCTCCTGTCCCTTCATCATGGCATTCCCTGACAAGAACTTCCTGCTTTCCTTTCTACAGAAATTCCATTTTAGGGTCACAAAGCCCTTAGGATCCTGAAATGTGCTGTCACATAACATCTTACGGCCTACCCACCATAGTATGGGTATTTTGGCAGCGTGTTTGACTGTGCACTGAATCTGTGCATGGTGCCTGAGGAAGCCAGTATCTGATCCCCTAGGGCTAGAATGAGTTGCCGTGTGAGTGCTGGGAATTGAAGAAGCCTCCAGAGGAGCAGCCAGATGCCTCTTGACTATTGAGCCATCTCTCCAGACCTTTTGTTTTTGTTTTCTGAGGCAGGGACCCATGTAGCTCAGGCTAGCCTTAAACTTGTTATGTAGCTGAGGATAACCTTGAACTAGTAATCTTTTTTTTTTTTTTTTGGTTTTTCCAGACAGGGTCTCTCTGTAGCCCTGGCTGTCCTGGAACTCACTTTGTAGACCAGGCTGGCCTCGAACTCAGAAATCCACCTGCCTCTGCCTCCCGAGTGCTGGGATCAAAGGCATGCGCCACCACGCCCAGCTAGTAATCTTTTTCATACAATATATTCTGATCACAGTTTCCCCTCCCCCACTCCTCCAGATCCTTTTCACTTCCCCCACCCACCCACCTTCATACCTGCTTTCTCTTTCTCTTTCGAAAAACTAACAGGCAAAAAAAAAAAAAAAAAAAAAAAAAAAAAAAAAAAAAAAAAAAAAAAAAAAAAAAAAAAAAAAAAAAAAAAAAAAAAAAAAAAAAAAAGCCAAACAAACCAGAGGAAAAAAATTTAAAATACAAAATCAAAAACCAAAACCAAAAAATAGCACAAGGAACAGAGAGACACTGGCTGGGGTAGGGGAGAGGGGCTGGGGGAGGGGTAGGGGAAGGGGGGGGAGGGAACAACAGCAAAAACATAAAAACACAAAACCAGGGGACTGGAGAGATGGCTCAGCAGTTAAGAGCACTGACTGCTCTTCTGAAGGTCATGAGTTCAAATCCCAGCAACCACATGATGGCTCACAACCATCCGTAATGAGATCTGATGCCCTCTTCTGGGGTGTCTGAAGACAGCTGCAGTGTACTTACATATAATAAAATTCTATTATTTAAAAAACAACAACAACAACAACAAAAACACAAAGCCAGAAAACAATACACAAGCAAAAAAAAAAAAAAAAAAAAAGCCCAAACAAAGCAATCTTAGACAGACAAAAAGTGTACAAAAGTACATTGAGTTTGTTTTGTGTGGGCCATCTGTTGCTGGGCACAGGTCCTTCTGGTAAGTGTGGTTAATATACCCAGTGAGACTGTATTGGAGAAAACTGTTTCCTTTGCAAGTGGATGTCGCTTAGAGACCTCCCTGTTTAGGGATGGGAGCCCGTATCCACTTCCCTCCCCCTTGCACTGTGCTAGCCCATACCCACTTCCCCTCCCCCTTGCACTGTGCTAGCCCGTGCAGGCTTCCACAGACTGAGAGTTCACATGTGTGTCAGCCCTGGCGTCGGGAACACACTGTTTCTTTGGTGTCATCGTCCCTGCTAGCTTTTACAGTCTTTCTCCTTCCTCTTCCTCTTCCTCATAGCTCCCTGAGCCCTGAAAAGAAAGGTTTGATGAAGACATCCTTTTTAGAACTGATGGCTGTTTTAGGGACAGGTTTCTCTATGTCAACTTGGCTGTCCTGGAAGTCACTATGTAGCCCAGGTTGGCCTCAAACCTAAGATTCTTTTGCCTCAGCCTGGGTTTTGAGTATGCCATCACAGCATTTTCTTTCCTTTCCCCCCCTCTGTCTGTGTCTGTTACTCTCTAAATTATGAAACTGTAAGCTATTCTAGCATGGTGGGTTGTTGTAGAAATTTTTAATCCCAGTCTGGGATTTCTACCCTGCCTTTGATCATCCTTTTCCCAAATAAAAGACACACAGCCTTCATATTTATAATAAGTCTTAAACAGCACAAGAGTTGGGCAGATATCTATTATCTATGTAATTAGAATCTACTTTTTATCGCTAATCCCGAGTTATTTGATATGTTTTATTTATTTGGGCTGTTAACTCCTATTGGCCAGCCCTTGGGGCCATGGTTGTTGACCCCTAACCCATGACATCTAATTAAGTATGTCTTTTATCAAGGTGGGGTAGAAACCCCAGTTTGAAATTAAAAATTTATACAACAGTGGGTCTTATCTACAATTCTAGCCCTTTGCAGGGAGGTGGGTAGAGGCCTCAAGGATCAGGAGTTCAAGGCCAGCCTCAGTTACATGAGAACCTGGTTAAAAAACAAATAACAGGACAGAGACTACCATGAAAGTCTTCAGGAATCAGTACATCACCTTTCAGGGGACCACTCAAGTCTCTGTGAGACTGGTTGTGATTTTACTACATGGACTTGTTATGGAGTTTGTGACCCCTGGGAAAAGAGCATAGACTCAATCCAAATTTATAATTCAAAGATTTATTGGTTACTTGCTAGCAGGATGAAGAATAATTCAAGGTTGCCATGTAGAAAGGATATGGGGGGGGGGGGCTGGCGAGACGGTTCAGTGGGTAAAAGCACTGACTGCTTTTCTGAAGGTCCTGAGTTCAAATCCCAGCAACCACATGGTGGCTCATAACTACCCATAATCCCTTAATGAGATCTGATGCCCTCTTCTGGCGCATCTGAAGACAGCTACAGTGTACTTATGTATAATAATAAATAAATCTTAAAAAAAAAGAAAGGATATGGGTTTGGGTAAGGACCTTTTTTTTTCCTTGTTTCTCTTTCTTTCTTTCTTTCTTTCTTTCTTTCTTTCTTTCTTCTTTTAAAGATTTATTTTATATATATAAGTACACTGTCACTATCTTCAGACACACCAGAAGAGGGCATCAGATCCCATTAGAGATGGTTATGAGCCACCATGTGGTTGCTAGAACTTGAACTCAGGACCTCTGGAAGAGCAGTTAGTGCTCTTAACCGCTGAGCCATCTCTCCAGCTCTGATTTTTTTTTTTTTTTTTTGGTTTTTCCAGACAGGGTCTCTGTGTAGCCTTGGCTGTCCTGGAACTCACTTTGTAAATCAGGCTGGCCTGGTCTCAGAAATCCGCCTACCTCTGCCTCCCAAGTGCTGGGATTAAAGGCGTGCACCACCACGCCCGGCTTCAGCCCTGATTTATTTATCCATATTTTATGTACCTCGATGTTTTGCTACATGGATGTCTGAGTGAGGGAGTGATTCCAAAACTGGAATTACAGAGAGGTGTGAGCTGCTATGTGGATGCTGGGAATTTAACTGGGTCTTTTGGAAGAGCAGCCCATGCTCTTAACCACTGAGCACCCTCTCCAACTACTGGGGAAGGAATTACACAGGATGACCCTCAGTACCTAAGCTAACAAGCAAAAACTGTTCTGTTCTGCCAGGTTAAGTGGTTAAGGCAACTCAAAACAATCTTTGGATATCTGTGTAAACAGTTACAGAAATTAAAAAAAAAAAAAAGTAGCCGGGCGGTGGTGGCACACACCTTTAATCCCAGCACTTGGGAGGCAGAAGCAGGCGGATTTCTGAGTTTGAGGCCAGCCTGGTCTACAAAGTGAGTTCCAGGGCTGGTGAGATGGCTCAGTGGGTAAGAGCACCCGACTGTTCTTCCGAAGGTGATAAGTTCAAATCCCAGCAACCACATGGTGGCTCACAACCATCCTTAATGAGATCTGGCTCTCTCTTCTGGAATGCCTGAAGACAGCTACAGTGTACTTACATATAATAAATAAAATAAAACCTTTAAAAAAAAAAAAAAAAAAAAAAAAAAAAAAAAAAAAAAAAAAAAAAAAAAAAAAAAAAAAAAAAAAAAAAAAAAAAGTGAGTTCCAGGACAGCCAGAGCTATACAGAGAAATCCTGTCTTGAAAAACTAAAAAAAAACAGCGACTGGAGTCACAGACAATCAGCTGGTATGTATCAAGATGAATGCTTAGCAGAAAATGGAACTTCTTTGGCCATAACAGGCTTCAGCAACAGGCATGAAGACAAGGCCTTGATAGTGAAAGACCCAGAACGTAAGGACTCTCACATTCTGACTCAGGAAAGGTGACACCCCAAATCACTCACGAGAAACGGTCTTGATGTAAATCACATGAGGCTTTATGGGGGGTGGGGGGAAGCCAGAGCTCTGGGGACGACTCATATCCCGGAAGTAGATAGAGGAGTCGACCCTGAGGGAAAAGAGGACCTGGTATTTATGGTCCCTCAAGGGGAAGAGAAGGAGGAAGAGGAGTAGGAGATTTTCCCGATTTAACAATATCTATTCTTTCTAAAGAAAATGTCATGAATACAAGGAAGGTGGAAGGGGTACACAGAACATTGTCACGCAATTAGGTGCACAGGTGCAGAAGTGAAATTAAACCACACACACTTGGCAGTGAGCTGTATCTCAATCCATCAACCAAACCACAAACACTTGACAGTGAGCTATATCAGTTGGAAAATACATGCATTCAAAGAACAGTAGGGACAAGCACACAGATTAAAGAAATGTTCAGAAAAAAAAAATAAAGCCGGGCGTGGTGGCGCATGCCTTTAATCCCAGCACTTGGGAGGCAGAGGCAGGCAGATTTCTGAGTTCGAGGCAAGCCTGGTCTACAGAGTGAGTTCCAGGACAGCCAGGGCTACACAGAGAAACCCTGTCTCGAAAAAAAAAAAAAAAAAAAAAGGAAATGTTCAGGCTATTTTGTTCAGCTATGTAAAGGCTTTCTGCTAATAGTGAAAGCTCTTTTCCTAGTTTCAGTGTCTTTGTGACCTGTTACATTTTTCTCAGGATCTTTCAATAGAAAGCTTCAGGGAAAGAAGCAAGGGTTCTGGGATTCGGCCATTTCCAGGAACTCACACCTCTACAGAAAGAGAAGATTCATCGCCCAGAGAGATATGGAATAGCTGGGAGGTAGAATCACACTTAAGATCCTCAGGTAAATTATCCTAATGAGGGCTGGTGAGATGGCTCAGCAGGTAAGAGCACCCGACTGCTCTTCCGAAGGTGATAAGTTCGGATCCCAGCATCCACATGGTGGCTCACAACCATCCGTAACGAGATCTGGCGCCCTCTTCTGGAGTGTCTGAAGACAGCTACAGTGTACTTACAAATAATAAATAAAATAAATCTTTAAAAAAAATGTTATCCAAATGAAAGAGAGATAAACCAGGCATGGTGGGGTTGAGGCTGTGGAATCCACTGGGAAAGACCAAAGACTTCATTATATGAATTTATTCTTACTGCTCTCAGAAGGACCACGGCCTTAGAGCCAAACATCCTGCCCTGCAGGGGGAGGTTATGGTGGGGTTTTGTTGTTGTTGTTTTTAATTTTTTTATTAAGCCGGGCGTGGTGGCGCACGCCTTTAATCCTAGCACTCAGGAGGCAGAGGCAGGCGGATTTCTGAGTTCGAGGCCAGCCTGGTCTACAAAGTGAGTTCCAGGACAGCCAGGGCTACACAGAGAAACCCTGTCTCGAAAAAAAAAAAAAAAGAAGAAAAAAAAATTTTTTTATTAGATTTTTTTGTTTGTTTGTTTTTTTGAGACAGAGTTTCTCTGTATCCACCCCTGCTCCCCTGCCTGCCCACTCCTACTTCTTGGCCCTGGCATTCCCCTGTACTGGGGCATATAAAGTTTGTAAGACCAAGGGGCCTCTCTTCCCAATGATGGCGGACTAGGCCCTCTCCTGCTACAAATGCAGCTAGAGACACAAGCTCTGGGGGTACTGGTTAGTTCATATTGTTGTTCCACCTATAAGGTTGTAGACCCCTTCAGCTCCTTGGGTACTTTCTCTAGCTCCTCCATTGGGGGCCCTGTGTTCCATCATATAGATGACTGTGAGCATCTACTTCTGTATTTGCCAGGCACTGGCATAGCCTCATTCGAGATAGCTATATCAAGATCCTTTCAGCAAAATCTTGCTGGCATATGCAATAGTGTCTAGGTTTGGTGGCTGATTATGGGATGGATTTCCAGGTGGGGTAGTCTCTGGATGGTCCATTCTTTCATCTTAACTCCAAAATTTGTCTCTGTAACTCCTTTCATGAGTGTTTTGTTCTCTATTCTAAGGAGGAATGAAGTATCCACACTTTGCTCTTCCTTCTTCTTGTATGGTGGGATCTTAAGAACATCAGAAAGGGGGGCTGGTGAGATGGCTCAGTGGGTAAGAGCACCTGACTGCTCTTCCAAAGGTGATAAGTTCAAATCCCAGCAACCACATGGTGGCTCACAACTATCCATAACAAGATCTGGCTCCCTGTTCTGGAGTGTCTAAGACAGCTACAGTGTACTTACATATAATAAATAAAATAAATCTTAAAAAAAAAAAAAGAACATCAGAAAGGTCTGTGTTGCATGGAATCCACACCGGGCAGGACAATGGCTTTAGCTCCCTTGGTTCCTTACTTTTCAGCTCTACAGTAATAAAAAACCATCTCACCCTTTTCCCACAGCAATTAGCAAAGGCAGCTATTAGGGCTGGAGAGATGGCTCTGAGGTAGTCAGAGCTCTTCCATAGCTCCTGAGTTCAATTCCCAGCAACCACATGGTGATAGCCGGGTGTGGTGGTGCACGCCTTTAATCCCAGCACTTGGGAGGCAGAGGCAGGTGGATTTCTGAGTTCGAGGCCAGCCTGGTCTACAAAGTGAGTTCCAAGACAGCCAAGGCTATACAGAGAAACCCTGTCTTGAAAAACCAAAAAAAAAAAAAAAAACCACAAAAAAACAAAACAAAACAAAACAAACACATGGTGGCTCACAACCATTGGTAATGGGATCTGATGCCCTCTTCTGGTGTGTCTGAAAACAGCTACACTGTACTCATATAAATAAAATAAATCTTAAATATTCTTTTTTTTTTTTTTTTTTTTTTGGTTTTTCGAGACAGGGTTTCTCTGTATAGCCCTGGCTGTCCTGGAACTCACTCCGTAGACCAGGCTGGCCTCGAACTCAGAAATCCGCCTCCTCTGCCTCCTGAGTGCTAGGATTAAAGGCGTGCGCCACCACTCCTGGCCAAAGGCAGCCATTATTAATACCTCACAGCCCAGTTTTCTATTCTAATCTCACCTGCAGGCCACTGGGCTGGCCTGGGCACACAACTGTAATACTTTTAATGTTTGCTGTGCATTTTCACTTCCTTACTGCTAAGCCCCTCACTCCACCTCTCTTATCCCCTATTGCATCTCCCAGGAACAGTCTTTTGGCCCCCAGACCCTTAGGGTGTGCCTGGCTCCATATTGTTTCTCCAGTCATCATAGGGATGTGTCTAAGTTATTACTCAGATCTGAGAGCTTTAGTGATTGGGATAGAGCAGTTCACTCTGAGCAGGGGAAACCACAGTCCCTTGCAGATAGGGCTGGCTGTCACATCCCCACAGCGGCAACTGTAACCCCAAGATTTAGGAGATGCAGGTGAAGCTGGGCATGGTGGCACACGCCTTTAATCCCAGCACTCAGGAGGCAGAGGCAGGCAGATTTCTGAGTTCGAGGCCAGCCTGGTCTACAAAGTGAGTTCCGGGACAGCCAGGGCACACAGAGAAACCCTGTCTCAAAAAACAAAAAAATACAAAAAAAAAAAAAAGAGAGAGATGCAGGTGTGGGGAGCAGTAACTCAAGGTCATCTTAAGCAATGCATAGCAAGTGTTTCTCCTGACCTCTGCTTCATGGCCTGCTTCCAGGTTCCTGCCTTGACTTTGCTCTGATGGTCATCAATGATGGACTGTAACTTGTAAGATGTAAACCCTTCCTCTCCCTTGCTTTGGTCATAGTCTTCAACATAGGAACAGAAAGTAAATTAGGACAAGGAGGCATTGGAGGGAATGTGATCAAATGCTTTATATTTGTGTGTGAAAATAGCGTGAAGTCTATTGTATTGATATAGGTGATTAACCTATATCAGTAAACAAAAAGCTTGAATGTCCAAATGCACAAAAAAAAATCGTAAAAATTATTACAACTCTGTTCAGCAACCTGCAGCCTGGGGAAACCTGTCAGGTCTACAAAGATTTATTGGATCTTTCTTTGGATATTTCTTTTCTTTTTTTTTCTTTTCTTTTTTTTTTTTTTTGTTTGTTTGTTTTTCAAAACAGGTTTTCTCTGTGTAGCCCTGGCTGTCCTGGAACTTACTCTGCAGACCAGGGTTGGCCTTGAACTCAGAAAACTGCCTGCCTCTGCCTCCAAATGCTGGGATTAAAGGCCTGTGCCACCACCGCCCAGCAACTGTGATATTTCTAAGGCAGCTTAAAGAGACAGGAGGCAGAAAAGACAGGGGCCTGACTTTCAACTGCTAAGACACACTATATTTATTAGTGCACTTAGCAAGAGGCAGCCTCTCTCCCACGGGAAATTGAGGGGTCTACAGGTAGAGGGGGCTGGCTGAAACCATTTATAGCGTTGGGATGAGGGACTTGGCAGTAAGGAAGTTGTTATTTTCCAAAACAAAGTATCCTAAGATACATCTAGGATGTCCATAAGAACAAAAAGTTATCCATAACCTTGTAGGAATTTTGTTTTACAGATGTACCAGGGGTACTTCAGGAGACCACGTGCCATCTTCCAGGGCCCACAGCCTCCTCTTGGTTTCCATGATCCTCCCTTCCAGACAGTCCCCCAAGCTCACAGTACCCAGCCTGAGATTTACATATTTGGTCTCACGTGACCCACTGGTTCCCTAGACCCCAGTGCTCCCACCGTGGAGGGGCAGTAGAGGCCCAGCTCCAGGGCTTCAGGACAAAACAGAGCAGGGCGGAGATAAGGGGCGGGGCCTCGGGAAGGGGCGGGGCCTCGGGTGGGGTTCTGGACTCCCAGAAGGAAACCTTGAGCAGACCTTTGGACTTGGCTCTGGGGAAATCGCATCAGCTGGTGACTCAGCTCCCCCCAGACATAAAATCACAAAAGAGTTTTTGTTAGATGCTGATTGGGGAGGGAGTGGCTGAGCGAAGTGGGAAAGGGATGCCAGACTCCTTTTAGAAGGCCAGACCTCTGCAGTTTGAGCCAGGGGCCGCCTGGAGCTGCCCGGGACGGCCTGGGACGGCCCGGAACTGACGGCTCGGAGCCATCCCCGAGGGAGCAACTGGGCTTGGTGATTTCTGAGAGTCCATGCAGTTGGTCCTGTGTGGATTCACCAGGTAGTTGCTGAGTGCAATGTTAGCCAAACCTATCAGAACGTTTGTGAAATGTTAAACAAGGGCAAAGTGACAAATCCGATCCCCTGATGGGATGTGAGATGGGACAGAGAGAGATGGCTCAGCAGTTCTGAGCACTTGCTTGCACGGGAAGTCGCTGTGAAGTCGCTGTGAAGTCGCTAGGTTAGACCACTCCTGTGGGTGGAAAAGGAAGAGTTTATTCAAACTGCCAAGGCTATCTCTCAAGGGTCAAAAAGGCAGGGAAAGCCTTGGCAGTTATAAAGAGAGGGGCTAGCTTACAGGAGGAAGGTTATAAGCCAGAACAGCCTGGAGGTTCAGAGTGGTGGAGGGAGATTTGTGGTCGAAAGAGCCCAGGGACTTTGGTATGTGTTACAGTTATATGTTAATAGGGAACTAGTTGTCACATTTGCCCCATTTGGTAGGGAAAGATTAGGGAAATGGCCATTTCATAGGTTTCTGGAGAACGCTGAGTGTAAGCTTTTGTTTATCCCCAGACAAACTTGTTTTATTCTGAGTCCAGCCTGAGCTGAGCCCAGACTGTCATTTGGGGGCTCTGTCAGGAGTGCTGCCGTTTTAGGGGCTTGAGGATTGGGGCCTAGCATTGCTCTTCCAGAGGACCAGGGTTTGATTCCCTGCACCCACACAGCAGCTCAGAAGTCTGTAACTCCAGTTTAGGAGATCTGACCCCCTCTTCTGGCCTCTTAGGGTAATGCGTGTTCATGGAACACAGGCACAGAAGCAAGCAAAACACCCATGCAGACCAGGCTGGGAAAAATAAAATAAAATAGAAAGCTGGGCATGGTGGTTCATACTTATAATCCCAACACGGAAGGACTGCGTGAGGTGAAGGCCAGTCTTGGCCACTGAGGAAGTTTCTAGCTAGCCGGGGCTATCTAGTTGAGACCCTATCTCAAAAGCAAACAAAAACAAGTAAATAATAAATCCCACCCCTGCTGTGAAGAACTCACTGGAGAAGAACAGATGGGAGAAGAGGGAGGTCTCCCCATGGCCTGGTCCTGGGGGAGCCTTCTCTGCATCCCTACATTGCTTTCTTATTTGAGGTGGACAGTGATACACCTCCTTCCAGGCCCGTGGGTGGCCCCGAGTTCCCCTGACCCTCAATTCAACATCAAAGAACTTGTTGCAGAAACCTGCACCTCATCAAGGCCTGTTTCACTGCAGTCCTTGGAGTAGGCACAATGATACCCTTTGCTCCGGTCACCAAAGCCACCGTCCTCCTCTGACCACACCCTGGGCTCCACTGAGCCCTCACCTGTTTGGGAGGAAGCCAAAGCCGACTGGACTGGCCTGCTGTCAACCTCATGTACACTCTGCTAAGCTCAGCGCATCAGTGGCTCTGTGACAGCCCTGTGCCCAGCTTGCAGCAAAGGCTCTTTCTAAGGTCCACACCCAGCCTCCCCAGAGGAGGCAGCAGGGAAGAGCACGTTCTCGCTGACTTCCCTGGAGTCTTGGCTTAGATCGCTGGGCTCTGGCCAGCACTGAGGACCCATCTGTTCTCAGCCATCACACAGTAGCAGCCACCAGCCTCAGAAGATGGTATTCAAACCTTCAGAAACCTGAGGCCATGTCGGAGGAGGTACAGCCACTGATGACAAGTCCCTAACAAGGTGCAAAGCGCAGGACATCCTCCTGGCCCCATGCTCTGTCTCAACAAAACACAAGGTGTTTACTGGTCAGTTAATGAGAGACCGGCTCTCCCCGTAGCTTCCACCTGAGGTCCGCAGGGCATCCAGTTCTGAGGAAGGGGGGTGAGAACATACCCCCTCATACCTGTTTAGACAAAGCGTTTTAATGTCAAGGGTGGCAAGATGGCTCAGTGGATAAGGCCTGAAGACCTGAATTTGATCCCCAGGACCCACACAGTGGAAGAGATACCCATTCTTGAAAGCTATCTTTTGTAAGTGGTGGCAGAGCTGTGCTGGGAGTGTGCCTCTCCCATGTACCCCTCATTCCATTAGTCTGCGACTCCATTTCATAATGTCCTGAAGACAATGAAACGACACGGAGGAGAAGCTAAACCTCCTTTGCAAAGCTCGGTATGTGGCTGAGTGATAGAGCAATCCGCAAGCATGTGAAGGCTCTGAGCACCATCCCTGGGCCTGCTGAGTGCACAGAGGGAGGACAGACCTCCGGTGAGGTACCGTGCTGGGGAGCACTCAACTGTGGGTCTCTGAGCTTCTACTTATGGACATTGCCCAGATGTCACTAGATTTAAGTGCCATTCATGCTTCCAAAAATGGTCACCTACTTCTATCCAGGTGGCCTGTACAGAGGTAGAAGGGAAAGGGACAGGGAGAACAAAGGGGCTAAATAACTTGCAGGAGGCTGTGTGCCTAAGAGGGGAGAGTGGGACGCAGGAGGACTCAACAACAGCTTTGCGTTGACCCTGGTCTGGGTGACTCATGGGAACTTTTAAAGAAAAACCCTACAGAATGACTTCCAACACAAAGTTAAGTGTGCTGGGGTGTGGAGGCAGAGGCAGGAGAAGCTCTTGAGTTCAAGGCCAGCCTGGTCTACAGATTAAATTTCAAGGCATCCAGGGCTACATAGAGAAACCCTGTCTCAAAACAGACAAACTAAACAAACAAACAAACAAACAAACAAAAACACTAAAACAGTGGTATGGGGGGAATCCAAATCTCCCTAAACATCCAGTCTCTTGACTGTGGGCTCCTGGGAAATGTGGAAGACCCAAAACTTAACTTGTCGGCCTCCCCTGCCCAAGGGCCAGGTAACTTGCTGGGATGCTGGAAGTTGTAGTTCTTAGAAAACAACAGGGGCTGGTGAGATGGCTCAGCGGGTAAGAGCACCCGACTGCTCTTCCGAAGGTGACAAGTTCAAATCCCAGCATCCACATGGTGGCTCACAACCATCTGTAACGAGATCTGGCGCCCTCTACTGGAGTGTCTGAAGACAGCTACAGTGTACTTACATATAATAAATTAAAAAATCTTAAAAAAAAAAAAAGAAAAGAAAACAACAAAGCCACATGGGAAAATACTGTGGCCATATGGGTTTGTCCTTAAAGGACTTTGCAATATGTTGTCCCAGGGCCACTCAGCTAAGAACTTCAGGGAGTGGTCCTGACCAAAGCCCATCCTAGCCAGCATTTTAATTAAAGCATGCGTCAAATCTGGCTCAAAATCATGGAACTGGTGTTCCTCTTTTGGCTCTCAGGATTAACAAATGAAAAATAGGTTATATATGTTCTCACATATATAATATATAAGTATATAAAGGGAAGAACCAGATCACAGAAAAACGTCAATCAAAACAAACCTGCAAAAGTGTAACTATCTTGGTGTCCAGTGTGTGGGGTTTTCTCAAGATCTTCTGGGCTCTGTGGCCTTGGCTCTCTGCAGCACACACAGCTTATCTCGGAGGTTTAGGTGAGCTCCATTCCACAGCTCCTGCTGTCCTGGGGAACATTCCATGGTCTTGGCCTCTCCAACTTGCTAGGATCTCCACGGCAGCTGAGGATACACCGTCACTCATGGCCTCTCATGGCCTATCTTCAGGGCCTCCAGTCCTGCCTCACAGAGCCAAGTCTCAGCTGCTCTCCATGATCTCTTCATGCCTTCAAAGCCAGCATCCCCTGAGTGACCATTACTCGTCACCAAGTCCAGCTGTCAGCATGAAGTGCGGCTGTGCCCCCCTCTGGACCACAATTTTCATTTTACTGACCCTGCGGAAATATTCCCAGATTTTACCTCAGTGATGCTGGTCTCTTGTTAATCACAGTCCTAGCTGACCAGTGCCAATTGTCCCAGTAAAGGCTTCATGTTAGTGGTCCTGGTCTCTTATTGATGATAGCTGGCTCTCAAGCTCCAGATGACCATAACCACAGATTCTTAATAAACGCATGAATGGCCCTGACAGAGTCTTTACTTCCCTCTGAAACGTCATAAGCCAGACCCCCCATCGTCCACACTGCTCAAAGTATTACCCTCTTAGATCCCACAACAACCTACTAAGTTCTGAACACTCAGTGGCTTTTCTAGCCCAAAGTTCTAAAGTCCTTCCTGGAGTGGAAGAAAAAAAATGGGCAGAACTATCACAGCCATTTCCCATGAACCTGGTACCAATTTCTGGTTTAGTTTGCTTTCTATTGTGGTTAACACCATGACCATAAGCAGCTTGGAGAGGAAAGGGTTTATTTGGGTCAGCGGTTACAAGTTCAACATCAGGGGAAGCCAAGGCAGGAACCTGGAGGCAGAAACTAAAACAGAGGTCATGAGGGGTGCTGTAGACTGGCTTGCTTCCCCTGGGATTCTCAGCCTGCTTTCTTGTACAACTCCAGGACCACCAGCCCAGGGGTGGCACCATGCACAAGTGAGGACTGGTCCCTCTCACATCAGTCACTAACCAAGAAATGACCTCATGACTGTCCTACGGGAGAATCCATGGGGACATTTTCTCAGTTTAGGTTCCAACTTGTGTCAACTTAACAAAAAAAAAAAACCCCAAAAAACAAAAAAAAAAACACCTGCTTGGGACAACGGTCAGTGGACTCCTGGACTGGCAAGTCAGTTGTCCTAGGGAATCAGAGGGGACTTGTTGGAAAGATTGGTGGGAGTGGGTGTAAAGCTGGATCAAGTAAGTGTCCAGTAAACTTCTCAGCACCCAGCAAGAGAGTTAGAGCCTGGTCTGGAGAGATGGCTCAGCGGTGAAGAGCACTGACTGCTCTTCCAGAGGTCCTGAGTTCAATTCCTAGTAACCACATGGTGGCTCAGAACCATCTGTAATGGGATCTGATGTCCTCTTCTGGTGTATCTGAAGACAGCTACAATGTACTCACATAAAATAAATAAGTAGATAGATATCTAGATAGATAGATATTTAAAAATAATAATAATTGGGTACACATTGATAGCTGCCCTGGGGTAGACCAGTGGCCTCTGAGATTTGGGGTGAGTGGTTGGTCCCAAGAAGGTGACAGTCTTCTTTAGTGACTGTGGTATTTCCCCACACACAGTTCTAAGGAGGTGTCAGGGCCCTGGCTGGGGATGCTTGGTCTGTTTGAGATAGTAAAACTGGAAAGGGGACAGAGTCCAGAAGGACAAGCTTGGTGATGAGCTAAGGAGCTGAGGGGTAAGTAAGCAAATAAGATCTACCCAGCACTGGAGCAGACATGGTCCCTTTTTGCTCTATTCTTTGTCCACTGGCATGGTTTGGGGCCTCTGGTCCTCCTGCCTCAGCGTGTTTCCTCACAGCAGGCTAGGACTCTCCTACTTCTGACTTCAGGCCCTTGGCATGTGTGACATTCTTGCCTCTCCTGTGGCTGCCCAGCCCACCTCTGACCACAGCACAGCTTGCAGCCTTCTCCCTGCCCTTCTGTGTCTGCTGCTCTTAAGTCTTCAGGGCAATCTGTCAAGATGAATTGGACACTGAGCTGGCTCTCTCTGGAGACACAAGGAAAGGCCTAGATGTCGCAGCAAGACTCATGTGGGAAAGATTCCTGTGATGAAGCTGACGTGTGGCCAGAGGCCGACCCACCACAGACCAGGAAGAAAAGATGCCTTCTTAGAGGCTCCGGGGATGGAGAGAATTTGTTCTGCTTGATCTTTCACCCCCTTCCCATCTTCTTGCTTTTCTCCCTAATTCTTAAAAAGGCACCCCCTCCAATGACTGGCAGAGCCCTTGTCACCTCCAGAGCTGATCTCTGTGCGTGGAACATTCTTGGTTTAATTTCTTGGGTGAGTTGACAGATCCAGTTATCACACAAATCATCCTATTTTCCTACGAGACACTTTAAGGAGGAAGGCGAGTTTATCTAACCTTACTTACTCCAGGCGAAATGCAATATTTCCCACCCTTATCCCAGCATCTGCCATTGATCTGGGAATTGGTCACAGTTCAGCTGTGGCTGCAGATCACTGCAGCTCCAGGCTGAAGAATGAAACAATAGGTTCCTCTGTATTCTCAACACGCTTTGAGGCCACAGCCTGATTCCTCACCTCTGGGCAGTGCCCACCCCTCCTCCCATGATCTCCTCTCTCTCTCTCAGAACATCTGTCCTCAAAAGCCATTCAAACTCCTCAGCCCAGGGTGACCCCAGGGTCCAGCCCAGGAAACCTGCTAAGTTTAGAAGCCCTGGTGTCCAGTTGGTTGATGTCCTAGTTCGATGCCCCTAATCCTGGCACTCAGGAGGCAGAGGTAGGAGGAGTTTAAGGTCAGGCTCGGCTCTATAGTAATGGTTTCATCCAGACAGCCACACACAATCCTAGTATCCTGAGGACAGAAGCTTGGGTGTTAATGCTTATCACAGTCACCCAGCCCGAGCGTATATGGACATGCTGTCAGCAGTAAAGGCACCCACAGCTGAGCACCACAGGTGTCAAGGCGGGCAACTTTAAGTGGCACATCAGCTAGAAATAGTCTTGCTCTTATAGTACCATTAACAATAACATTGTGCTATTTTTGTAGGTGACTACGGCTTTCACACACATGCTTTCTCTTTTAGTTTTTATGACAACCTATGAATAGACACATTGGATTTCTGTTAATAGTCCAGACTTCATAGAGGAGAAAGGCGAGGCGTAAAGTGCTGAAGAGCACAGCCCTCACAGAAGGGAAAGCTCCCTCTCATGCACTGTCCACGTGTCTCCAGGCCCACTGGCCACTCAGCAACTGCAACAGTCGTGGGTACTACAATTGGCTTCACAGCCACACAACCCTAACGTGTATGGCTACTTTGTTCATTAAGACCCTTAGGGACAGGGCTCCATGGTGGCTTGTGTCAGGAGGGGGAGTCGTAGCTACTTAGTCCCTACCTCGTCATAGCTAAACCATTGGATCAAATATATAAAATGGGCGCAGGAGAGATGGTCCAGAAGTTGTGAACATTTGCTCCTCTTGCAGAGGACCTGGGATCCGTTCCCAACACCAACATGTGGTGGCCAACTCCACTGCCAGGAGATTCCTATTCTGAACTCCATGGGCACCAGGTACATCCCCATGCAGGCAAAACACTCATACACACAATACATTTTCTAAATTCTGTAAAATGGTTATGTCAAGACAACACCAAAGACATCTGGGAAACCTTCCCAATCAGCTGAGAACATTCTAGAAGCCTGATCCAGAAACTCTAGTTAGTGACCTTGTTTCCCAAGCAAAAAAAAAAAAAAAAAAAATGTAGGGAGATTTATAAGCACTCAAACACCCTTAACATAATTGCCATAGCAGTGATGATTATGTAACCCTAATGCCAGTCAAGGTCATGTGTGGTCAGTCCATCCAATACCCTAAGTATGTACTTCCTGTTTTGAGAACCCTGTCAGCAAGCAAACACACATGGAGACGTCTGGGTCTGGCTGGAAGACACTAGTAGATGAAAATATAGAGATAAAATCAGGAAGGATTCTGTCTTTGTAGCTTTTAACTAAGTTTGGACTTCACAGAGCATCTGGGAGTCCAGGGTACCCATCCACACTTCAGTCTTCATCTTACCCAATACATCACGTCCTGTTCCTTCATTGTCTCAATGCTCAAGAACCAGCTCACCCACGATGGCATGAGACAACAGCCAGAAAGTGCCGGAATGTGGCCAGAGTTATTTAGGAAGCACTTATCACTTCTTGCTTATGGGCTCATCCCACAATAAATACCTACTGTGTGCCAGGTAAGATGGATAGACTCAGAGTGGGTATACCTTCCAGGCACCTGGAAGAGAACAAGAAGAGGTGGTGGTTCCCTCGAGAACAGTGAGGGAGTGAGCTGAGTCAAGACAAAGCTTACAGGTCAGAAGGGCATCACTGATGAGTGTGACAACGTGACAGGACCAGGAAACCAGGGCTAGCGACCAGCCAGGCGAGTCACAGTTGTGAATGGAACATTGCCTGTGGAAGAACAAAGATGAACAAACCATGATTCTGACAGGGGGAAAGACAAAGGACAGACTTTCAGGAAATGGTTGCCATGGCCACACACCGGAGGCAAACAGTTTCAGATTCCTTCCGGGTTCTAACTGTATATACTGACTGGTATTGGCACCAGCACTTCCTTGAGAAAGGATAACATCTTATGAGACAATTCACTTTGATATGGTGGCTAATGCAACACCCAAATGCAAAACCCATTATGTCACTCGGGCAGGTTTGGACCCTTGGTCAGTGCTAGGATTACAGATACTCTATGCAGGAAAGAAGTGATTGAGTAAAATTATCAGAACTTCTCAAAAGGTTTGCTTAGACACAAGATATATAGTCAACAATGCTGACAGGAGCCCCACACCTGTCACTGAGGAGGTCGAGGCAAGGACATTTGGGATTTAGGGTCATTCTTGTCTCCATAGCAAATTTGAGGCCTAGGACAAACATACACACAGATAACAGGGCCTGCCTAGAAAACCGAAGAGCGGTTCTGAGGAGATGGTTCATTAGGTAGGGGCACTGAGTGCTCAGGCAGAGCACCCAAGTTTGGTTCCCGGCAGCCTCATGGCAGGAGCTTCATTCTCCAGGGATCTGTCACCATCCTCTGGCTTCCACAGATGTCAGGGATGCACATCGAGCCTAGACAGACATACAGACAAAACGCCCACACGCATAAAGTGAAACAAGTAAATCTTTTTATTTATTTATTTATTTATTTTTAGTTTTTTGAGACAGGGTTTCTCTGTATAGCCCTGGCTGTCCTGGAACTCACTCTGTAGACCAGGCTGGCCTTGAACTCAGAAAACTGCCTGCCTCTGTCTCCCAAGTGCTGGGATTAAAGGCGTGCGCCACCACTGCTCGGTGAAAACAAGTAAATATTGAATAAGAAAAAGAAAAGGTGGGGACGGTGGCACACTGGTCCCTACTCAAGTGTTTCAGGGAGTTCCCAAACCTGAGCTCCAGGAATGGAGTTTGTCAGAGTTACAGGCATGGGCAGGCCATCACACTCCACTTTAGGACTGTTTCTGTTTGCATACCTATAAATAGAGTAACAGTCATCACTGCACAGAGCTACAAGTCAGAGTGGCATGTGTACAAACCCTTACAACGGTCCCAGGCAGAGCAAATACATGCCTGTTGCTAAATTATTATTGATCTGGTGCCTGCCGGAGGTCAAACCCAGCGCTTTGATGGGTATGTGCTAAGCCCTATCACTCAGCATGGCCACTGAGTTAAATCCAGAGGGCATGGTGTTGTTAACATTAAGATATTTTTAGGGGAGATGGCTCAGCGGTTAAGAACACTGACTGCTCCTCTGAAAGGTCCTGAGTTCAATTCCCAGCAACCACATGGTGGCTCACAACCACCTGTAATGGGATCTGATGCCCTCTTCCAGTGTGTCTGAAGACAGCTACAGTGTACATACATACATAAAATAAATAGATAAACATTTAAAAAATGAGTGTTTGTTTGTATATATGTAAGTTCACCATGTGTGCCCGGTGCTGATGTCCAGGGAGGGCAGAAGAGGGTGTTGGATCACCTAGAACTGGAGTCACAGGCTGTCATAACCCACCAGGTGGGACTGAGCCCAGGCCCTCAGCAAGAGCAAACAGTGCTCTCAACCGCTGAGCCTTCTCTGAGAGAACCAGTATGTTGGGGGAGGGAGGGTATTGCTGTTGTTTTATTTTGTTTTGTTTCGTTTTTTGTTTTTATTTGACAGAAGGCTTCACTGTTTGGTTTGCTGTCCTAGAACTCACTATGTATACCAGGCTGGCCTCAAACTTAGAGATCTGCCTGCCTTTGCCTCCTGAGTGCTAGGATTAAAGTTGTGTGCCACCACTGAATGGCCCTTGGGTATTTTGTTAGTTTTTTGTGTATTTTCTTTCTTTTTTTTTTTTCCTCGGTCCGGTCAACCCTGCTGGCTCCGGTCGGCTCCACTTGCTCCCGTTGGTCCCACTTGCTTTCTCCGGTCCAAGGATTCGTTTATTATTATTATACATAAGTACGCTGTAGCTGACTTCAGACGCACCAGAGGAGGGCGCCAGATCTCATTACGGGTGGTTGTAAGCCACCATGTGGTTGCTGGGATTTGAGCTCATCACCTTTGGAAGAGCAGTCAGGTGCTCTTACCCGCTGAGCCATCTCACCAGCCCCCGTGTGTGTATTTTAATTATGAGTATATGTGTGGGTCTGTGTGTGAATGTGGGTTTGTTCACATGTGAATACAGGTCTTCACAGAATCCAGAAGAGGATGTTGGATTTCTTAGAGTTAAAGTTATACATGGGATTGTAAGGTGCCTACTGTGGGTGCTAGCAATTGAACATAAGTCCTCTGGAAGAGCAGTCAGTGCTCTGCTCTTAATCTCTCCAGCCCAGCTTGCTCACTTGCTCTTTCTTTCTTTCTTTCTTTCTTTCTTTCTTTCTTTCTTTCTTTCTTATTTTTCTTCAAGACAGGGTTTCTTTGTGTAGCTCTGGCTGTCTTGGATCTCCATCTGTAGATCAGGCTAACCTTTAACTCAGAGATCTTTCTGCTTCTGCCTCCAGAGTTCTCGAATTAAATATCACACACACACACACACACACACACACACACACACACCATCTATAGCAGAATTTTGGATGGCTTGATCTTGTATATGTAGCCATGCTGAGAGCTCACAAGGCTCCCACTCCTGGTACCAACTTCTTTCTTAGTTAGGGTATCCACTGCTGTGAAGAGACACCATGACCAAGGCAACTCTTTTTTTTTTTTTTTTTTAAAGATTTATTTTATTTATTATATGTAAGTACACTGAAGCTGTCTTCAGGCATTCCAGAAGAGGGTGCCAGATCTCATTAAGGATGGTTGTGAGCCACCATGTGGATGCTGGGATTTGAACTTATCACCTTCGGAAGAGCAGTCGGGTGCTCTTACCCGCTGAGCCATCTCACTAGCCCCCCAAGGCAACTCTTATAAAGGAGAATATTTAACTGAGGCTGGCTTACAAGTTCAGAGGTTCAGTCCATTATCATCAAGGCAGGAACATCAAGCCTACACTGCACCTTCTAAAAGCTAGCTAGCAAAGAGGGACATTCTGTTTTGAGCAGAGTCTGATCAGTATGGTTTTGTTGTCTGTTTGGGCCTTATGGAATAAAATAGCCTTGGCTGGCTGACTATAATATATATATATATATATATATATATATATATATATATATATATATATATATATAGCCTGATCTCCCTGCCTCCAATTTTCAAGTGCTGGGATTACAGGCATGTAGCACCACACCCAGATCGGTCAGCATCCTTTGTCTTCAGTTTGCTCCTTCCCTAGAGACGCTTTTGAGTGGACATCTACTTCTTGAATAATCTTCATGAAGCTACTTCTTAGCTTGTTCTTTAAAGACAAGGTCTCACTCTAACCCAGATTGGTCTGGAACTCACTCTGTAGCCTAGGCTGGCCTTGGAGCAAGCCTCTTGCCTCAGGCTCCCAAATAATGGGATAGCAGGTATGAACCACTAGGCCCAGGTTTTATATAATCTTTCTATAAAAAAGCAAAACAAAACAAAACAAAAGCCTGTTTATGTATGAGAAAGGATCCACAAATTTAAACTTACTCTTCCCAAGTTGCTGAGTCATTACGAAGTCCTCTGGTCCNGGCCTTGGAGCAAGCCTCTTGCCTCAGGCTCCCAAATAATGGGATAGCAGGTATGAACCACTAGGCCCAGGTTTTATATAATCTTTCTATAAAAAAGCAAAACAAAACAAAACAAAAGCCTGTTTATGTATGAGAAAGGATCCACAAATTTAAACTTACTCTTCCCAAGTTGCTGAGTCATTACGAAGTCCTCTGGTCCACCAAGTACAGGGGGTTGACAGCTGTGTAGCTCTTTGGTACACAGCCATTTTTTTTTAATGGAAAGGAGTATTCAGCTCTCAGCATTCACAAATGTCAAAGGCAGCCCTTCCCTCCTCCCCCCTCCCCCTCCCCCCTTCACACCTCCCCCCCCCTTCCCTCCTAGAGGAGGTAGAGCCCGCCTGTCCTGCAGCCGGTGTCCTTATAGGTAAGGGACTGCTGATAATCAGGGCCAGCGTGATAGCTGGGGTCAGTACTGAAAGCTGCCTAGCTTAATAACCTCTTCCCTCCCCCACGAGGCAGGCGGACTGCCTTTGATCATTCGCCCTTGTGCCCGGCCTGAGCGAAGGGGCTTTCCCTGAGAAAACAGCTCTATCTATAAATATACCACTAGGTTAGGACTGTGTGTCCACAGCGGTCCTTAGGGAAGCCACACCTCCAGAGAGGGGCATAAATCCACTGCTTTCCCAGGGTCTTCAGGAACACAGAAACAGGAAATGAGGAGGGTTAAGGAGAGACCCCTTGTGGAGGTGCTTGTCCTAAGAGAGTGGGAGGATTTGCTGAGGAACTCCCCGCCCCCCCCAAAAAAAATGCATGTTAAATTTCAAATAAAGTTAAAATCTGAATCATCCCAATACTGTATCCCAGACTCAGGCTGAAGCAAGAGAAGTTCAAATTTGGGGTCAGCTTGGCTACATAGCAAGTTTCCTGTCAAGCTGCCCTACCATGGCAGGACCTTGTCTAAATAACAAACAATATCCTTTTGCCTTGATCAGTGCTGGGAACTGCTGGGAACGGAACCCAGAGCATTCTGCATGCAAAGCTCTGCTTCAGCATATTATCACACCTCCGACATAGGGCTGTTTTATATACATACCCACTGCCTTTGAGATAGACCCTGCTTCCACAGTTAACAAGTCAACTCCCAAGTGGCCATTTCTCACTGGCAGGATCTGTTCAAACAAGGCTTGGAGCCTTAAGGACTTAAACCAGCCTCTGTGCCCTCAGCACAAAGTTCAATATATAGCCAAGAAATGTTAGCCGGGGGCACCAGGACCTCTGTTGTTTTATGGGTTACAAGACAATGTTGCTACAACTTCTGTATTTGAGTGTCTTGACGTTGGTGGTGAGCCTGGCCTTCAATGGCTGAGCCATCTCTCTAACCTTGCTCTGGTATTTCATTGTTGTTGAAACTGAGGTGGTCGCACTCTGTAGCCCAGCTTGCCCTAGAACTTGCTGGGTTTCCCAGGCTGGTCTTGAACCTGCAATGGTTCTCCTCTCTTGCCTCAGCCTCCCAAGAGCTAAGATTATAAACATATAAATATGTTCTCCCCTTCCCCCCACGCCCAGCCTCGGCTGGAATTCACCCTGTAGGCCAGTCTAGCATCGAACAACCTATATGTTTTTGTTTTTCAAGTTACTCAAGTTATGAGGTTGGACAGGCACGGCACAGGCAGGCCTTTAATCCCAACACTGCAGTAAGCAATAGCAGGTGGATCTCTATGAGTTGAAGTCTGGCCTGTCTATGCAGTTCAAGCCAGACAGGGCTACAGAGACCCTGTCTCAAGGACAAACAAGCAAACCAACAATCCATAAAAGACATAAATAGAATAAAAAGCATAAAAACCAAAAGTCGTTTTCATCCCTTCTCCACCCCTCCTCAGTCATTCTTCCTCATGGAGATGGATAAACATTTCCAAGCCTAATATACACATCAGATTCTCCCATTCTACAGACGACACTGCCACATTGAAGTTGAAGTGCTCATGAAAGACCACAGAGCTGGCCAGTGCTCAAGCTGAAATTCAAATCCAAATTTTGTCTGACTCATAATTGAGCGTGCATTCCTCCCGCTAAGCTCCAGGGTGTAAAATTTTATGGATGAAGAAACCGAGGCTCACAGACGTCCCTGGCCATCAGAGCCACATGGTTCACTGCCCAGTATGGGAAAAGCGGAGGCGATGGCATTGGCTGCGTGGAGAAGAGGTCCTTGGCTTGGGCAGATCTGAGTTTGCGCAGGGCCACATGGGTCTAGTTTGCAAACCCCCTTGCTGGTCCGGGGCTAGCCCAGGTTCTTCGAGGACAGGCTCCACCCAAAGGCTGCCCTGCCAGAGTTGGTGGGGTCCCGAACCCCGGGACGGGCGCGGGAACCGTGTCCTCAGCGTGGCTGCAAGATCTTTAGCTGTACGGGGCACCCGGGGTGGGTGGTTGAGGCCGGCGCGTGGCGGGCGGGGCACGGGTGGCGTGGGGCGGAGCCTGCCGCGGGCGGCGCTGTCCCGGGGCTCCGGGCCGCGGTGGCCGCCACCAGAGGCAGCTGGAGAGAGCGGGCGCAGAGAAGGTATAGCCTCCCCGACCCCTGCCTGGGCTCTGACTGTCTCAGAACAGCGGACCCTAAGGCGAATTCCTGGGGAGGGGGTCTGGTCCCTGGGACTCCGAGTCCCATCACCCGGGCGAGGGCTTGCGCCAAGATTCCTATTAAGTCACATAGTGAAGTTGGAAAACATACCCGGGACCTCCCTGCACGCCGGCGCAGCCCGCTCTTCCCTGAGGGGCTTCGGGAAGATGCGACCAGATGCCTGTACTCTGGGAACGCAGGAATAGGGTGTTCGGGAGGGATGCGGGTGAGTGCTCTTTGCGCAACTCAGCCTGTTGTGAGAGGTTGAGGGAAAAGACACCTGTTGGGATGGTTTGGGAGGGGGCATGCCATGAAAACCCTGTCATTCTGACAGGACAGCATCTCTCCTCTGCTAGCCCAACCCTTACTAACTCTCCCTCCACCCCTCCACTCTGCATCGGCTCATTTGCCTGAGGTGAGCTTGGGGTGAAGGGGTTAGCTCCCTGCAAGTCACTTTCCTTGGTGTCACTGGCCCACAAGGGGGTGTGGCCAGGAGCAGCATAGGTTTGTGCCCAGCCAGGGTCCACCGTGACTTCAGGATGCCCACTTCCAACCTCATCTTCCTCACTCTGGGCGTGGAGAAAGGACAAACATACATTTGTGCAGGGGTGGGGGTGTCGGCTCCTGCTCCCCTATGCAGGGGAGGGTGGGGTGGACTTTTCCAGAGAGGGAGCCAGGCCTGGCCCTGGCCCTGGCCCCAGGAGTTCTCCTCACCCCCCTCCCCTCACTTCTCCAGAGAGCTGCCAAAACCAGCTCAGGACAGGATTATGTGTACTGGGTAGACCATGGAGAGGCATCAGAGACACACCGGAGAAGCAGAGGCGCAGAGGGAGGTGGAGAGGGGACCAACATCAGACAGGTTGTGTCCATCACCCCCACACACACCGGCATCCTTCCAGCCTCACGGGGCAGGCAGAGGGCTGATGAGTGGGTTGAACATGGCCACTCGTCCATCAGGGAAGTCGTGGACTCAGTGGCTGGCCCAACCAGGGGAAGGATGTGGTGCCTTTCACCTTCTCCCCAGCTCCAAGAACTCAGCTCAGCCCATTTGGTCTCCTCCTCAAATTCCCAAGTCCTGGGGTCCCAGGGAGGGGGAGCAGGACCTAGCTTTGCCCCCTCTCTGTCCTTTGCATGCCCTGAGCTGGCCTACTTTGGCCAGCAATCCTTGGATTCTTCTCATGGTGCCATTCAAAGGCAGCAGAAACAGTGTTTTTCCTGGAAAGCAGAACTTAGATGGGACAAGGATGTGGGTGGGCGGGGCCTCAAGGAGAAAGCAGGGGCTGGAGGATGGGGATAGGGAGAGACCAGATTTGAGGACAGGTATGAAGACCCTTGTTGCCCAGTGTTTACAGCTAGACTTACGGGTGGATTTTCCAGGGATACTGGAGGGAGAGCCTGGGAAGCATGGGCTGCTATGGCTACATCTCTCCTTCTTAGGTGCCCCAGCTATTTTGGCTGAGCATTGTAAGAAAAATAAAATAAATAAAAAGCAGAAAACTAGTTGTACATGAGCTAAGTCACCCTGAGCCAGTGCCTTGTGGATGCTGGCACCCATGGGGAGGATAAGTCATTGCCTCTTCTCAGGAGATGAAGCCATTAACCCACTTAGTTTATTCCTTGGACAAAAAAAAAAAAAAAAAAAAATGCCCGGGGCAACTGGTATGAGCCGATTCCTCATACCAGGAGCTTAGTTAAAAGGAAAAGAAACAAGTACTCTTGGATTCTGTCAGGGGGAGGAGGTTGGTTTTCCTTTTTTGTTGTTGTTTTGTTTGTTTGTTTTTTGTTTTGAGATAGAGGTCCCATATCACCCAGGCTGGTCTTGAACCCCATCCCAAGTGTGGGATTAAGGCTTGTGACCCCACCCCTGGCGCCAGGAGGCCTCTGGCTGGCCCCTTATGGGTGCCTGGCATAGCCTGCCTCCTCTAGGCCCTGGAGCTTTAGGAGAAAGAAGCCCTGGCCCAAGCTGCCTACACACAACCCCTCCTCAGCCTCCAGAGGAGCTAAGTCCTGCTCGGACCATAGGGAGGAGACTAAACTGAACTGAGAGGCTGAGGTCAGACCCCCACCCTCTAGCAGATGACAAAGACAACGTCCCTTCTTGCTCCCACCCTTAGGTCCTAAAGGGTTGGACCGTTCCTCCCCCACCCCTCCAGGCTGTTGGTGTTGTGCTGAGACAGCCCTTCAGTCCCCCAGATATCTGGAGGGATAACGGGTAACGCCATGTTCCTCCCTCCTCAGAGCACCCTCCGGGCCCAGATGTCAGAGTAGCGACCCTGTTCCCTGCTCCCCAGCCCAGGGGCAGTCACGGGAAGAGCAATGGAGACTTGGCTGGGCAGGTAAGAAAGAGGGGTAGCAGTGGAGAGGACCAGCTCTGTCTCTGGAGGGTAGTGGTGCACACCTGTAACCCAAGCAGAGGCAGGTGGATGCCTGTGAGTTTGAGGCCAACCTGGTCTACAGAAATGAGTTCCAGGATATTCAAACTGTTACACAGAGAAACACTGTCTCAAAACACACACACACACACACACACACACACACACACACACACACACACACACACAACAGAGAGAGAGGAGAGAGAGAGAGAGAGAGAGAGAGAGAGAGAGAGAGAGAACGCACACAGGAAGTGACTGTTGGAAGGGGTCTGGCAAGTGACAAGGGACTTCTGCTTCCTGAGAAGCTGGCAATCAGAATGTGGAGAGCCTGGGTGGGGGCAGGCAATGTCGTAACACCTCTGGCTCCCTCTGATGCCCCCCACCCCCTCGGTGTGCAGGCTCTGGCTGTGTATAATGCTGCTCCTGCCTCTCCCTCAGCTCTGCCAGGATCAGGAGGTGAGCCGGGGACAAGTGAGCCACTGCTACCCTGCCCAGGGTCCCTCCACTGTGCCCTGGCCTCCCCTGTAGGGTGGCTTCACATTCCCACTGGGAGACTTCAGCCCCTTGTATCAGGTTTGGCCCACCCAGACTGACTCCCTCTCTTAGTCTAATAACCTAGAAAAGGCTGGAGTTTGGCCCTACCAGTAAATGTGACCTTGGACAACAAATAAACCTTGAACCTGAGACACTAATTCTGACCTTCTCCCCTCTGTAGCTTTTTGGACCTTCTCATCAGCAGCCACCAGAGGAGGGTCAGGTCCTTGAGGGTCTCTGGGGACCTTGGGGCCGATGGGCTTCCTGCTCCCAGCCCTGTGGGGTGGGGGTGCAGCGCAGGAGCCGAACATGTGAACTGCACCCAGCCCTGTCCCTCCCTCCCCGACCCCCAAGACATCCAGAAGCCCACCGGCCCAGGGGCCAGGGCTCCAGACCCCAGACTCCACGGGATCCTCAGTCTCTGTATAGGTCACAGCCTCGGGGAAGGGGTGGCCCTCTTCGAGGTTCTGCTTCTCAAGTGGGGAAAGAGGAAACCCGGGAGCCTCAAGGGGCCCAGAGGTGAGGTTCTGAGTGCAGAGCAGAACAGGGGGCAAGGGGGTTCAGCGCTGCAGGCCAACCTTTCAGGAAGCAGACTGGGGAGATAGGCTAAGAGATGACTAAGTCTGTATATCCTCCCAGGTTCCGGGTTCGAGACCCTATCAAGCCAGGGATGTTCGGTTATGGGAGAGTGCCTTTTGCCTTGCCTCTGCACCGGAGCCGCAGGCATCCTCACAGACCTGAGCAACCCAAGAACTCTTCTACGGGGGAAGGGACGCTTCCATCCCAGCCTCCAAGCACAGAGCTGGCCTCTGAAAAGCATGGCCTTCACATGCAGCCCCCTGAACCCCGTTCTCCCTCAGCTGAAACTCCAAGGTCTGGAACTGCTCAGACAGAAGTGCTCCCCAAAACCAGTTCTGCTCCTTCTGACACGGGGATCCCTGCACCTACCTCCTCCTCTGGAGACAGTAGGTCTTTCCAGGGATCCCCTGGGCCACGAATGCCACCTTCCCCAGGAAGTTGGAGCAGTCCCCAGGGAGCAGAGCGACACCCACCTCCCTTCTTTCCTGTCCCTCGGAGCCAGCAGAGTAGGAGGCACTGGAGACCTCCAGGTCCTCACAGGTCCCCAGATGGCTGGCTGCCCCTGACAAGAGACTCCAGCCCACTCTGGAGCCTCTTTGCTCCCAGTAGCCCTGTTCCAAACTGTTCTGGGGAGAGTGAACAAATGCGAGCCTGCAGTCAGGAGGTGAGTTCTTCTCCGGGTCTTGTGACCTAGGCTTTCACTGTTCCCTGACCTGGGTCCTCATCTTGCCAGAGCGGGACTGGAGGATGGTGGTTCTGACTTCAGGGCAGGAGCCTTGATGTTCTATGGAGTTGACCGACCAGTTCCCAAACCCTAGTCTGGCTGTGGCCCACACCCCAGATTTCTTCTGCAGCTCTGACTCCTGTGTATCTGTCTTCTCAGCCTTGCCCCCCTGAGCAGCCAGACCCCAGGGCCCTACAGTGTGCCGCCTTTGACTCCCAGGAATTCATGGGCCAGCTGTACCAGTGGGAGCCCTTCACTGAAGGTGTGGTTTCTAGTCTCCACC
>LR750758.1:197898-234962 GCA_902729485.2 Mus minutoides
ACACACACACACACACACACACACTCCTTTACAAGAGTGAAAACACCAGACTGAGGTGGCCAAAGGAAAAGTTTCTGCTGCCCAGTAAGGGTGGGCTGTAGGCAGGATCCCACCAGACTTGGCTAAAGTTCCTCCAGACGTAGTGGGAAGGAAGGAGTTCGGAGAATACTCTGACTTGAAGCACAGAGTGTGGCCGGCAGGGGGTGAGCTGAGGGCCCTGGGTGGAGCGGGGCCAGGTGTGCGGGATGCCTGGCGTCTGTGTGGCCCCTGCCTCACCTCACTCTCCCCAGAGCCCTGGCTGTGATGGGGTCCTTGGCTCTGGCAGGCGTCCGGATGGCTGCGGAGTCTGCGGGGGTGACAGTTCTACCTGCCGCCTGGTTTCGGGAAATCTCACGGACCGAGGGGGTCCCTTGGGCTATCAGAAGATCCTGTGGATCCCTGCCGGGGCCTCCCACATTCACATTTCCCAGTTCAGACCCAGTTCCAATTACCTCGGTGAGAAACAGGACCTTGTCCTAAGCCCCAGTCCATCCTTTTTCTTTGATCTGCCTACTACACACCCTCTTCAGCCAAACGAAAGGCAAAACAGGAAGAGGCTGGCACCTTCTCCTAAGCCGGGTGGAGGGTGAGGAGGGTGAATGGTTGAGGTCCCTGGGCACAAAGGCTTCAGAAGAGAGTACCACTATCACTCAGCTCAGATATCTGTCTTTCAGCACTCCGAGGGCCTGGGGGCCGCTCCATTATCAATGGGAACTGGGCTGTGGATCCTCCAGGGTCCTATACAGCTATCGGGACTGTCTTCCAGTATAACCGTCCTCCACGGGAAGAAGGCAAGGGGGAGAGTCTGTCAGCAGAAGGCCCTACCACTCAGCCCATGGACGTCTATGTGAGCTGGGGCAGGGGCTAGATCGTTAGTGAGGGAGGGAGGGAGGGAGGGAGGGCCCTGAGGGCAGAGGCAGTGTGGGTCAAATGGGAGAAGCCGCTGGCCTCGAACTTAGAAATCTGCCTGCCTCTGCCTCTCAAGTGCTGGGATCAAATGTGTGCACCACCACGTCCGGCTGTGTATGCCCTTCTTGTTACCCCAAACCATTGTGATCTTCCCTCTTCAGATGATCTTTCAAGAGGACAACCCAGGTGTTTTTTATCAGTATGTCATCTCTTCCCCTCCTGCAGTCCTAGAGAGTCCTTCCACAAAGCCTCCAGCCCTTCAGCCTCAGCCTGGTAAAACTAGGATCCCCAGACTCCGGGAGGAGGGTGAGGCAGGGGCGGGGCTCCAGGGTAGCAGGGTGGCATCTAATCTGGCCCCTGGACTTCCCTGCAGAGATGTTGAGAGGGGAGCCCCTACTCCCCTCAGCCCCCCGCCCAGTCCGGGCACCAGGCACCCTCCAGCGTCAGGTGCGGATTCCCCAAGTGCCTCCACCGACTCGTGTCAGGACAGCCATGGGGTCTTCTGCTGGATACTGGAAGCAGGCGGGGCACTCTGAGTGTTCAGCGTCTTGTGGCAAAGGTGAGATTCCACGCCTCAGCGCAAATCCCTGTTCCCTATATATCTATATAGATTTGTATCCTGGACCACCGGTCTGCATTTGACCCTGTGTCTGGGACTTCATTAGAATGGGGCTCTGAGCCTTCTTGCCTCCCCTGGCTGCCCTCTTATTCCCTTCAGGTGTCTGGCACCCCATTTTCCTCTGCATTTCCCGTGAGTCAGGGGAGGAGTTGGATGAACAGAACTGTGCTGTGGGGGCCAAACCCCCAGCTTCCCCTGAACCCTGCCATGGACCTCCGTGTCCCCCATAGTGAGTACCGCCCACAGGGAGGGCTGGCCCCGCCCTTGCGCCCTGCCCTCGGGTTCTTACAGCACCTGGATGCAGGGAGATTAGATTAGAAAGGTTCACACCCCATAGGCTGTAAGGAAACCCTTGCAGCCTCCTTCCCAGCTAGAAATGCAGATGCCAAGTGTGAAATATGACTCTTCTCCTATGCGGGTCCCAGTCTGTCACCCCCACACGTCTCCACCCATCTTTCCCCCTCTCCCTCACCCACAGCTGGGAGGCTGGCGAGTGGACATCCTGCAGCCGATCCTGTGGGCCTGGCACCCAGCACCGCCAGCTGCTCTGCAGACAGGAATTTGGAGGTGGTGGCTCCTCCGTACCTCCAGAGCGTTGTGGACATCTCCCCCGGCCCAACATCACCCAGCCTTGTCAGCTGCACCTCTGTGGCCACTGGGAGATTAGCTCCCCCTGGAGCCAGGTGAGGAGGACCCTTGAAAAGTAGGCTCCCAAGAATTTCCTCTACCTTTTCTTCTTTGTCATCAGAAACTTTACAAACAAGACCTTTATGGAACCTAGTATGAGACAGACGCACCAGAATTGGCAACCTGGAGCCCCTTGCTCGGCTCCCCCAGTCTGTAAAACCCTGGTTCCGTAGCAGCAAGACTGGAAGATGGCTGACCGGGTCTCTCATCCTTCAGTGCTCTGTGCGCTGCGGTCGTGGTCAGAGGAGCCGGCAAGTTCGGTGTGTTGGCAGTAACGGCGATGAAGTGAACACGCAGGAGTGTGCTTCGGGACCCCCGCCGCCCCCCAGCAGAGAGGCCTGTGACATGGGCCCCTGCACCACAGCCTGGTTCTACAGTGACTGGAGTTCCAAGGTGAGTCCTGCACTTCTGGCAACTCTGCCTTCCCTACTGACTGTACCGAGGCCACGCTGTTACAGTCTGTTCAACACAGCCTTGATAAACTTCGTTCTTGACCTAGCCTAGGAATTTAGAATTAAGTGGGAAAAACTTACATTTCACACCCATCATTTTAGTACTTGGGAGGCTGGGCCAGCCTGGGCTATGGTAGTGAGTTCCAGGTCACATGAGCTGCAGTAGAACTTTTTTGTTCTGTTTTGTTTTTTTTTTTTCGAGACAGGATTTCTTTGTTTAAAAAAAAAAAGATTTCTTTGTTTAACCTGGCTGTCTTAGAACTAGCTCTGTAGACCAGGCTAGCCTCAAACTCACAGAGATATACCTCCCTCTGCCTTCCAAGTGCTGGGACTAAAGGTGTGTGCCACCACTCCTCTCCCCACTCAATCCGTGTTTTTTTTTTTTTTTTTTTAAAACAAAAACAAAAAACAAATGCAGGCTGGATATGGTAGTACTTTTCATCTCAGATAAGGCAGGAGGATCTCTGTGAGTTTGAATTCTAAGCTAGCCAGGGCTACAAAAAAAGGTCCTGCCTCAAAAAAAAAAAAAAAAAAAAAAAAAACAAGACTATCAAAAATCCAACCAACCAACCAACCAGACAAAAAAGAATAAAGAAAAAATGTCCTGGAGAGATAGCTCAGTGGTTATGGGCATTTTCTGCTTTCCCAGAGGACCTGGGTTCAGTTCTCAGTACCCACATCAAGTGGTTTACAATCACTGCTAACTCCAGTTTCAGGAGATCTGGTATCCTCTTCTGTCCTCTGTGGGCATATGTGGTATACACAGACACATACCCACAAAACAGCAAAGTAAAACAGCAGGAGACTGGCCAGATGGCTCAGTAGGTGAGGCCCTGGATCCCATGGTGGAAGGAGAGAACCAGCCCTGGACCCCTGCACTCGCATACAGGCTGGACTCGCAGGCACACACCTTTAATTTCACTACTATGGAGGCAGAAACAGGAGGATCTCTCTGAGTCTGAGGCCAGCCTGGTCCACACAGCCAGCTCCAGTATGACTAGAGCTACATAGAGAGATCCCCGTCTTTAAAAGAATTGTACAAGCCGGGCGTGGTGGCTCACGCCTTTAATCCCAGCACTCGGGAGGCAGAGGCAGGTGGATTTCTGAGTTCGAGGCCAGCCTGGTCTACAGAGTGAGATCCAGGACAGCCAGGGCTATACAGAGAAACCCTGTCTCGAAAAACCAAAAAAAAAAAAGAATTGTACATACAGAAACAATAGGTTTCACACAAATAAGATATGGTGTAGCTCAGTTGGTGGTGTTTGGCTGGCATGCGTGAGGCCCAACTTTTGCTCCCCAGTACCACATAAACCAGGTGTATGACACACACTTGAAACCCCAGCACCCAAGAGGTAGAAGCAAGAGGGTCAGAAACTTAAGTATCTCAGCTTTACACCAAGTTCAAGAACAGACTTAGAACCCAGCTGTCTGTCTCCTCTCCCAGGCTGGTACCCCGGGGGCTTCCCCACCTCCCAACACACAGGCCACTCTCCCTCTCAACAGTGCTCAGCGGAGTGTGGGACAGGAATCCAGAGACGTGCTGTGGTCTGCCTTAGGAGTGGGGAGACCCTTCAGGGGGACCCAAAAGCAGGAAGTGCTGAGCAAGGCTGCTCTCTCAGAAGCCGCCCTCCTGATATGCGTGCCTGCAGTTTAGGGCCCTGTGAGAGGACATGGCGCTGGTTCACGGGGCCCTGGAGTGAGGTCAGCTGGGGGCTCTGAGGTGCGGGACCGGAGGGAAGAAGGGAAACCGGTCCTGGCGAGCCCCCACATTTTTAACTAAAGAGTGATCTCTCTTCCCCTCCCTTACACAGTGTTCCTCAGAGTGTGGGTCTGGCACACAGCACAGAGACATTATCTGTGTGTCCAAACTGGGGGCTGAGTTCAATGTGACTTCTCCCAGCAACTGTTCCCACCTACCCAGGCCGCCTGCCCTGCAGCCCTGTCAGGGGCAGGCCTGTGAGGACAAATGGTTCTCCACACTCTGGAGTCCGGTGAGTGGCTGGCTCCCGTGCCTTGCTCTCCTTGGGCCTCTAGCAAAGAGGCCTGCACTCAGCCAAACCTCTCTCGGCCCAGGACAACCCAGTTGACCTTTTGTGTTGTCCCACTTTCCAAAGACTTGCAGGACTGGGGGACCCTATCCATTTGGGATCTTATAATGTCCCTGGAGAATGTTCTACCACAGTCGCTCAGAGAGGAAGTGGGTGGCCTGGGGCGCATCCCTGAGAACTTTAGACATCTGATCAGATGGCTGTGGTCTCCCCAGTGTTCTCGATCCTGCCAGGGAGGCGTGCAGACGAGGGAAGTCCAGTGCCTGAGTGGCAACCAGACTCTCAGCTCCCGATGCCCTCCTCACCTGCGACCTTCCAGGAAGCGGCCCTGCAACAGCCAACCCTGCAACCAGCGACCAGGTAAAGAGCTTCCCAGCCCCAGTAGAGGGATGTAGCTGGACTATGGGCAGATATGAGAAGGGCTGGTAGGAATGGGTACCACGCTCCCAGAAGGAATGATGTCAGTCCTGTCTTGTGCCATTGACCTCTGTCCTCAGATGACCAATGCAAGGACAGCTCTCCACACTGCCCCCTGGTGGTACAGGCCCGGCTCTGCGTCTACCCCTACTACACAGCTACCTGCTGCCGCTCTTGTGCCCATGTCCTGGAGCAGTCCCAGCTGGAGCCGGCTTGAAACGGGTCCCAGAGACCCTGCCTTTGTGGTTTTCTTGTGCCACCCAGTGACTAGCCCACTCTGTACCCTCTGGCTTTTCACCTGGTCTCAGCCTTGCCAGAGAGATACTCCAGGGTGAGAGACCTACAGTGTGATAGCCCAAGAAGTGTACCTGGCCTGCCTGGGGGTCTGTCCTGTGTATGTTTATCACTTCCTCAAAAACAGCCTGAGAAAGACTGGGAAGTGGGCAATGCTTGTATCCCTCATGCTTTTCTGGGCTGGGGAGAAACGGGGAGAGAGCAAGGTTACATTTCCACACTAATCTGAGCTATATAGAGTGTGTCCCCCAGAAGTTCCAGGTCTGCACCCCAATCCTCGTCTCCACATCTCCTAAGTTACCCTGTTGTTCCCATTCCTGCCTTATCTAGTCTCTGTATTCCTACCTTCCTCATTAGTAGGGGCGGGGATCAGCCACTACTACCCTACCTTACTGGGGAAGGTGTGGACCTCTCAAGGGCAGGGACCACTTGTGCCGTGGGTAAAAAAGAGAATCGTCAGCATAAGACATCCTAGCCCTAGCCCCAGCCCCCACTTGACAATGAAAATAATGCCCACCCCAGAAGTAATTTATTTTTTATTAAAGTTGGTTGTGACATAACATGCTCTTCGTTATGTTCATGAGGACCCCACCATCCGAGCAGTGTGAGGCCAGATGTGGTGTGGGAAGGGGAGCGGCATTTAGGGATGGGAGGAAAATGTGGTCCTCATGGGCTGTGGAATGAGCTTCAGTCCTGGGGCAGTCTGGCTCAAGGGCCTAAGATCCTGTCCCACCCCCCCCCCGAACTGCAGATGACTTACTGGCTACTAGAGGCCGCTACTTTTCCCAGTTTAGAAGCAGCAATGGGTGCTTGGATCCCAGCAGAGAGCCTGTGGTGGGCTTTTGGGTAGGCTCTTCCTGTAGTCTCTAGGAATCCGGCAGGACTTTTCTATGCAGGGCTAAGCTGGCGCGTGCGCGTGCGCGTGCGCGTGGGACATGCGTGTTGCTTTTCAGGTTATCTCGCTCTGGCCCGATCTCCTCCTCTTTTACCCACTTCCCTGTTAGATGCTTGCTTGCTGCTTTCCATGGGTGCATGCGGTGGTGACTTTGCCCCCGCTCCTTGCTCAGCAGAATCATAGGAGCTTGGCTCGCCTGACTCTGTGACTGCAGGATGAAGGAGGAGGGGCCAAGGCAGGACCAGATGTCCTGCCAGAGTCACATTCCACAGAGATGTCTCACCAGGCCTCCTCCCTCCCCCACTTCCCTCTCCCCGTGTTTCTTTCAAAGTAAATAACTTGCTAAAGGTGAAGTGGAGTGGACAGCCTTCTCCCGGGTCCTCTTCCCTGACCCCTACAGCTCTGAGGCCAGAGTTTCTTGCTTCTGATTTCCCTACCGGAGGCAGCCCCGTCCCGTCCTTGCCTCTTCAAACAGGCTGAGTTTGACCCTTAGTAAAAGCGTGCAGACAGTTTTACTACTATTTTCTGAACACAGCTAGACTCCTTGGATACCAAGTTCCCCTAAAAATAAAGTTGTTCTACTGTAGCAAACCCTTTGCTACATTAAAAGGCTCCAAAGCTCTCTGCCTTGGGGGCTGTCCTCCGGCTGGATGTGGCTGAGCAGGAAGATGACAGCAAACATAGTGTGAGGGGACTGAGTGGGTGACGAAGGAGGGGAAGGAAAATTATTTCATTTCAAACCCGGGACAAACGACTGGGGCGCTTGCTTAATATATCAAAGTGGACCTGACAGTAAACAGGTTCTCCCAGCATCCCTCAGTCACTGTTACATGGGTATGGCTGGCACACCCTGTTTCCCAGCCCAGGGGACTGGACTGCCCCTCCCTGTAAAAGCAACCGTCCTGGCTACCTGCCCCTTTTGTACCTTTGGCCTCCTGGCACCTGGTTTCCTGCTCCCTTCCCCTCCCCCCTCTCCTTACAAGGTCAGGACCACTCCAGACTCTCCCAGATGTGGCTGCCTCTGGCTTTGTTCTCCTGATCTACTGTAAACTTTCTCCTTCATCATACCTAGGAGCTGTCCTATCTGCTCCTATTTATTTATTTATTTATTTGTTTGTTTATTTATTTGTTTATTTTTTAATTAAAAAAATTAAGCCATGGGTGATCCCAGCACTTGGGAGGCTGAGGCAGGAAGATCACAAAGCCAGCCTGGGCTATATACTGTGAGACCCTGTCCCCTAAAACACCATGAAAAAAACCTGACTTTGGCCCGGTTCAGGGGTTCCACAGGAGGCTACGGGAATGCCCTGCCTCTGAGGGGGGTCAGATGTGCTTCTTTCTTAGGTGACCCTGGAGGGAAAGGCAAAGATGTAGGGACCAGAGAAATGGGGCCCAGCAGCCAGCTTCCAGATACAGGCAGTGAACGCAGAGTCCCCGAGCAAGGGAGGGGTGGCTGCCCTCCCAGCCCGCCCATCAGTTCCTGGAAACAGGGCTGGGGTGGAGGCCACAGCTCAGCTGACTTCCCCTCCCTTTGGAGGCCTCTTAGGGTTGTTGCTGGGCAGGTTTAGAGTTTGGTCTGGGCTTGAGAGCCAATCACAGGTGGAGAATGCAGCCATAGCCCTCAAGGGTTCCCCCAACAGCATGAACACCTCCATTCTTTTTCTGATAGCCCCAGAGCTTCTCGCCTCTGGCCTGCCCCTCTGAGGGGTGGAGGTGGCTCTGCCCTCTCCTCACTGTAAAGAGAAGCCCTTGCCGTCCTCAGTTCATCTGGGAAGGAAGGCGGGCCTGCCTTAAAGCACCCCTTTCCCTGGGCCCCTAGAAGGAGTGGTGTGGCCAGGCGCTGCTTTGTTGACCTCTGAAACTCTCTAGAGGGTCTGAGTAAGGAAGTTAAAACCCAAAGGGCAGATGGATGCGGTGAAGCCCCTGGCTAGCTGCACAAGGGGGAATTTAGGGAAGAACTTAGAGGAACTGGACCTTTGAGACTTGAGATGGGGGGGGGGGTGATGGTAGCAAATGACATGCACGCAGAGAGCAAGCATGCAGAAGCCACTCCCTGCATAGGCAAGGAGTCCCCACTTCTGAATGTCTGCTGCAGAGAGAGGTGGTTCTAGTGTACAAATGAACCATATGGTCTGTAGGTTCAGCGGTAGGTGCTGAGGTGTGGCTGGGTGACAGTTTACTTGGCATGCATGAAGCCCCGGGCCCTGCATTATTTTTTAAAAGCTCCCAGTGGTTAGGGGTCCCCATCCCCCTTACTTCAACTTCCTAGGGTAAATACCCTCTCAGTTGAGGCTGCAGCCTTTCTACTAAATTTAGCGACTCGACTTCCGCATCCCCCTTAGCCACCTGGTGAGCAGGCGCATGCAGCTGCAAAGGTGGACCTGATGGAGTTTCAACACTCCCTCCCGGGCCACTCATTGAGATTTCACTTTCTGCTCAGCAGGACTGAGGTTAAGCCCCAAATACTAGGCTGCTGCCCAGAGCTGGAGTGTCTCAGCCACCAGCCATTCTCTGTCAAGAAACCCATGAGAGGATTATAGCGGAGGGTCAAGCAGACATTAAGGATCAAGGATGTGGGAAGGAGTAAAACTAGAACACTCAGGAGTGGCCCGCCCTCTGGACTCTTGCTTTTCTTTCTCTCCTTTTTTCTTTTCTTTTTGGTTTTTCGAGACACGGTTTCCCTGGCTGTCCTGGAACTCACTTTGTAGACCAGGCTGGCCTCGAACTCAGAAGTCCGCCTGCCTCTGCCTCCTGAGTGCTGGGATTAAAGGCGTGCGCCACCACGCCCCTCTCTTTCTTTTCTTGCCTGCCTCCTCTGTAGCTCTGGTTTACCCGGAGTTGTGGTGATCCTCCTTGCCTATGGCTCCAAAGTGCCCAGCGTGTGTCACCACACCAAAGCTAACGTTTACAGACAAAATGCTTTCTCCTCTCTCACCAGTGAACAGAGCCAGGGGCCCTTCTCTTGCAGCCAGGGAGCAGCACCTTGTTAGAGGGGTCTGTGGTGTGAGAAGTAAGTGGAGATGTGAGTATTCCTTTTCACACCAGCACCCCTCCAAACCACCATCCCTGGGCGGAGTGGGGGTGTCTCAGGAGAAGGGTTTGCATGTAACAGGCAGGTGGAGAGGCAGGCAAGAAAAGCACCTTCTTTGTACAGGAAGTAGAAGTCTCAGGAAAGTACCTAAGTCTGACAACAAAAGAGAGAAACAGTCTGGGTTAATCTCAGCATACCTAACACCTGTCACCATTCTGGGGTTGGGCTCCTTTACCTGGGAGATGGGGGTGTTGGGGAAATTCCAATGGAGGATGCTTCAGGTCTGAGGTTGGAACCTGGGTAGGGCTGGCAGAGAGCATCAGCTGTGTCTGCTTCAACCCGGAGAGCTGGGCGCACTGCACAGCTCTGCTCTCACATCAGAAGCAGAGGAAGGGCAAGGCTTGGTGGCGCACGCCTTTAATCCCAGCACTTGGGAGGCAGAGGCAGGCAGGTTTCTGAGTTCGAGGCCAGCCTGGTCTACAGAGTGAGTTCCAGGACAGCCAGGACTGCACAGAGAAACCCTGTCTTGAAAAAACAAACAAAGAAAAAGAAAAAAAAAAAAAAAAAGAAGCAGAGGAAGGATTATCAAGAGTTCCAAGCCAACCCGGACCACAGAGTAACCCCCCCCCCCTTTTACTCCCTGTCCCCTACACACACAACAAAAGGAAAACAGACCAGCTCACCAGCTCATGCATTTCCTGTGTGAGAAGCAAGTCCTGTTGGTTCAGCAGTGAAGGAACCACCCCTACATATATTTTGTGTGTGGAAGGTACATGCATGTGCCACTGTTGCAGCAGTGCTGAGCTCAGGGGACAACTTCCAGTGCTCTCTGTCACATGGGTCCTGGGGATAGATAGAACCCAGGTTACCACATGTGGCAGCAAGTGCCTTTCCCTGCTGAGCTCAACCTTCTTGCTGGCTCCACGTTAGATTCTGTTGTCATGAGAGAGTGGTATGTGCCGGGGCGGTGGTGGCGCACGCCTTTAATCCCAGCACTTGGGAGGCAGAGGCAGGCGGATTTCTGAGTTCGAGGCCAGCCTGGTCCACAAAGTGAGTTCCAGGACAGCCAGGGCTACACAGAGAAACCCTGTCTCGAAACAAACAAACAAACAGAGTGGTCCGCTATAAACCTGGCTCCCTATGCTAAGGGGAAGCCCAGTATGTACCACAGAACATGAGAGGTGCTGAGTCCATCTGCCCTGAATTACCTGACCCTATTCCATAGTTGGCCTCCCTGCCCTCCCTAGAGCTGACCATTGTTACCGTTTTTTTTGTGGGTTTGTTTGTTTGTTTGTTTTGTTTTGTTTTTTGAGACAAGGTTTCTCGGTGTTAATAGTCATATCTGTCCTGGACTCCCTTTGTAGACCAGGCTGGCTTTGAACTCACAAAGCCCACCTGCCTCTGCTTCCTGAGTGCTGGGATTAAAGAATGCTCTACCATCTGGAGATGGTACAGTGGTTCAGAGCACTGACTGCTCTTCCAGAGGTTCTAAGTTCAGTTCCTGGCAAGCATGTGTCAGAACCATCTGAAATGAGATTTGATACACTCTTCTGGTGTGTCTAAGGACAGTTACAATGTTCTCGGATACATAAATAAAATCTAGGAGCCCGGCGTGGTGGCGCACGCCTTTAATCCCAGCACTCGGGAGGCAGAGGCAGGCCAATTTCTGAATTCGAGGCCAGCCTGGTCTACAAAGTGAGTTCCAGGACAGCCAGGGCTATACAGAGAAACCCTGTCTCGAAAAACAAAAACAACAACAACAACAACAAAAAAAACATCTAGGGCAAGGAAGTAAAGGGTGTGCCACCATGCCCAGCAGTTCCCCCATTTTCTGTTGTTTTTAAATGGTTATTTTATGTGCACTGGTGTCCAATCCCCTGGACTGACCTGTAGACAGTTGTGAGCTTCCACGTGGGTGCTGGGAATTGAACTCTGGAAGAGCAGTCAGAGCTTATAAACCCTGAGCCTTTTCTCCAGCCCCTGTGGTTCTGTGTATGTTACAGAAAAAGTGTGACACAAGAGTGACAGGAACGAATGGGCAAAGCTGTGCTCCCACCAAGATTTATGACGCTGAGACCTTTAATTTCATATTTCAATTCATCACAAAATACTTTTCAGATTTTTATTAACTATTTTAGAACACAAGCCAGGCTGTCAAGCTAGCTGAATTAAGGCACTGGGCACCAAGAATGAGTACCCTGACATGGATAATGGGACTAACGCGTCGTCCAAGTTATCTTCCGACCTCACACCTGTGCCTCACCCATACTCCTGTTCCAGCCAGGTAGTTGGATAAATAAAGATGCTAGTTGCCAAGCAATGACCACTGGAACTTGATTCCTGGACCTCACAGGGTAGGAGAGAACAGTCTCCTGAAGGTTGACCTCTGCTGTGGCACATAGGTGCTTTCATAGATACAGACAAAATAAATGTAATAATTTTTTAATGTAATAAAATTAAAAAATGAAGCCAAGTGGTGCACACTTTTAATCCCAGCACTAAGGAGGCAGAGGCAGGCAGATCTCTGAGAGTTCAAGAGCAGCCTGGTCTACAGAGTTCTAAGACAGTGAAAGCTACACAGAGAAACCCTGTCTCGAAAAACCTAAAAAATTAAACTTAAATATAAATAATGCAAGCCAGGTGTTTGCTCGTGGTGCATGCCTGTGGTTCGAGGGCTTCGGAGATGGGGACAGGCTAAATATAAGAATTGAAGGTTGGGGCTGGCGAGATGGCTCAGTGGTTAAGAGCGCCGACTGCTCTTTCGAAGGTCTGGAGTTCAAATCCCAGCAACCACTTGGTGGCTCACAACCATCCGTAACAAGATCTGATGCCCTCTTCTGGAGTGTCTGAGGACAGCTGCAGTGTACTTACATATGATAAATAAATAAATATTAAAAAAAAAAAAAGAATTGAAGGTTATTGTAAGAGTCAGGGAATCAGCTCTTACTCCTGCCTCTTGACTTTGCTCCCCCCCCCCCCATTCCCTTTCCCCTCTCTCCATGTGATTATGACTGGCCTCTACTTCTCTGTCTCTACTACCCTCTTTTTTTTTTTTTTTTTTTTTGGTTTTTCGAGACAGGGTTTCTGTGTAGCCTTGGCTGTCCTGGAACTCACTCTGTAGACCAGGCTGGCCTCGAACTCAGAAATCCGCCTGCCTCTGCCTCCCGAGTGCTGGGATTAAAGGCATGCGCCACCACGCCCGGCTCTACTACCCTCTTAACTCCCCTCCCCATGACCTGAATAAACTCTATTCTATACAACAACAACAACAACAAGATTAGGGAATCCAGTTTTTCCCAGAATAAATCTGACTTTGTCAGTTATCTCAGTGTGCTGTTTTAAAAGCTATAAAATAGCTTTTTCCTCTCCCCAGGACAGGGGTCTCTGTGTAGCCCTGGCATGCTCAAACTCAGAGGCGCACCAGCGCTGGACTAAAGGCATGGGGTGTGCAGTCACTGGTGGCTATTCTTGTCAAAGACTTCTTTAAAAAAAAAAAAAGATTAATTAATTTATGTATGTATGTGAGTACACTGTAGCTGTTTTCAGACACACCAGAAGAGGGCATGAGATCCCATTATAGATGGTTGAGAGCCACCATGTGGTTGCTGGGAATTGAACTCAGGACCTGTGCGAGAGCAGTCAGTTCCCTTAACCACCAAATGACCCCTTTTGTCAAATTCTTATGCCATAAGTTTTTCTTTCCCTTGGCATTGATACATTCTTCTTTTAGCTCTCTAAGCAGTTTCCTTTTTAAAATTTATTTATGTTTATGTGTGCATGCACATGTGTATACACAGGTGTCTGCAAAGGCCAGAAGAGAGCTTTGTGTCCTCGAAGCTGGAGCTACAGCCAGTTGTAAGCCACTCTGCATGGGTGCTGTGGGTGCTGGGAACTGAACTATGGTCCTCTGCAAAAACATGTAACAATCTTTTTATTTGTTTTGTTTTCTTTTTTTTCTCAAGACAGGTTTCTCTGTGTAGCTCTGGCTGTCCTGGAACTCACTCTGTAGACCAGGCTGGCCTCGAACTCAGAAATCTGCCTGCCTCTGCCTCCCAAGTGCGCCACCACACCCGGCAACATCTAACATTCTTAACTCTTTTTTTTTTTTTTTTTTTTTTTTTTTTTTTCTTTTTCGAGACAGGGTTTCTCTGTCTAGCCCTGGCTGTCCTGGAACTCACTTTGTAGACCAGGCTGGCCTCGAACTCAGAAATCCACCTGCCTCTGCTGGGATTAAAGGCGTGCGCCACCACGCCCGGCTCCATTCTTAACTCTTAACCAACTCTCTAGCCCCTGCACCCCAATTCTTTAAGGTGCACTTGTGTTTTGTCTGTGTGTGTGTATCTGTGTAAAGGTAATGGATCCATGGAGTTATAGACAGTGTGGGCTGCCATGTGGTGCTGGGAATTGAATCTGGGTCCTTTGGAAGAGCTCTTAACCACTGAGCCATCTCTCCATCTCCAAAATTCTTTTCCCAGGCAGGGTCTCACTCTGTAGACCAGGCTGGCCTCCATGTCAGAGCTCCACTTGTCTCTGCCTCCCAATGGCCCAGCACTTCTGGCTTATTTCTCTCACGTAGACTGACTCCACCATAGCCAGCTTCTGCTCTGTATAGATCACAACACAGAAAGGGAGAGACCAGGCTTCAACCACCAAATGTGGAGGGGGGGAAGCTGGCAGGCAAGAAGGGCTCCCCCAAAACCAGCATCACCAAGGTGTTCCTCAGAGTAGCTGTTGGGAGAGTTGGCGCTTGGCGTGCCCAAGGGCCCCAAGTGGATGCCCAGGACAAAACAAAAAAACAAACAAACAAAAAAGTTCAAACCAATCCACATCTCACACACACCCTCATTTCAACACAGTTGTTTCCCTGTTTCTGTTTCAGTGCCTCATGAGGGATTTCTGAGAAATGAGAACACGTCACTTCCCACAGCCTCTGTGTGTTTGTTCGTTGTTTTAAATTTTGTTTTATCTTATTTTCTTTGAAATTTTCTTTTTGTAGACCAGGGCTGGCCTGAAACTGGAGGCAATTCTTTTGTGTCTGTCTCTCACGTGTTTAAATTACTGGTATATTTTATGGTGTTTTGTTTTTGTTTTGAGAGATGGGAGAGGAAAGGCAGGAGGAATTCTCAAGCTCATACTAAGTAATCCAGAATGTTCCACACTAGGAGAAACACCACTGTGTACAGCAGGCACCTGCAGGCTGCGCTTGGGCTCAGACCTGGGTTTCTCTGGGTCAAAAGGAAGTCAACAAGACTATCATCCTCAGGAAGTGTGCACAAACTTAACAGCTGCTTCTCTCCGCAGCCCAGCTGGCTCCCATCAATGCTTCCAGGGCAGAGACCTCCAGGCACTCTAGGAGATGGAGCTGGGAGATGGGCAGAGGAGACTGGGAATAATGTATGCACAGGAGTACCAGGCACGCTGGCCCATGCTTATAATCCTAGCATGCGGTGGTGGTTTAGGGCAGGAGACTGCTGCAAGTTTGAGGCCCACCTAGTACATACAGCAAACCATGTTCTAAAAAAAAATAATAATAATAATAAAAAAGCTAAAAGCTGCAGCAGGGCAGTGGTGGCCCATGCCTTTAACCCCAGCACTTGGGAGGCAGAGGCAGAGGCAGAGGCAAAAAGGCCAAAGCTTTCTCCTTGACTGTTTTCTAGCTCTCTTGCCCAGCACACCTTGTCCCAGGCTAACTTGAATAAACAAACACACACATGTGACCACAGGAGGGCTGGGGCAAGATTCTTAATGGAATGCTGCCCCAGCCAGTTAAGGGACCAGGAGGCAGAGATCTCCCCAGCAGGCTTGGTGGATTAATACCAGCGAAGCAGCCAAAACAATGAGCTCATGGGCAAGAAAAATGCAGTCCATGGGGGAAGTCCGGACAGCCAGAGCAAACTGGTTTTCTGAATCAGGATGGGAAGAGCAGTAATTGAGTCTCCCACGGGAACAAAATGAATAGAAGCCGCCACAAATTTAGTAGCTTTGGGGGGGTTGTTCCTACTGAATTTTGTTTTGCAGAGTGTAGCTCTTGGTCCTGTGTACTAAACCCTGCTTGCTTTGTTTCCCTGGCTGTGACAGTCTGGGCAGGGAAGAACCAAGAGCTATGAGGTTCCAGCTCTATCTAACAGGCTATACATACAGAAACTTAGGTAAGGACATGACAGTAATGCCAACATTTACAAGACTCAGCCCATGGAACAAGAATGTCTCAAGTAAGACAAGGCACTCAGTATAGCTAGTCAATGTTACTATCACAACCCCCACAGTACATTGTGGGGGCTGTGACATTGACTGTGGGGGGTCATGTTAGTTGCTCCCCATCTGACTTATAGAGCTGACAGGGAGCTAGGTTGAAGCTGATATGTAGCCAAGTGCCAGAATATATAGCACTATTTGTCACTGTCCCAGGAGAAAAAGTAAAACTCCAGACTAGACTTTTGGGTAGGTGAGGACCCAGCAGTTAAGAAACAAATGGTCTCCTGTGGGCACTGTTCACAGATCTATCTACGACTTTCATGCATGTGTAGTAGTGCTTTCTGAATCCAGATGAAGGTTCCCGGGAACTGGAAATGGCTGCCGTGTGTGCTATTTAATGAACCAAGGTGCTATGGGAGGACAGCCAGTGCCCTTAACCACTGAGCCATCTCCTCTTACCTCAAACATGAATAAAGTCTTGTTCTCTTGGAAAAAAAAAAAAAAGAAACATATGGTTTTCTTTACAGAAACCAGCATGTATAGCAGACAGCTCACAAATACCTGTGATTCCAGCTCCTAGGGATTGACCCACTCACATCCACATTCACTCTCCCACATACTGGTAATTAAAAATAAATAAAGCTGGGAGGCAGAGGCAGGCGGATTTCTGAGTTGGTGGCCAGCCTGGTCTACAAAGTGAGTTCCAGGACAGCCAGGGCTATACAGAGAAACCCTGTCTCGAAAAACCAAAAAATAAATAAATAAAGCCATGAACCTTTAATCCCAGCATTTGGGAGAGAGATCCTGGGAGTTCAAAACCAGCATGATCTACTGGTCTATATAGTAACTTGTAACTTTCTTTTTTTTTTTTTTTTTTTTTTTTTTTTTTGAGACAGGGTTTCTCTGTGTAGCCCTAGCTGCCTGGAACTCACTTTGTAGACGAGGCTGGCCTAGAACTCAGAAATCTGCCTGCCTCTGCCTCCCAAGTGCCGGGATTAAAGGCATGTGCCACCACCGTCTGGCTATATAGTAACTTTCAAGCAAACTAAGGCTAAGTATTGAGACTCTGTCCCAAAAATAAAGACAGAAGGGTGTGGCGACACATGACACAAATCCTAACACCTAGGAGGCAGGGCAGGTAGATTCCCTTTGAGTTTGAGGCCAGCCTGGGTTACATAACAAGAGCTTCATAGCCGGGCGTGGTGGCGCACGCCTTTAATCCCAGCACTCCGGAGGCAGAGGCAGGCGGATTTCTGAGTTCGAGGCCAGCCTGGTCTACAGAGTGAGTTCCAGGACAGCCAGGGCTAGACAGAGAAACCCTGTCTCGAAAAACCAAAAAAAAAAAACAAAAAAAAAAAAAAAAAACAAGAGCTTCATAGTGAAGCCTGTCTCAAAAACTAAAATAAGTAAAAGGGACTCCAAGACATTTCCCAGCTGTTGGGAACTATTATTATTTTGTAGAAACTCACGGGAGTCAATGGTAGGAAAGAAAGATGGTTGCATGTTAGTTTCTATACCCAGATTTGCAAGCCAGTCAATATGACTTTAAAGAGAAAGCCCAAACACAACTCTTTCACAAAGCCTAGCCTGGTGGGGTAACAAAGGTCTATAATTTCAGCATGTCAGAGGTGAAGGCAGAAAGATCAGAAGTTCAAGAGTAACCTTGACCAGGCTACCCTGTGTCAAATCATTAGTAAAGAATGACTGGGGCTGGAGAGATGGCTCAGTGGTTATGAGCACTGACTGTTCTTCCAGAAGTCCTGATTCCCAGCAATCACATGGTGGCTCACAACAACCTGTAATGGGATCCGATGCTGATGCCCTCTCCCAGTGTGTCTGAAGAGAGCTGCAGTGTACTCATATAAATAAAAAAATAAATAAATCAGGGCTGGTGAGATGGCTCAGTGGGTAAGAGCACCCGACTGCTCTTCTGAAGGTGATAAGTTCAAATCCCAGCATCCACATGGTGGCTCACAACCATCCCTAACGAGATCTGGCGCCCTCTTCTGGAGTGTCTGAAGACAGCTACAGTGTACTTACATATAATAAATAAAAAATAAATAAAATAAATAAATAAATCTTAAAAAAAAAAAAAAAAAGGCATTACTGATCCAGAGCTACCTCCTCCCTTGACTCAGGTAAGAGAGTCAATGGAGTCCATGTTTTGCCTGGGCAATGCAGTGACACTCAGTCTTGAAACAAAACACTCAATTCTCCTTTGACTCACCAGGCTCCCTGCGGATGCCCCTCCCCCTTCCAAATGCTTCGAATAACTGAGATAAGCTAAGCTAACACTGTAACTCCTGTGAACTAAGAGAACTAAGTTTTCTTTCTTTTTTTTTTAAGATTTATTTTATTTATTATATGTAAATACACTGTAGCTGTCTTCAGACACTCCAGAAGAGGGCGCCAGATCTCGTTACGGATGGTTGTGAGCCACCATGTGGATGCTGGGATTTGAACTTATCACCTTCGGAAGAGCAGTGGGGTGCTCTTACCTGCTGAGCCATCTCACCAGCCTGAGAACTAAGTTTTCAAATCTCTAGAGAAGCCTTTGAAGAGGAGGTGGGGAGGTTCATGAAGGCAGCATTCTGAAATCACTCAACAAGTGAAGCCCTGAAACACCAGAATATTCTACAGATTTTTCAGTTCCAGGAAACCACCTGTGCTTTGGGCATCAGGCTAAAGCCATACTGTACACTAATGGGACTTTTTTTTTTTTTTTTTTTTTTGGTTTTTCGAGACAGGGTTTCTCTGTATAGCCCTGGCTGTCCTGGAACTCACTCTGTAGACCAGGCTGACCTCGAACTCAGAAATCCGCCTGCCTCTGCCTCCCGAGTGCTGGGATTAATAGCGTGTGCCACCACACCTGACTTGTTTTAGAGTTTTTAAGCTGGCTTTTGTGCCTGCCTCATGCTAGGATGTGAGGCAGAGGTTAAGACTAGCATCCCTTGCTTGATCTCAGCCTGGGCTGAGTGACATGTCTCAAAAAAAGGGGAAAAATGGGGGGGTGGGGGACACAGGAGGGTAGTGCGGATACAGGAGCCTGTACTTGGGACCTTGCAAAGGTTAAATAAACACCCTTAATGGGCGACACTCCCACCTTGGAAAAGATTCTTCAGTAATAGCATGACCTAGAGTTACTAGACCAGACAAGCAGATGTAGCTTAGCTGAACAATATACGAGGCTGTGGTTTAAACTCCAGTACCTCTTACCAACAGCTCAGAAAAATGTAAAATCACAGGACTAGGAAAAAGAAAACAAAGCAGCTAGATGACTGGCTGCTTGCTATCATTCAGAAGGCTCTGGGTTGATCCCAGAACAAGCTGCCTGAACTTTAGTTAAGTCAAACATGGTGTGTGCCAGTCCTTACTGAGGCCTCTAGTGACTCAAGCTACTCTTTGAGTAAAAGTCCTTGTTGGCTTTAAACTCCTCCCAACCAGTGGTAAAATTAAGATATGCACCCCCCCACCCCCCCAGACCTTCAGGCAGCCTAAGCCAGCGTCAAAATCCCCAAGTGGCAAAGGCTACCCTTCAGGCCTCCTTCCTGTTCCTGGGATCCCAGGTGTGCATCACCACTCCGGGTCTGCTTCAGGTCAGGACGATCAACGGGGCCCAGCATGGTGGCATACAAGGTTAAGGCAGAAGTGTCCCAAGTTCAATGCAAGCCTAGCTAGCTCTGTATCAGAAGTGCAGCCCCCTCCCCCCTTATTAACAACAGTATGGGGCACAACTTTAGCTAGGTCAAGATTTGGGCACTTGTTGGGCTCTTGTCCTGTAGCACAGGCTTACCTTGGATCTGATGTAATCCTTTTGCTGGGAGTACAGATATATGCCAAGCAAGATTTAAGTGTAAGTCTAACTTTTCCTTCGGTGCCACTGCCCCAACTTGCCTCTCCTAAGGGAATACACTTGTACACAGCTCTGCTTTTTCAGTCCTATGAATCAAACTTGGTCTGACCTTATGTTTGTGTCCAACCACTGAACCACACATTCCCAACACGTGAGTCATTCCTTTCACTTTTATTCTGTTGAGAATTTGTGAACAGAGATCAAGGTAGAAGAGGCCATCCCATTTCCTGCAGCTTTAATCAGGTATTCTGGGTTGCCTTACACACATGTTGAGAACTTAACTCAGAGCTCCTAAATTGCAGAGCCATCTCTTCAGAGCTCCCCTCCAACCCCGACTTTTAGAGCACAGCTCATGTTGGCCTTGAACTCCAGGACCTACTTCTGACTCAGCCCAAGTGATGGGGTTATAGAGATGAGCCAGCCAGTATGCCTAACAAAGCAGCTTTACAATAAAGTGACTTTCATCTAATAATAAAACCCATGGAAGTGGGGACAGATGTTAAAAGACAGAATTAAGTAGAAAGTGCAGATCCTGTTTACATGATTAATATTTGTGGCTGAAAACCAGTTATGCAAACCTCAAATTTGCACATTTCCATGGTGATTCACCACCACCACCCCCTTCAAGGGATGTGACAAAGGGATAGTTCTAACCAGCTTACCTCCTTGGAAGGGGCACTGACAACCCAGAAAGGTGTGTGTTTAGTCATTGCCTTGCTATCCTTTTTACATAAAAACAAAAAACAAAGCCAGGCAGTGGTGGCACAGGCCTTTAATCCCAGCACTTGGGAGGCAGAGACCAGGCCAGCCTGGTCTACAGAGTGAGTTCCAGGATAGCCAGGACTACAAAGAGAAACCCTATTTTGAAAAACCAAAACCACACACAAGATAGGCTGTTGAGATGGCTGGGTAAGGGAAGGCACTAGTCACCGTCTAGTCTCATCTCCCAGGTGCCGCCAAGGGAGAACCTTGATTACAAGGTGAACCATTCTAATACAACTGCTATTGTTTTCATGCACACTGATACTTGGTTAACTCCCAAGGGGAGAGCCTGCCTGCACTTGGCTGGTGGGGAGCAAAGCAGAGGCAGCAATAGCACATCCAAGATCCCAGCTTTAGCACAGCAGGATCACCAGATGTTCAAGGTCAACCTTGACTAATGAATTTAAGATAGAAGAAACTTGTCAATGAGAAGGCCAGGTGTGGTGCTAAGCATTCTCCCCCACCACTCAAAAACGGACAGAACTAGTTTAAAACAGGAATACACTAACCATAAATTTAAACTACAGGTACTATATTCCTTTGAAGTAAGACAAATCAACATTGAATTTTGCTTTTATTCTACTTCTGTTTGCTCAGCTGACTTCCCTACAAGGCTTGCACAAGAGAGGAAGGCGATAAGAAAAGACCCATACCACACCTTACTTTGGGGGGAAAAGGTTTATTTTCTCTTCAGAAGAAACAGAAGTTAGGGGAACATTTACAACCCACATGAACTTGCAGTTGGTCCTAACCCTTTCGGGAACAGCTGTTAAAGTGTTAGGTGCTCTACCAGAATGAAGGAGTTCACCCAGATAGAATGTACATGGAAGATGCTTGAAGACTGCATGTTTTTTCCCTGAGAGACGTGTAAGACAAACAGATTTTGCTGAGAGCCATCTTCCCAAGCAGCCCCTCCCTCTTCTCTCTGAAGGATGTGCCTCAACTATTCATCTAGTCAGCACTCAGACCACATGCTTCTCCCTCCAATCAATCCCTTTCCCAACCACTGCTGCTCTCCCTAGTCTTCATGGCCCTGGACCTAACATACCTCCTAAGATCCTGTCTGTACTTCAGCTTTCACTCCACCCTTTGAGCTGGGAAGTCAGGCTCCTAGTAAACAAAACTTCCATGGCTGGGTTATGAGAGGCTAACCTTTTAGTCACCTCAACCTATAGGATTTATTCAACTACATAAAGTGCTCTGAAGTCCAAAGAGTTAAAACATAAATAAGCAAACTATGATCAAGGATAAATACATAGGTACAAATCACTCCCGCAGGCTGGCAGGCAGGGCACTTCTTCCCCATTACATTCTTAGTCATTTGATTCTTGCCTATTTTTATCTGCAGCCCTGACTAAAGGTCACATTCTGAGGCTGAAGCTTTCAAATGACCCTAGCTTAAATGCCTTCAGTTACCAGTGGCTTTTGTTAACTGGGTTTAGCAAAACCCAATGTTTCTCTAAACTTGAGAACATATTCATACTTGGAGCAAACTAATAAAGGTATAAATGTATAATTTCCAACTTTTGAAATTCCCAAGGGGACCTTTGATGCTCTTCTTACCAAAATAGGACAAAGTAGCAATGGAAAACATGCCGATCCAAGAATGCCAATACCTGGTTACTGTTGGTCGCAGGGTTCCTCTAACAGAAAAGGTGTGCTGACTGATTAGAATGGGGGAGGGGTTACTTAGGTTCAAAGTTCTGGGGAGTTCTAATGCAGATAACTAGTGCAGAGCACAGGGAGGAAGTGTAGACGACTATCTATAGGGGAACCGGGAGCATAACAGGCCAACAGTAAAGGAAGTAAAGGCTACACCTAGAGACCAATACAGAAATTCAAAACAAAGCTTGGCAATCCTTAGTAGACAAGAAATACATATTTGTTTTATTGACACCAGGCATAAACTTGTGTAAAACAAGTAAACCCAGTGAATAGCACCATGGTTAAGACTCTAACCTGCTTTACCAAACCACTTTACAATTTAGTAAGTCAACAGGGGATCAAATGTCTTACATCTATCTACCTGTGATCCTTAAATACAAAAAAAAGATTGGATAATTAACCCTGCATAGTTATAAATCTGATTTGTTCTATTACAACCAGTCCACACATACGACAGGTTCTGCATCTACACTAGAACAGTTGACAAAGTTTAAAAAGCTGTAAGAAATACATTTCTAACTAGAGAAACTGCAAATTTCAAAAGGGTATGGAAAAAAACTAAATCCAAGACTTTCCTCTTATGTTCAAAGAAATAGACTTTCTGTAAAAATATATACAATTTTTACAGACAAATACATTTCATAAATTTTCTTAAAAATCGAGGCTGTTCAGTTTTGTAACTAATTAGTGAACCTTAAGTCAAGTACTTTTTGGCCATCACTAGGCTAATAAACTTAAGAATCATCCAAACCAAGCCAAAGTAGACAGGTCTAAAAGTCCTGAGCACTTGGACTTTGTCAAGAAGCACACCCTGGACTGCTTACAGAGCGCCTCCCTTCACATTCTTGTACAGCACTGTAGCTTCTAGTCATCTTTTGGTTACTTGTAGGTTACAAATCCATTTTACACAAGTCACCAACGTTGTTAATTAGGGCTTCTCTCTCAACACTCTGAGCAGAGTAATGGATATTTATTGAACTCTGTGACTAGCCTGATGACTGGCCCCTCTTCCATCTCTAGATAAGGAAATCAAACCTTTCCATCCACCCCTTTCATTCATTCATTCTAGAAGTCCTTCTCCATGGCCTCTCAAAGTTTGCTGAGAGGGAACTTTGCTTCATTCAGACAGTGACTCTTCCAGAGGGAGCACTTTTCCCATGTATTTATTCTTGTTAGCCACAATCCTGTAGCCACTTTCTTTTTGCTATGTTGCTACAGTAGAACTGGACTGTTAAAATCCTGGGCAGCTTCAAGTCCACCTTCATAAATACATATGTTTTCACAGACGCATGTAGCTTGGTGGCTGGAGTATTAAGAGTCCCCTATTGCACTCACAAGGCTATCTTATTAGATATGCCAGACCAGCCCCTACTCCAGCAACACCCGCAAAAGCCAGCAGCACATTTCTGATGCCGCCTTCTAGGTCCTGTACGTGGAAGAACTCCACAAACCCATCCTAGAAAACAAAAAAGAAAAGCACATTTTCAAGTATGGGTTTCTGCTGTTGTAACACTACATACAGATAAAGGGTGAATTAAAATATCCCCCGAACAATGGTGAACCAATTACCTACTTCTGGGATGCAAGATAGACACTTCTGGAGTTCTTTCCAGTGAATAATCACACACCAGTTACCTTACAGCAGTTGTAATGCACCTCAATTATTTTTGCACAGACTGAGCAGGGCCCATAACCACTCTTTGGATCCATCCCCATGTAGTATTTCTCCCATGGGTATTTCCTAATGAGAATGAGTGCACCTTACACCAGAGCTCTTTGGATATTAACTTCTAAAAATGCAGGCTCTACCCCTTATCCATTTGATTAAAATGAGGGGAATGTAATTTAGTCATCACAGGTGACTCTTACTTCTTCACGGTTTGAATCCACTGCTCTGAAGATTATCCAACTGAATTAGAAGTACAACCTACAGAATACAAGACCTTTTGGTACAATTCAAGACCGTCATAATCAGTTTTTCTCTGGACCTACCACCTACAACGACCAACATCATGCAACAAGAGATACACAAATTACATCTGAAGCCGGAGAGCTTTGTAAAAACCCGTTAGGTGCTTTCTCCTTCACAAAATCCTGCACCCCATTTCCACTCCATGGCCCCTTCATATCACAAGGCGAACTTACCCAGCCTCTTTGTTTGACAAGCCAGTCCCGTTTCGTCCTTACAAGAACATCTGTGATACATTCTGCTAATGGTTCGATGCAGCTTTCTTGGTTTATGCTCTTTAAGTGTTTGGCCACAAAGGCACCGAAAGAAATAAGAGTCACAATCCTGCCCCAGTTTGTTACGCCATCTTTGAAAACATGGACCATTACTCGAGAAAAAGATTTAACGTCGTCTTCCTTTTTAATGTCCAGTTTCCGGAGCATGCCTGAGAAGAAAAGCAAGAAACCTCATGGCCTCCTTTGTCTGCAGCCGGGCACTACCCTCCTGCCCACCCACGACGAGGGGACCGGGCTCTCCCGGCTCTAGAGCAGTCAGGCGGACCCCACGCCGACATTGACATCCCACCCTTTCCGGCCTTTGAACCCAACAGCCAGATGGGCGGAAACAATGACTCACGGCCAGAATATTCTGGTTGCTGAGCCAGGCTCCGGCTCTTCCCGCACGGCCCGGTCCGCCCCGGGTGCCGCTTACCCAGGAAGGCCGTCTCGTGCTTGCGCTGCACGCCGTCGCCCACGCGCCGCAGGGTCTCCAGCGCCCTCCGGCACGCCGCGCCCGCTTCGCCCAGAGGCTTCGAGTCCTTGGAGCCGGTCGCCTGCTCCCGCAGGTAGCGCGAGATGATCTCCAGCGACAGGCGGTACAGCTCGTCGTCTTCCTCCTCGGGCGGCGGCGGCGTGGAGGGCAGCGAGCCGTCGGCCCCGGAGCTCTTGGCCGCCTCGCTCACGCGCCCCAGGAGGGGCAGCACGGCCGGGCGCTTGCCGATCGCCTCCGGCTCGCAGCCGTCCAGCTCCTCCTCGGGAGACACGATGGCGGCGGCCGACGCGGCCATCTCCTCGGGCGGCACGGCGAGGAGGCCGGGCGACTTATGCAGCCGCCTTTCGGCCGACGCGGTGACGTCGGGGTCCTCGGCGCCCACGGGCGGCGGCCGGGCGACCACCCGCGCGCCGGGCAACAGGGCGGCCTCCCCTCCCCCCTCGCGCCGAGCCTTGGCCTCCTCGGCCACCAGGCGCGCCCCTGCCGGAGAGCCGCCGCCCGCGCCGAGGCTGGCGCCGCCGCAGTAAAGGTTCAAGCCGATGACCGCGTTTCTCCGTAGGCCAAACATGGTCGGACGCAGCAGGCTGAGGGGAAGGAGCGGGGAAGGCCGCGACTCCAGACCGGAGGCAGGCGGAAGTCAGGAGTGAGGAAGGCCGTTCCCTGCCGCCGCCTTAGGGCCGCGCTGACGCAGGCGAGGACTTCCCGTAAAAGGGGAAAGGGGCGGGCGTTTCCGGAGGGCTGGCCCGGCCACTCCGCGCCTCTTCCGGCCTGAGCGCTCGCGCGGCTTTCGCGGCTACCGTTGGCCGAGCGCGGTACCTGGGTTTGGCTCGCGGATTGTGCTTTTATGTCCTGTGCAACTCTCAGCCCCGCTGGCCAAGCGCTTGGCTTCCCGGGGAATTGTCCCTGCTCGGGAACGCCTGCTGATCTGTGTCGGTTTTTGAATTTCAGGCTACCCTGAAACTCTGCGTAGCCCAGGCTGGTCCTAACATTAAGCAGTCCTGCTTTAGCCTTTCTCGTGCTGGCACGATAGGCTTACACTACCCGCTGCGTTTTTATAACATAGCAATCTGAAACATTTTTTGCTTGTGTGTATGTGTGATGGTGTGCCTGCCTACAGGTGGGTGTTGGGAGTTGAACCCGTCACCTGGAAGAGCAAACCAGGGAGGGCATCTCTTTCCAGTGTCCTGCACCATAGCACTCTTAACCATTGATTTGCTTAGAAATTAGGGGGAGTCCTGTTCTGTCATTTTTCTACTGTGAGCCCCACTCCCTGTGTTCCAAAATGACTTTCCGTTCCTTTTCTTTATTTGGTTTTTCGAGACAAGATTTCTCTGTAGCCCTGGCTGTCCTGGAACTCACTCTGTAGACCAGCCTGATCTCAAACTCAGAAATCGGCTTGCCTCTGCCTCCCGAGTGCTGGAATTAAAGGCGTGCTTCACCACTGCCTGGCCAAAATGACTTTTCATGGACAGCAATTAAGGGGTTATTTATATGGAGCCTGTGAAAGGTTCAACTAGTGAAAGGCTCCCGCCACTGAAACCCAGCCCTAAAGACCTGAGTTCAATACACAGAACCCACCTAACTGTGAAGGAGTGAGAAGTCCTCTGCAATAAGAGCCCAGCTCCCAACTCTACCCCCAAACACAGTAAAAGTCTGAAAAATGAGCCGTTTTTGGTGGCTGGGCACAATTGGTAGATGTGCTTGCTCAGGCCTGGGGAGGCAGAGGAGGAGACTCAATTTAAAGATCATTTTTGGCTACATGATGAGACTGCTGTCTAAAATGAACAGTGGCCACGGCCATAACTCAGTTGGTAGAGAATTTGCCTACCCTTGTGGAAGTCCTGGATTGATCCCCAACACCGTATAAAACGGTGAAGATCTTTAGTGGACTGGCTAGACTTAATGTCAACTTGACACAAGCTGGAATTCCATGGACTGGTGGTCCTGGGTTCTGTAAGAAAACAGGCTGAGGAGGCCATGGGAAACAAGCCAGTTAGCAGCTCACCCCATAGCCTCTGCCTCTAGATTCCTGCCCTGTTTGAGTTCCTGTCCTGATGTCCTTCAGTGATGAATAGTAATGTGGCAGCAAGCATAAGCCTAATGAACCCTTTCCTCCTCAAGCTGCTTTGGGTTGTGGTCCATTACCACAGCAATAGAGACCTTCCTTAACTGAGACACTTGGTCTACATAGGAAGCGCCAAGTCAGCCAGCGTTAAGTAGTGAGACTCTGCCTCTAACTAACTAACTAACTAACTAACTAACTAACTAACTAACTAGATGGCAAGCTGGGAATGTGGCTTACTTGGTAGAATGCTTGCCTAACATAAAGCCTTGGGTTTAAAACCCTGTAAATTGGCTGCACACCTTCAGATCCAGAACTTGGGAGGGTCAAAACAAAAGGCCTGGGGAGATAGATGATGGCCCAGCGAGCAAAGGCAACTGCTGCCAACCCACGTTCTGCAAGGGAAACAAACGCATTCCTAACCACTGTCTCTGACCTCCAGACACATGCATTACTCTGTGTAGCCCCGGCTGCTCTGGAACTTGTTCTGTAGACCAGGATGTCCTTGAACTCACAGAGATCTGCCTGTTTCTGCCTCCCAAGAGCTAGGATTAAAGGCATACACCACCACTGCCTGATATAAATAGATGAACATTAAATTACAGTAAATAAGGAGACAGGGAACCATATGATTATTTGTAGGAGAAGATCTAAAATCCTAGTTTTATAGGATGCGTCAGGGAGTATGGAGAGAAGCATTTTGCAGTTGTAGTGACTAAAATATTTCTGCAAGGAACTTTTAATCACAAAACAAGTAACCACAATCTGAGATGGGATATATACATTACAGGACAGGTTGCAACCGAGCAGAATTCATTTGTGTGGGATGACCTATAGGAAAGCTTTATGGAAGAGGAAGTTTTTCCCAGGTTGGTCCCCAGCTGGAAGCCATCTTCTTGCCTCGGGCCCGCTGCATTCTTGTTTGGTTTTGTTGTTGTTGTTTTTGTATTTTTGAGACAGGGTTTCTCTGTGTAGCCCTGGCTGTTCTGGAACTCACTCTGTAGACCAGGCTGGCCTTGAACTCAGAAATCTGCCTGCCTCTGCCTCCCAAGTGCTGGGATCAAAGGCGTGTGCCACCATGCCTGGCATTCTTATAGTCAGGACACCAGCTGGCAGACCCAGCATGGCCTTAAAAATATCACTTTAAATTATGTGCATGTGCATGTGTGCAGATGCACCTGGAAGTCAGAGGCCTGTGAGGCAGCTAACTTAGGTGCTGGAAACTGAACTTGGGTCCTCTGGAAGAGCAGCATGCTAGCTTGACCCCTGAACCATCTTGCCACCCCTCTTTTAAAGCTTTGAGAGACAGGGTCACATGTATCCTTGGCTGGTCTTGAACTTGCTGTGTAGAGGAGGATAGCCTTAGGCTAATTAATTCTCCTTCTTCCAAGGTTGCCCCACAGACCTCGTATGGCTTTGGACTCACGTAAGCAGTTGGGAAACAGGACACGAGTACCGTGATGTATGTTCTAATTCAGTTTCATTACTAATTGTGGGGTTAGGATGAATCAACAGAGGAGACCAGAGACAAAGGAATAGCTGAGTCTCCTACAGTACAGTAGTCAAGTCATAATGTTCTGGATGGCTGTAGTGTGCATAGCTGTAAGCCCAGCATACTGAAGACATGAGGTTCTACATCCAAAGCTAGCCTAAGCCACAAGGAGAGTCTCTGTCTCTCAGAAACAAAAACAAAACAAAAACAAATGCTGGTGCTAGGAGGGGTGACTTATCCCAGGACTCCACCAGCGCTTGATAGGTAGTAGGGCAGGAGTCCAAGGGCATCCTCTGTCATTGTTACATAATGACTCTGAGGCCAGCATGGGCTACTCTGAGTTCCTGTCTCAAAAAAATCAAAATAACCAAACACATTAAAACCAAACCAAACTGAGAAAGAGAGAGACCTCTCATGAGCAGCGGGAGAAATGGAAAGAAACCATTAGATCATGGGCTTAGGGGAGGCTTAGGGGAAAGGTGCCTGCCTGCCAACTAGATTGATGATCTCAATCAGATCCCAGGACCCAGGGGACAGGGAGAGAACGGAGTGCTGCACTTCAGGGTCCCATGGCATACACCTCCCAGAGTTTGAAGGTACATTTTACAGGCCAAGCCATCCAATTGAAGAAGAGCGTCTTATGTACTTTTAAGGTGGAGGTATGTGTGCTTTAAGATTATGAGATATAGGGGCTGGTGAGATGGCTCAGCGGGTAAGTGCATCCGACTGCTCTTCCGAAGGTGGTAAGTTCAAATCCCAGCATCCACATGGTGGCTCACAACCATCCGTAACGAGATCTGGCGCCCTCTTCTGGAGTGTCTGAAGACAGGTACAGTGTATTTACATATAATAAATAAAATAAATCTTTAAAAAAAAAGATTATGAGATAATCCCATTACTTGGGAGGCAGAGGCAGGTGGATTTCTGAGTTTGAGGTCAGCCTGGTCTACAGAGTGAGTTCCAGGACAGTCAGGGCTATATAGAGAAACCCTGTCTCAAAAAACCAAAAAAAAAAAAAAAAGGTTATGAGATCTAAGGGTCGGGCTGGGAGCAGTAGATGGGGTGGGTGCTCACGTAGCATCCAGAGAACTCTGGGTTTGGCCTGTGGCACACCGTAGATTGATGTGGAAGTGTATGTCTGTAATCCCAGGACTGTGGAGGTGAAGACATCAAGCTTCTTGTCAGCAGGCTGGAGCTCACCCACTTCCAGGCCAGCTTAGCCTATGATAGGACCCCATTAATCAAAAGCAGACATCTCCACTCACCACCCAAGAAAGAGAATACAAAAAAAAAAGTTTATTTATTATTAATTTTTCTAGAAAACTTCCATGAGTGTCACAGGAATCCTGCAGTAGTAACTGTAACAGCCTGTTAGGCCAGGCAGCCAGCCTCTCCAGTAGGGTTTGCACAGTACAGAAGCCCACACCTAGCCGATTGTTGCTTCCTTCATCCCCTTACAGAGATTAGGCAAGTGTTTTTATGACTTTTTTTAGACAGGATATCATGTTGCCTGAACCAGCCTCAAATTCACTATGTTCCTTTATTAATATGTTTTATTCATTTGTGTGTGTAGCAGTGAGTGCTCAGAGGGCACCTCCTGGAAGTCAGTACTTCCTTCCACCACGTGGTCTGGGCCCTGCAGATTGAATTTATGTCCTCCGACTTGGCAGCTGAGAGAATCCTGCTGCCCACACCTTGAATTTATGATGCTTTGGCTTCTACCTCCGAGAGCCGAGACTGTAAGGAGAAGCCACCTTGTCCAGTAACTAATGTTTGGTTGTTTTATTTTTAAGTTTGCTTGCTTGTTTGTTTTGTTTTCAAAACCAGCTTTCTCTGTGTAGCCCTGGCTGTCCTGGAACTCACTCTGTAGACCAGGTTAGTCTTAAACTCAGAGCTCCACCTGCCTCTGCCTCCCGAGTGCTGGGATTATAGGGATGGGTCACTACTCCCAGTTTTCAAACGTTGTTGTTTTTAAATCAGCATGTAAAGTAATGGACCTCATATTTCCATATATTTATGTCATTATACTTCGCTGTTATTCCCATCCCTCCCCTAACCCCCCAGTAATTCCGGTTAAACTGATCTCAGAGGTAGCTCAGATCAGTGCTGGTGAGCTGGGAACCAGCCCAGGGAGGCAGGAGTGAAAGTATAAACAGGAGAAAAGAGGCACAGAAATGTAGCAAATGAAGAGGTAAAGTAAGTCCAAGCAAAGAACCCGGTCTGGTCTGCGTTCCAGTGCGTATGTAGACCATCTCCATAGCAACAGTCTGCTTCCTGTCTTCCTATGACTTCATAGCTTGAATTGCTTAAGTGTGGCTAAGGACTCCAGTAAGTGCAGGCCAAGGGAAGTAAGTGGTCTGCCAAATAAGGAAGACTGTGCAGGAAAAAAACAACATTGTTTTCTTTCGCATCCCCTCTGCCTTGAGCCTCTTTGTCTCCCGGAACCTCTCCTCCACTCCTAACCCCCAAGCTTGGACCTTTATTAACATACCCTGCAGGGCCCTCCAGGGTAGCGCTCACCTTTTATCCTAATACTCCGGAGATGGGCAAGTGGGTGTGGCAACCCATCATCTCAAAAAGAAAAAAAAAATGTCTCCTGGTAACCTCCCATTAAAGGCTCTTTTCCTAATTTACCCTGTCCTTACTTCCTCTCACCCTAAGAAAAGGGGTTTTGGGGGGCTGGAGAGATGGCTCAGTGGTTAAGGGCATTGACTGCTCTTATAGAGGTCCTGAGTTCAATTCCCAGCAACCACATGGTGCCTCACAACCATCCTTAATGGGATCTGATGCCCTCTTCTGGTGTGTCTGAAGACAGCTACCGTGTATTCATATACATAAAATAAATCTTTTAAGAAAAAAAGAAACGGGGTTTTGTTTTTTGTTGAGACTGGGTTTCTCTGTTTAACACAACCCTGGCAGTCCTAGAACTTGTTCTGTAGACAAGGCTGGCCTCAAACTCCCAGAGTTTGCCTCTGCCTCCTGCTGTGCTGGAATTTCAGGCATGTACCACCTTTAGCCCGGCAACAAGAGGCTTTGCTTTTAATTGGCTTGTTCTGAGGATCAACCTCAGGACATGAGGCAGACACTTCCATTTGGTATTTTTGAGGGAGTAGGGGAGGGGAGATGGCAGGTAGTATAATCTAGCCTTGAACTCTTGACCCTTCTTCCTCAGCGACCGCAATGCTGGGACCACAGGGGTGGCTACAGATTTTAGGCAAGCTCTGTTTGCTGACCCCTGTGCATCAGCCTAGAAGGGGCTCAAGGTCCCGACCTTGATTTATAGCACTCACAGGTAAAGCTAAGTTTTGCAAATATTTTGTGATATTTTTACCAATTATGTAAACTTTTATCCAATTGGGGGATCCCCTTCGTGAGCAAGAGGAAGGGCAGAGGCTGTGGCTTCCCATTTTCACCCCAGGTGGCACTTTCGAGGCCACCCTCTGAGGGGAAAAGAGGGGAGACTCCCCATCTTTTTTGTGTGTGCGTGCATGTGCATACTTGCTTGTGTTGTGTGTGTGTGTGTGTGTGTGTGTTTGTCTGGATGCATGTCTGAAAGTGTATGCTTCAGCAGCTAGAAAAGAAGATTTGGTCCCCTGGGACTGGAGTCACAGACCTGAGCAGTCATGTGGGTGCTGGGGATTGAACCCTGATCCTCTAGCAGGACAGTCAGTCTCTTAACCAGGAAGCCATTTCCCAAGCCCCAGGAGAGTCCCACCTGATGCTGCAGTAGGCCCCCAGGAAGTAGGAGGGAGGCCTGTCACTGAGGCACAGAGGTGAGGCCAGGCTCTTCCTCCATCAGGGAATTCTCACTAGGAAACTACAGGGGACATTTGGCAATGGTAGAGTTTGTGGGTCTCTCTCTCTTCTCCTCCTCCTCCTCCTCCTCCTCCTCCTTCTCCTCTTCCTCCTCCTCCTCCTTCAAATCACGTTTCCTTTTTTTTATTTATTTAAAATTTATTTATTGTTATATGTAAGCACACTGTAGCTGTCTCCAGAAGTGCCAGAAGAGGGCATCAGATCTCGTTACAGGTGGTTGTGAGCCACCATGTGGTTTCTGGGATTTGAACTCAGGACCTTTGGAAGAGCAATCTTACCCGCTGAGCCATCTCACTAGCCCTGTGGGTCTCTCTTCTTGATACAGGCTCTTGTCCTGTAGCCCTGGCTGGCTTGGTACTATGTAGTCCAAGCTAACCTCAAACTGCTTGATCTTCCTGCCTCTGCCTCTTGGGTTCTGGGGTTACAGGTATGAGCCATCATGCGTGGCTAGCAATGTTAGTAAACACCTTGAAAGGCATACGGCAGCCCTCCGAGCAAAAGCTATGTTACTCAAAACACTGACAAACCTCATCTCAGCTGGGCTAATAAAGCAGCTGGCCTGGGTGGTTTCTATTCTTTCCTTCCTTTTTTTTTTTTTGGTTTTTTTTTCGATACAGGGTTTCTCTATATTGCCCTGGCTGTTCTGGAACTCACTCTGTCACTCTGTAGATCAGGCTGGCCTCGAACTCAGAAGGACCCCCTGGAATCGGTTCCCAGCACAGAACAATCTATCCAGAGTTCACCTTTGCCTTGAGTCAGCTCGTCGGAGCGGGTACTATGGTAGACACCTGTGACTCCAGAGCCCAGAGGCTGAGTGAGGCTGAGGCAGGAACGCAGTTTCGAGGAGGCCAGGGCTGTATAGCAAGACCTTGTCTCAAAAAACAAAACAAAACTAGCTACATCAGTCAGTCGGGTGATAGAAAGTGCACTCAGTGTTGGTGAACTTCCCACTCTTTCCAGGGGACTTGAGTTTGGTTCCCAGCACCAAGGTTGGGTGTTTCACCACCACCACCACCACCACCACCACCACCACCACCACCACCACCACCACCGGCAACTCAAGGTCACAGGAGCCAAAGTCATCCTCTGGCCTTCAAGGGCACCCGCACTCAAGTGCGCATGCATCAGTCCAGCCACAAATACAAAAGTCATCTGTCCTGGAGGGAGAATCAGGATTTAGGAGAAGCTACGTGACAGAGGCCATGAAGCCATGAAAATGGATTTCTCAACCTTGTTTACATCACTTGTTGTGACTGAACAGAGCCCTGGGAGCTCTAAGGACCCACTAGTTCCCAAATTCTCAAAAACCTGCACTTGTATTCTTTTTTTTCTCTTGCTTTATTTTATCTGAGCTAGAGTCTCCATAGTTCAGGGTGGCCTGGAACTCACTATATAGCTAAACTTCAGCTGCCTCCACCTTGAGTGATGAAATTATAGTCATGTGACATCACCTCCAGTGTGGTGCAGGAACCTAAACCTAGGGTTTTCTGTGCGACTCCCAAGCTGAGTCCCCAGCACACCCTCTCTGTGGTCTTGGGAATCAAGCCTAAGGATTCTCGGATGTCAGACAAGCACTGCGTCACCAAGCTATGGTATTTCCACCTCTCCTGCCTTCTCTGCCCTCCTCTCCTTCCCTTCCCTGGCCTCTTCCCAGATCGCACTGTGCTGCCCGGGCAGAACTCAGACTCCTGGGCTCAAATCATTCCCCTGCCTCCAGCTTCTAAGTAACTGGGCCTGCTGGCATGTTCTGCCACACCCACCCTGGGTATTTCTTGTACATTCGGGCCAATAGAAGAGGAAGTGATGCTGAAACACGATAGAGGAAGCGGGAGAATGACTCAGATTTTCCTAATCATAAAAAGCATTTTGAAATGACCTTTAATGTCAAAGCAAGACGCATGACAACTGAATGATGCCAGGACTTTCCTTTGTGAGGAGGATTCACATGGGTAGCTTTAGTCACAGTACATTGTCTCTGCCAAAAAAAAAAAAAAAAAAAAATCCTCCCTCATAGGTCCGTTGATGTGTTGATGTTTGAATCTCAATCTCTTCCCCTCCTCTCTCTCTCCAGGGTTTCATGTAGCTCCACTTGTTTCAGACTCCCTGTAGCTGTAGCCAAAGACAGCTTTGAATCCTTGAGCTTCCTGCTTACACCTCGAAAGTGCAGGACCACAACCCACTCTGGTGTTTGGAATCCTGTTAGCTGAATTTTGACTCTAGTTAAAAACAAGCATAGGTCAAAACAGCTCAGGGTAAGGTCAACTCCTCCAAGCTTGAAGATCTGAGTTCAATCTCTGGGACTCCCTTGGTGGAGGGAGAGAACTGACTTCCCAAAGCTGTCCTCTGTCCATGCACACACAACCTGCCCCATGCACACACCCCACAAATGTGATACATTTTTCTTTCTTTTTTAAATTTTTTTTTGTTTTTTTTTTTTTTTTGTTTTGGTTTTTCGAGACAGGGTTTCTCTGTATAGCCCTGGCTGTCCTGGAACTCACTTTGTAGACCAGGCTGGCCTCGTACCCAGAAATCCGCCAGCCTCTGCCTCCCGAGTGCTGGGATTAAAGGCATGCGCCACCACACCTGGCTTTACATTTTTCTTATTATTTTATTTTATTTTATTTTTTCCGGCCCAAAGATTTATTATTAAACATAAGTACACTGTAGCTGACTCCAGACACACCAGAAGAGGGTGTCAAATCTCATTACGGATGGTTGTGAGCCACCATGTGGTTGCTGGGATTTGAACTCAGGATCTTCGGAAGAGCAATCAGTGCTCTTACCCGCTGAGCCATCTCGCCAGCCCAATATTATTATTATTATTATTATTATTATTATTATTATTATTATGGGACTGGAGAGGTGGCTCAGCAGGCAAGAGTGCTCACTGCCCTTCCAGAGGACACAATTCCAGTCCCCAGCACCTCTCTCAGGTTAACTCAGAACAGCCTGTACCTGGCCGTCTTCTGGCTTTTGCACGCACTTACCTGTCCCCATCCCCACCCTCACCCCTTGCCCCCCAGACAAATACTTGAAGATGAACAATAATTTTAAATGGCCGGGCAGTGGTAGCGCACACCTTTAATCCCAGCACTTGGGAGGCAGAGACAGGCAGATTTCTGAGTTCAAGGCCAGCCTGGTCTACAGAGTGAGTTCCAGGACAACTAGAACTATACAGAGAAACCCTGTCTTGAAAAGAAAAAAAAAATTAAATGTAGTTTTGAAGAGACTGCTGCATGCAGTCTAGCGATGCACAGATGTGACCCTCCCAGCACCTAGGGAGCTGGGGTGGGAGGACAGGTTCAAGGCCAGCCTGAGCTGATGTTGAGATTTTGTTTCTAACACAGGAAAGGACTGAGTGTCTGATCCAAGGAGGACCTCTTTCCTATCTGAACTTCTGACAGATTTAATAAGGCGTCACAGAGGCTGTGGATCTAGCTTGGGCGGAGTGCTCGCCTAGGAGGCACAGACCCCTTTGTGCCCCCCCACCCCCGCCCCAGTACCATTCATATGGGATATGGTGGTACACACCTGTAATCCTAGCCCTTGGGAAGTAGAGGCAGGTGGATCAGGAGTTTAATGTCATCTTTGACTACAAAGTGAGTTCTAGGCCAGACTAGGATACATGAGCTCCTGCCTCAAAAGAAAAAAAAAACAGTCAATTTTTTTCCTTTTTAATATACAATTAATGTATTCATTGCTCAAACAAGAGGCTCATTTTAGGATTTTCATATATGTACATTGTTTTTTGTTGTTGTTTGGTTTTGTTTTTTTGAGACAGGGCTTCTCTGTATAGCCCTGGCTGTACTGGAACTTGCTCCATAGACAAGGCTGGCCTCAAACACAGAAATCTGCCTGCTTCTGCCTCCCGAGTGCTGGTCATATATGTATATTACACATGCATTTTGTACATATTCCCTTCCCTACTGACCCTCTTCCTCTTCTGAAATAGTCCCCTTCTACTTTCTTCTTTTTTTGTTTTTTTGTTTTTTTGTTTTTCGAGACAGGGTTTTTCTGTATAGCCCTGGCTGTCCTGGAGCTCACTTTGTAGACCAGGCTGGCCTCGAACTCAGAAATCCGCCTGCCTCTGCCTCCTGAGTGCTGGGATTAAAGGCATGTGCCACCATGCCCAGCTTCCCCTTCTACTTTCAAGCCAATTATGTATGTGCAGTCTAGCTTTTTCTTACAAGAGAAAACATTTGTCTTTCTCGGTATGATTTCTTTCATTCTTGTTTATGGCTGAGTCAACTGCACTCTATGTATACACCCTCCATATTCTTTATGTATTCATCTGTCTCTGTTCCCTGGCTGCCTTGACTAGAGCCATGGTAGTGACTGAGCAGGTGTCTGTGGACACTCAGAGCATGCAGCTGGACCACACAAACATTCATTCCTATGGGCAGCCAATCAATCATTCCTATGGGCAGCCAATCAATCATTCCTATGGGCAGCCAATTATCGTCCCCTATCATGCACCCAGAATAAACTCCGGCATCTGGTCTTGACCGGAGCACAGAGGCTCACAGTGTGGTTCCAGCATCCTTCTCAATGCTTACCCTGGTCACTGGAAGGCTTCAAAGGCAAGTGAGCCACAATGTTCATTTCCACAGCTAATGGCCTTGGTTTAGACCCGGGGACCTTGTGGAAGGCTGCTGTTTCCAAGGCTAGAAACAGTTATTCATTGGCCTTCAGGTCTTTTTTTTTTTTTCAGAGACAAGGTTTCCCTGTGTAGCCCTGGCTGTCCTGGAACTCACTTTGTAGACCAGACTGGCTTCGAACTCAGAATTCCACCTGCTTCTGCCCACCCCCACCCCCGAGTGCTGGGATTAAAGGCGTGCGCCACAACGCCAGGCTCAGGTCTTTTTTAAAATACATTTTAGCACATGCCTTTAATCCCCGCACTCGGGAGGCAGAGGCAGGCGGATTTCTGAGTTCGAGGCCAGCCTGGTCTACAAAGTGAGTTCCAGGACAACCAGGACTACACAGAGAAACCCTGTCTGGAAAACAAACAAACAAAAATACATTTTTATTAGCATTAGCATATCCTCGCTTCTGTGGGAAAAAGTCAACAGCCTGAAAATTCCCTGTAGATTCCTGTCTCTGAACCCA
>LR750758.1:236760-303203 GCA_902729485.2 Mus minutoides
TCTCCCTCTTGAGGAACCATAAAAACCGGGTCCTCTTTTCCCTCAGGGTCGACTCCTCTATCCACTTCCGGGATATGAGTCGTCCCCAGAGCTCTGGCTTTCCCCGAATAAAGTCTCATGTGATTTGCAGCAAGCCTGGTCTTCTGTGAGTTCTTGGGGGATTCGCCAATATCCCGTGACTTGAGTGGAGGTCTCCCTACGGGGGTCCTTTCAGCTTCAGATTCAGGCTAAACGCTTGCTTCTTCTTGTTCTTTTCCCTATACTAGGACTGACCCCAAACATCATCTGTATCTCTCCAAGAATTCTGGATCCATTTAAATATTTCACCAACTCAATTCTCCAAGTTTCTTATTTCTTTTCTGAATTAGATAATTTAATTTTTCCTTTTGCAAAAAGTACATTTGGTTTAGGGGGTAGACTTAGTTAAAAGCACAAGCATGCAGCCCCAGGTTCAAGGTTATGATTTGGCTTACATCTATAATGGAAACACTTGACAGGTAGAGAGAGCCAGGAGACCAGGATCGTCCTCGGCCACACAGTGAGCTCAAGATTAGCCTGGACTACAAGACACCCTGTCTCAACAACAAAATAAAACAAAAAAGGTTTTGGTTTTTGGTCTGTTTGTTTTTCAAGACAGGGTTTCTCTGTGCAGCCCTGGAACTCACTTTGTAGACCAGGCTGGCCTTGAACTCAGAAATCTGCCTGCCTCTGCCTCCCGAGTGCTGGGATCAAAGGCATGCACCACCACACCTGGCTAACAAAAAAGGTTTTATAAGAAAGGCATGTCTAAGCCGGGCGTGGTGGCGCACGCCTTTAATCCCAGCACTCGGGAGGCAGAGGCAGGCGGATCTCTGAGTTCGAGGCCAGCCTGGTCTACAAAGTGAGTTCCAGGACAGCCAGGGCTATACAGAGAAACCCTGTCTCGAAAAACCAAAAAAAAAAAAAAAGAAAGGCATGTCTAATTAAAATTTGTTGGAATCAGTGGGAGGGAGGAGGAGGTGATGGGTGGGAATATAATATCCAAATGTGCACATGTATAAAGTGTCATAACAAAGCCATTTTGTATCATCAGTAAATACTAACAGAAGCAATGTATTCCCATCCAGTGACCCAGGGGAATTTCCTCCAGAGGTCAGTCATTACCAAGCACATTATCTTTTTTCTCTTTAAAACATATCTTTTGGGGCTGGTGAGATGGCTTAGTGGGTAAGAGCACCAGACTGCTCTTCTGAAGGTGATAAGTTCAAATCCCAGCAACCACATGGTGGCTCACAACCATCTATAACAAGATCTGGCTCCCTCTTCTGGAGTGTCTGAGGACAGCTACAGTGTACTTACATATAATAAAAAAAACAAAAAAAACCATATCTTTCTTTTTTTTTTTGGTTTTTCGAAATAGGGTTTCTCTGTATAGCCCTGGCTGTCCTGGAACTCACTTTGTAGACCAGGCTGGCCTCAAACCCAGAAATCCGCCAGCCTCTGCATCCCTCTTCTGGGATTAAAGGGGTGTGCCACCACGCCCGGCTTTCTTTAAAACATATCTAGACATTTAGGTTTAAAACAATATTTTATGTGTATGAGTATTTGGATGCACCTCAAGTGTGCCTGGTGCCTGCAGAGGCTGGAGTTTATACATGGGTTATCCTAGAACTGGAGTTTATACGTGGTTGTAAGCTGCCGTATGAGTGCTGAGAACTGAACCTGGGTTCTCTGCATGAGCCATTTCTCTGACCATTAACTCTTCTTTTTAAAATTGTGTGTTATTAAGCTTGGGGAACTACCACCATCAAAACTGCTGTGGCTGGAAGCCTGTCTCAGCAGTGTGTTGGGGAGGAGAGGTCAGGGGCTCAAGGTTAAGGGGCTCCTATTTAAGGAGGTGCAGGCCAGCCTGGGCTTCAGGCAGGACACCCCTTTTCAAACAAACAAAATCCCAACTTCCAAAAATAACAGAGCAAACCTCAGATATATGAGTCCTCAACTTCACAGCCTAAGGTGCTAAATCCCTTAGTAACTGAACCACCCCAACTCTCACACCTTACACCCTATGCACCCAACTCAGTCTGACTCCCAAGTTTCAAATTCCAGCAGCATTCCAGAGACACTGTCAGGAGCTTCCCAGTTAGTCACTTCCGCCACAGCTGAATCATCCTTTGTTTCACTCTGTAAAGATTTTTGTTGAACTGTTTATATGACTTCCTAGGCTTATCTAACTAGGACAGGTGGAGTCTTCACCAGGACCTTTAGCCCTCTGCTCTCTTGCTAGTCCACCTTGTGTCTACAAATCATGATCCAGAACAGCACAGTTGTGTCTATGCTCACATACCCAAGCAGCTGAGTACTAAAGAGTGCCTGGTCCCCAGTTTGTTCCTTAACCTTTGGTTTATTTGAGATGCTCTCCACGTGTGGTCTTGGCTGCCTCTGGAATACCGATTGATTTCACAGTTGCATACCATCCATCCTGGCTTCCTTTTTGCCTATTATTTTTGGGCTGGATTTCTTCTGTTCCCTTCTTTTTCTTTCCTTTCTTTTCTTTTCTTTTTCTTTTTTTTGTTTTTTGTTTTTTCGAGACAGGGTTTCTCTGTATAGCCCTGGCTGTCCTGGAACTCACTCTGTAGACCAGGCTGGCCTCGAACTCAGAAATTCGCCTGCCTCTGCCTCCCAAGTGCTGGGATTAAAGGCGTGCGCCACCACGCCCGGCCTTTTTTTTTTTTCCCTTGTTCTGGTCAACCCCGCTCGCTCTGCTCCGGTTGGTCTCTCCAGTTCAAGGATTCGTTTTCTTCTTATTATTCATAAGTACGCTGTAGCTGACTTCAGACGCACCAGAGGAGGGCATCAGATCTCATTATGGGTGGTTGTAAGCCACCATGTGGTTGCTGGGATTTGAACTCATCACCTTCGGAAGAGCAGTCAGTTGCTCTTACCCGCTGAGCCATCTCACCAGCCCTTTTCTTTTCTTTTTATGATTTATTTATTTTATGTATATGAATGCACTGTAGCTGTACATATAGTTATGAGCTATCACATAGTTGCTGGGAATTGAACTCTGGACTTCTGCTGCTTGGCCCCACACACTCTGGCCCTGCTAAGATTTATTTATTTATTATATGTAAGTACACTGTAGCTATCTTTAGATGCACCAGAAGAGGGTGTCAGATATCAATATGGATGGTTGTAAGCCACCATGTGGTTGCTGGGATTTGAACTCAGGACCTTTGAAAGAGCAGTCAGTGCTCTTGCCGGCTGAGCCATCTCACCAGCCCCTGTTCCCTTCTTTTTCAATCCCCCACCCCACACCCTTTCCCCTGAGACAGGGTTTCTCTGTGTAGCCCTGGCTGTCTCTCTTCATCTCACGTGCTGAGATTAAAGATGTGCTTCACTGCTCGGCTCATCTTCTCTTCTACATCCTCTTTAATCCCAAGTGCTGGGATTAAAGGCGTGCGCCACCACGCCCGGCCTTCTTTTTTTTTTCAAACTCTTTTCAAACTCCCAACCCAACTTCCACCTCAATTCATCAAGTAACTTTGACATTTGAGTTCCCAGGGCTGGGAGAGTAGTTCAGAGGTAAAGCACTTGCCCAGATATGTGAGGCTCTGGGTTCAATCTACAGCCTTCTCAATAAAGAACAAGGTAGTGGCCAGAGAAGGCAGCCACCAGTTGCCTACCTCCAACCATAAACTGCTGTGAGTCCAGACAGGATAAGGACAACGCCCTTATAACTAATTTCTTACTCAGCTAGATTCCCACCCAGAAGAAATAGAGCATCTAGGATAGGCTGGCACACAATAAATGTGTGTTGACTGAGGCTGTTATGTAACGGAACCACCTGCACCTGGACTTGCCCGCCCATGTTTGCCCTTCCTGAGAGCCCAGGTTTAGTTACTACCATTGTGGAATGAGCTTCAAGGTCTACTTAGCCTTTCTACTCAGTCCTTCAAATGTGTCTACACTCCCCTCCTCTTTCCTAGGCTGCAAACTTGCTAAGTAGTTCAGATTGGCTTTAGGTTTGTGATCTTTCTGCTTCAGCCTCCTGGGATTGAAAGTAACACCCACCATGTCTAGCTGCTTAAAGGATTCTTCCTTTAACTACCAAACAGTTCCAGAGCGTCCCGTTCTACATGCAGGACTTCACCTCTACTGATCTATTAAAACCTGTTTTAGGAAGGCTAGAAGTTACAAATCAAGTAGATATTCAGTCATTCAGTCCTCTTTCTTTCTTTCTTTCTTTGGTTTTTTGAGATAGGGTCTCTCTGTTTAGCCCTGGCTGTCCTGGAACTCACTTTGTAGACCAGGCTGGCCTCGGACTCAGAAATTGGCTTGCCTCTGCCTCCCAAGTGCTGGGATTAAAGGCATGCGCCACCACCGCCCGGCTGTGCCCTGTAGTTTTAAATTTTAAAAAATTACATCACCCAGAGAGGTGACTCTGGTTAAAAGCAGTGGATGGCCTTCAGAGAATCCACGTTTGGTTCCTTCCCCCACATGGTGGGCTCACTGTTATCTGCAACTTCATTTCCAAGGTATCCAACATCCTTTTCTGGTCTCCAAGGGTGCCAGCTATACACATAGTGAACAGACATGCCCATAGGCAAAAGACCAATCCATATACATGAAAATACTTCATTTAGTCGTGGTATGTGTGCCCAAGCCATGGCACCTGTATGGAAAGTCAGAGGACACTTACATGAGCTCTCACCTAAATAATTTTCCCTTCTGTCTTCTACTTTGAGGGTTTTGGGGATCAAACTCAAGGGTCATCAGGCACATCAGCAAAGCTTCTTTACAATGGAGGCAATCCTGCTTTTCTGCACATTCCTCCCCCCCCTCTCACCTTTTGATTGTGAGCCTAACCTTTAAGGACTGAGCCATCTCTCTAACCTTTAGTTTTTGGTGGCCCAGGATTCCCTGAGTGCTAGGATTAAAGGTGTGTGTCACCACAGTGGCTCCAGCTGCTTCCCTCTCCCCCCTTCCTCTTCCTCCCCTTTATTCTTCTCTTCCTCTCCTCCTCCTCTTCTTCTTTTAGACAGAATCTCCCATGTCTCAGCCTGACCTCAAACTTACTCTGCCACAGCAGATGGCCTTGCATTTCTGATCTACAGGCATGCACTTCTGCACCACAGTTGGTTTTACTCAGTGCTAGTGATTGATGCAGGGTTTCATGTAGGGCAGGCAAACATTCTACCCACTGGGCTACGCTTCCTGTGGTATGCTTCCTGTGGTGTGCGAACGCACGCGTGCGCGCGCGCGCACACACACACACACACACACACACACACACACACTTGCATGCCATAGTGTGCATGTATAGGTCAGAGGACAACCTCTGTTGTAGGTTCTTGCCTGCCTTCCATCGTGTTTCTGAGGCAGGATTTCTCTATTTCTGGATATGAAAGCTTCCAATGAATGCTGCTCCCTCTGCCTCCCATCTCACTGGGATTACAGATCCCAGTCATCAAATTTGGGTTCTTTTTTTTGGAGACAGTGGTTCTCTGTGTAGCATTGACTGTCCTGGAACTTGGAACTCACTCTGTGGACCAGGCTGGTCCACTCAGAGATCCGCCTGCTTCTGCCTGTTGAGTGGAGGAGTAAAGGTTGGGTGTGGGATTGAAGACTTCACATGCCACCACAGCCTGGTACTCCAGGCACCGAGCTTTAGTGCTGCTGAGCCTTCTTCCTAGCCCAGGCTCTACCAATTTGTTGAGTTCTTTTCTTCATTTGATTTGGGCTCCAGTCCCCTCTTCCCGTTTCCACTGTATAGTTTTACCAGTTTGTCTTTTTTTTTTAAAGATTTATTTATTTATTTATTTATCCTCTTTCCGGCAGGCCCCACTCGCTCCGGTCAGCCCCGCTTGCTCAGTTCGGTCCCACTTGCTCAGTCCCTGCTCTCTCTGGTCCAAGGATTCATTTATTATTATTCATAAGTACACTATAGCTGACTTCAGACAAACCAGAGGAGGGCGTCAGATCTCATTACGGGTGGTTGCTGGGATTTGAACTCATCACCTTCGGAAGAGCAGTCGGGTGCTCTTACCCGCTGAGCCATCTCGCCAGCCCCTTATTTTTATTTTTTATTTCCATCTTTTCCCAAATCCTGTATCTCAAAACAATTCTTTCCTTCTGTTCTTTGAGACAGGATTTCTCTGTGTAATCCTGATTAGCTGGAACTCAACCTCTAGATCAGGCTGGGATTAAGAATGTATGTCACTGGGCTGGTGAGATGGCTCAGCTGGTAAGAGCACCCGACTGCTCTTCCGAAGGTGATAAGTTCAAATCCCAGCAACCACATGGTGGCTCACAACCATCCGTATCGAGATCTGGCTCCCTCTTCTGGAGTGTCTGAGGACAGCTACAGTGTACTTACATATAATAAAATAAAATAAATCTTTAAAAAAAAAAAAAAAAAGAATGTATGTCACCATACTAGCCTGTATGTAGACCTTTTAAAGAAACTATCAGGGGCTGGCGAGATGGCTCAGTGGTTAAGAGCAGCGACTGCTCTTCTAAAGGTCCTGAGTTCAAATCCCAGCAACCACATGGTGGCTCACAACCATCCATAACATCCTCTTCTGGAGTGTCTGAAGACAGCCACAGTGTACTTACATATAATAAATAAAATAAATCTTAAAAAAAAAAGAAACTATCACTATTTTGGCATTTTCTAAAGTTTTGAGGAGTATCATATAAAAATAGAAATCTGTGTATGTACGCTTGAGGGATCAGACCCAGGGGCCTGGTGTATTAGGCAAGTGTTCACTATTGAGCTACTCTCTAACCTCCTTGCTATATGTAGCCCAGGCTAACCTTTTAACTCTATATTATATTTCAACTTTGAAAGTGCTGGGATTCTACACGTGCGCCACCATGCCTAGGTGCTACAATTATTTTTTTCTTTTTTTAATTTTTGAGACAGGCCTTGTATCCCAGGCCTTCATAAATTTACTATGTAGCTTTGAACTTCTGACCCTCTGACTCCATCTCCCAAATGCTGGGGTTATAGGTATGAAGCACACAGGGATTTAAAGTGTTCTAGAGACCAAGGCTTTGTGGATACTAGATACATACTTTTACCAAGTAAGCTATATCTTCACGTTTTACTATGTAGCCCAGGCTGGCCTTTGTTTGTTTGTTTGTGTTGGTTTTAGTTTTTCAAGACAGGGTTTCTCTGTGTAGCCCTGGCTGCCTTGGAACTCACTTTGTAGACCAGGCTGGCCTTTGGAGTGCTGGGATTAAAGGTGTGCACTACCTTGCCTAGTGGGGTTGGCCTCTTTAAAACAACATCAAGTGCAAGGAGGTCAGAGAAGCCCCATCCCTGGGAGCTGGCGTCATAAGTACTTGTGAGCCACTGCCTGGCATGGGTGCTGGGAACCACACTTAGGTCTTAGCGAGAGCAGCCAAAGCCTTTCCACTGAGCATCTCCCCAGCCCCAGCACAAGACCTTTCCCCCCTCCCCCTCCATGCCCATTTCAGAGTTGTTTATTTTTGGTTTTTGAGAGGTCTCTCAAGCCCAGGTTGGCCTGCAACTCCATATGATTAGTGAAGGCTGGCCTCGAATATGCAGTGCTCCTCCCAACGTGCTCACATCATGAGTGTGTACCACATCTGCCTCTTTACAGAGGTTCTCACTGCTTCCAGGATAAAGGTCACGGGCCACTTATGACCTGTCTCTTGCTTCCTTCTTCTCATTTTTGGTTTTGCCTAGTGTATGAATCACTCTTAAGAGTTTCCAAAAGAGAGTACCTCTGAATCATTTTACATATGTCCTTTCTCCTGATGACATTTCTCCAGTTTGTGTCTATGTAAAATCTACTCCTCCACCTTCACCTCTCATCTTAGAAAGATGTTTTGAAAAGAGGGGTCTAAGCCTGCCTTGACTGTATGGCCAAGGGGGAACTGCGCCTTCTGAGATCAGATGCGGGGGCCCGTACTAAGCAAGCACTTTATACACAGAGACATCCACAGCCTACAATAGACCTTATGAAAGTCCTTCCCTGAGCCAGAAGTGGTGGTGAGCACCTGTAATCTCAGGACCAGAAAGCAGAGATAGCAAGATGATTAGGAACTCTGGGCCAGCCTGGGGTAAGGAGACTGTCACATTTTCACATACCCATCTGTGCTGTTCTCCTGACTACATCTCACTTCCCCTACTATGTGCTGACAGAGATTCCAAGTGTGACATTTGCTTGTGACCTCCATGACATTCCTTCCTCTCACCTATCTTCCTAGAAGCCTCTACCAGGCTAGTGTCAGGTCTGCCCTCCCAGCCAGCAGCCCTCGTCTACTTGGCTCATGACCAGCAGTCACCATAGGCAGACGGAACCTTCACTGCTTCAGCTCTTCAGTCACTGGAGTGCAAGTTCCTGGCCTGTACATGGTCTGTGCTTGAAAGCTCAGCACTTGGAAGGCTGAGGCCAGCCTGAAACATTTAAGGACCTGTCTCCCCAGCCTTTTCCAACTGAGAGGATCCCTGTCCCTGCATGAGCCCAGAGCAAGCTGCTTTACTGGAGGGTTAGCAGGTATTTAATACAGTATTATCCTGTACATACTCGTGTGTACACTGCATGGACACGCAGAATAGATACTGGCTGACTTCCTCTATTGATCTCTGCCTTACTGGGCTCACATGGCAGCCCTCACTGAAATGGTGGATTGCAGTTCTGCTTAGCTGGCTGGCCAGCCAGGGAGCTCCTGGAGACTGTCAGTTTCAGACCTCCAATGCTGATGCATAGCCATGAGGCCTCAGGTGTTGGGAGATTCGAACTTAGGTTCTCATGCTTGCAGAGCAAGTGCCCTTAACCACTGAGCATCTCCTCAGTCCAGGGTCCTTGTATTTATTCTACCTATCTTCTTACTTACCTACCTACCTATGTATGTGTGGAACTGGAAATTGAACCTAGGACTTTGTGTATGCTAAATTAATGCTTTACCACTGAGCTATATCCAAAGCTCAGATCTGTCTTTATTACATTCCCATAGTCAGTGAACCCTGTGAGGACATAAACCACATTTGTACACTGCTGTGGTGGTCCCTGAAGGATCTTAGATACTTTGTCTTGTATGTAATTACTCATACACTCTGTATGGCACATACCACATCTCTATAAACAAATTGAGGGAGAATTTAAGAAACTTGCTTAGAGTAACATAAAACAACAACAACAACAACAACAACAACAACAACAACAAAACCCCCAAAATTGGCCAGCGAGTTGTTAAAGAGCCTTGTCACTGAGCCTTACTACCCTAAATCCAATCCCTGGTACCCACACGGTGGGGGGAAGAGAACCAACTCCCAAAGGTTGTTTTCTGAGTTCCATACACTTGCAGTGGTACCAACCCACTCTAACCCCAATTTCAGGGAATCTGATGACCTTTTCTGACCTCCCTAGACATCAGGCATAAAGGTGGTGTAAATATATATACATGTAGGTAAAACATAGATAGAAAAATAATCTAAAATTGTTTTTAAATACCAAAATCCAGATATGCACATGGTGTTTGCATGAGGAGCTGAGTTCAGATCCCCGTAACCACGTGAATGCTGGGTGTGGTGGCATATGTCTTAGTGACAGGAGATGATACCTGCAGCTGACCTCTCGCCTCCACATGCACGCCTGCAAACACAGTCAATCACACATCACCACCCCCAAATCCAAATCCCAAAGCCAGGATCTGAAACTAAGCAGACACCCTGCCATTAGATCCACCGTGCCAGGCAGGGAGGAACAAGCCTGTTGATTCTAGCACTTGGGAGGCAAGAGGACCTAGAAAATTCAAGGTCAACCTGTTGTAAAGAACAAATTTCAGGGCCAGCTAAGCAGAAAGGGAACCACCTCCCACAGGCTGACCTCGGCTAGAGCACTGGGGCACTTGCCTCTCCTGTCACCCCACCCCCACTAAATAAATAAAATGTAGTAAAAAAAATATATAACTAGCTGATATAAACAGAATTGATCTCTGCCCTCCATCCACATGCACACAAATGGGCGAGGGCACCACACACACACACACACACACACACACACACACACACAAACACACACAGTGCATCTCCAACAACCAGTCAAAGTCAATTCCTGTTGCATATAATTTAGCACTGACCAATCTAAAACAGACCTGAGCAGATGCCTGTTTGAGATCCCCTTGGCTCCCACACATCCTATCCTCTGAGCCAACCCCTCCTTTTGTGCCCTGGTCTGGTCCCAGGACAGTTTTCAGTCACTTGACTTGTCCATGCTGGGGTGCTGTTCCATCCTTGTCTGTTCCTCTACCAAAATGCCTTCCTCCTGTCTGTCCTGAAGCTGTTATCTTTCCATCAGGACTTCCTCATGAAATTTCTGCTTCTGCCTTTGCTGTCAACGGAGTTCATTCTCCCTCTGTTTTCAGACCCACATGACTGGAGTTCATGTACATTTCCTGTCACGTTGAGTCCCCCTCACCGGCCCCTCCACCCCCAGCCCTTGCCCTGAGACATATGTAAACCAAACTGACTTCAAACTTGTGATCCTTCTGCATCTGTGTGCTAGGATACATACATTTGCCTCTGCATGTGGTTCGTTTTCTGAGGCAGTCTTGCTATGGTGTAGCTTGTTTGGAATTTTCAATCCTCCTGCCTTGCCTCTCAATTGCTGGGATTACAAGTATGCATTACAATGCCTGAATCCCCATCCCTTTTTATGTGTATGTGTTTTTCCTGTACACATGCATGTGCACTGTACTGTTTTGCACTGTAGTTGTGTCCAATCCCTACTGAAACCAGAAGATGGTGTAGGATCCCCTGGAATTGCAGTTACAGAGCAGGACACAGGAGACTCCCCAAAACAACGGAAGATTAAGTAAGATGATCCTAATTATTTGCTAGGCCTGGTGCTTTACAACACTTCTCTTATATTTTTGGTTGTGAGCCTAGCCTTTAACGGCTAAGCCATCTCTCCAGCCCTACAACACTTCTCAAACCGATTTGGGAATTACCCTTTGTTTCTATCCCCTGCAGATGGACCACCACTGCTCAATGGAACTCTATCATGCCAATTCATTCCCTTGCAGTTTCCCAACCAGTGTCATCTCACTGAGAGCATCTATGTTTTAGTACAGTGCCTGGCGTATTCTGAGCACCTAGTAAATGGCCATCAATCGGGATCACTGAAGCCTTCCCTCCCCTTCAAGGCTTAGGCTTGTATGTAGCATGTGTGTTCTGTTGTTCTCATGACTGTCATGCTTAATTTTACCTGGCCTTACATACAGGACTCCCCAAGTTTTATCCCCATTGTTTATTCCCATAAGCACGGCAGGCCCCCCTTTATATCACACAGCATTCTTTTGAGAGACCTTCCTTCACTTTCTGGTTTTCTCCCAGGCATTGTCATAAGAGCTGCTTGAACAGGTGGGGCTTGCTATGTAGACCATTCTCTTACCCCTGCCTTTGAAAACTGGGGTTACTGGCATGTGGCTGGCCTTGAATTTCTGATTTTCCTATCTCTACCTCCTCAGTGCTAAGATCACAAGTATGTATCATTACTTTTTTTTTTGAAGACAGTTTCGCTATGTAGCCCAGGCTAGTCTTGAACTCACAGCAAACCTCTTGCCATAGTCTTGAGAAGTAGGTTTCAGGTGTCTGCCCCCTTGCCTGGCTTCTATCTTTTCTATGTCTAGGCTACACTAGCTAAAGTGAGGACGAGTGGACTAGTGACTTGACTCCAGCTACTCTCTCTATGCACGCCACAGCTCAGCTGACAGGTTTGTCATCACAGTCCCAGCCCACCTGTGTTAGAGCAGCTGGACAACTCCTCACCCACTTCTTTCAGAGAATACCTGGCTGAAGTTCTCAGCAGAGCTAATTGTGGCCGATCAGTGTGTCTTTAACCAGCACACAGGACGGGGAGGCAAGAGTCAAGTTTAGGACCAGCCTACGTTACACAATAATGCATTAAAAAAAAAAAACCCGAGCCGGGTGTGGTGGCGCACGCCTTTAATCCCAGCACTCAGGAGGCAGAGGCAGGCGGATTTCTGAGTTCGAGGCCAGCCTGGTCTACAGAGTGAGTTCCAGGACAGCCAGGGCTATACAGAGAAACCCTGTCTTGAAAAACCAAAAAAAAAAAAAAAAACCAAAAACCCAAATGAACGTTGGTTATTGAATTTGTTTACCTTAGTTGTTTGGATCTGTTGTATGAATAAAGAATAAGTGGCAGTAATTAATTTGTGACTGAGTCTCACTGTATAGCCTTGGCTGTCCTGGGACTATGTGTCCCAGGTTGCCCTTGAACTCAGAGGTCTACCTGCCTCAGCTTCCAAACTCCAGGCCCTTATATATTTATAAACAAAGTCTCACTATGTAGCTCTTGGGGAGCCTGAACTCAATGACAAAGACCAGGCTGGCCTCAACTCCTAAGAGATCCACCTGCCACTGCTTTCCAAGTGCTGAGATTAAAGGTGTGTGTTACCATGCCAAGTCCAGCCCTATTTTAAAACACAATTTTATCATATGTGTGCAGCTCTGTTTCCAGTGCTATGAGGGTTCTGAGGTTGACCAGGTTCTCAGGCCTGTACAGCAACCCCAAATACATGTGGAATACAGGCATACAAAACCATTTCTTGGTACCCAGGGCCTTTCTTTTTATTTTTTCAATACAGAGTTTCTCTGTATAGCCCTGGCTGTCCTGGAGCTCACTTTGTAGATCGGACTAGCCTCAAACTCAGAAATCCACCTGCCTCTGCCTCCCAAGTGCTGGGATTAAAGGTGTGCGCCACCATGCCCAGCTACCTAGGGCCTTTCAAGGTTACAGCCCAACTAAGAAACAGGGACTCCAGAACAGCCAGGAGTTTATATCACCATGGGTTTAGACAGTATACAAGCTTTCCCTTGGCCTTCTGTTTTCTAAGCATCTTCTTTCCATACCCCAACTTCCTCACTTGTACGGAAATGAACTTGGATTACCTGGATGCTCTGACACAGACAGCTTCCCCACTAACCAGTCATGTATATTAGATGGGCCTGAGAAGTTTCAAGGACTCCAGACAGGACCAGCAGTGCTCCCACAAGGATCAACAGCTTTGGGTTTATTCCTGTCAAGGCACTGACATTTTTCAAGTATTATTCTTTCAGCTACATAGTGAACTTCTCTCTCTCTCTCTCTCTCTCTCTCTCTCTTTTGGGTATGTGTTTGTTTTGTTGGGTGTACACATGTCACTGTGCGTGTGACAGTGCCCTCTACTGGGTACTAAGAGTAAGTTCTCTTTCATTGTTGTGGGTCCCAGGAATCAAACTCAGGCTTCTTTTCAAGTGCCCTTAACCAACCATTTTTTTGTTTTGAGATGGAGTTGTACCACAGAGCCTTGACCATGTAATTCTCTGCCTCTATTTCTAAAGTTCAGGGATCAAGAGCAAGCACTACCCATCTCCGGTTTTATGTTTATGCAATTGATGATGACCTTGAACTCTTTCTTGTTCCTCTGCTTCCACTTCACCCAGCCCAGCACACTTCTTTTTTTTTTTTTGGTTTTTTTTGGGCCTGAGAAGTTTCCTCAGGGTTTCTCTGTATAGCCCTGGCTGTCCTGGAACTCACTTTGTAGACCAGGCTGGCCTCGAACTCAGAAATCCGCCTGTCTCTGTCTCCCGAGTGATGGGATTAAAGGCGTGCGCAACCCCCAGCACACTTCTTTTTAATGGGCTCTCATCCCACTGAGCTCACTGTTCAACAGGACAAACTAGTGAGATGTATCACAAGCCCCTGGCTAAATGAGAAGAGAGAAAGTCAGAAACATCCAAACAGTTATAAATTTACCTGGGACACTTTGAACTAAGACACTGAGAACAGACTTCTTCTCTATATAGAGCTGATCCCACCCCAGAATACTGGCCATTTCAGTCAGCTCTGTCTCCTGCACTTCCCTCTAGACGGTTTTCAGAGGCAGAGTGTCAGGAAGGCAGGGGAGGATATGATGTGGGGCCAGGAACGGAAAGGCCAGCTTCTTTTGCTTATTACTAATAACTCACACTTCTCCCACACAAACATAGAACTTAGGAATAGAAACTGAAGGGAAAAAAACGAAAAGGGGCCCCATTCTTGCTGAGTCTGGACTAAGCTTTGGGGGTTAGCACACCATTTAACCAAGTTCCCGAATCTCTCATTTTATATAAGGTGACACATATTCTGAATTAGCAATGAAGGACAGGCTACCAGTCATCTGCGTGCCACCATTCGTGCTCCCTCCCCCAATGTGATGAGCCTTGTCAGAGACCCTTTCAAACTCAGGGGCCCACACCAACCTTCCCCTCAATCACACCTTCGGTATCACTCTTCACCTCCCAAATCCCAAGAAAACACACCAACTGTTTCACAACAGGTCTAGTTTTGGTTTTTTCCGTGGGTATTTTTTTGTTGTTGTTTTATTTTAAATACTGAAAAAAAATTCCCCAGGGCTCTGTGGGGCTCCCCATTCACTGCCCTTCTCCACACAACAAACCTATTTCAAGGACAGCATTTTTTTTTTTTAAAGGAACAATTTATACTGAACCCTCAACTTGTTCTGCAGAACCAGAGAGACCTCGTCTGCTTTAAAGAACACAATTCCTTTTCTCTGACACTAGGTCACTAGCCACATTCAATGAGTGCTTCTCTCTTCAGAGCTGAACCTGAACCCCTCACCATGGTCCACTGTCAATCCCTTCACCTTACAGTCATCCCCAGCAACCCTGTGCTCAGGAGAACAGCAGGAACCTTCTTTATCAGTCATAAACCCTCACTTACTCCCCCACATCTTCACTCCACCCTTTCAACCCCACCCTTGGGATCTCAATGAGTTTTCTTCCAACAGTTATTTGGAAAAAAAGGTAAAACAAAACAAAACAAAAGTTCAAGGTCTTGGTGCTCAGCTCAAGGGGCTCCATGTGCTGGGACACCAGTGGGCAGGTTCTCTGCCTCTCTAGCCTGCACCCGGGCCACCTCCTGACCCCTGGCTACAAAAGCAGGGAGGGGCAGGAGCCAGCACAGGACCCAAGTGGGCAGCGTCTCACGATCTGGTGGAGCCCCAGGAAGCATCACTCAACTTGGCCACTGTGGACAAACAAGGGAGAAACAAAAACAAACAAACAAACAAAAAAAACACTGTCAAGTAAAAGGGGAAAGCTCATGAATTCCATCCCAGTCTTGACCCCATGGTTTCTCCAAATACTTCACTAGATTACCTTGTATATGCCTGAATATTAAGTATAAGGAGGTGGGAAAATAAAAGAAAGTTTTAGTCTTTCCCTATCCATAATCAGAATGTTTTCTGCCTTTTCAATATACTCATGGTAAACATGAAGACAATTCTTGAGGCATCAAATAACTGGAGGTTTCCTAGTGAAGGGCTCACAGGAGCCACACAGCGTGCACAGCCACTGGCAGCGGTGAAGAGGAGTCTCAGCACTGAGGTGCTGACTGGCAGAGGCCAGGGTCAGACCACATACTTGTTTGGAGTGGACTAAGTAGCCTGGATTTAATCAAATGCACTTAAGATTTTGAAATGACGCTTCTATGCTAAGAAGCAAGCCTGAGAAGTGCAGCTTGTTCCTTGGCATCCAAGAGTGACACTATTTGATTTTGATTTCCTTTCCCCTTTCTCATCCCTATCTCCAGCCCATTGTGTGTGTGTATATACACACTAACTACTATGTGTATTACTGGAGGTGGAAACTAGGGTCTCCTAAATGTTAGGAAAGTCTTCTACATATGAACTACATTCCTAGCCCTATCTTTGTATTTTGAGACAGGGTCTCACTGAATTCCCAAGGCCAGCTGTGAACTCACTCTGGAGCCCAGGCTACTAGCCTTCAAGTAGCAAATCACTCTGCCTCAGTTTGTTGAACAGCTGGGATGACAAGCCAGCTTGATTTCCCTATTTCTCCTGTCCTTTTCTAAAAACCAAATCACTGTGAACATCAGCTCTGAAGACACAAATCTAACCAATAGATACAGGCAGCTCAGACAGGGGAGAAAAAGGTACAGAATTCGAGAAGATCGGAGATGAAGAAAACGTACAAAATTATATATATATTTATATATATAATAACATGACATATCTATGTACAACATGGTTGGGACATTGAAGAAACTATACAATGATGTTCAGTTTTGTCCCCTTCCCACATGGACTTCTGATTAAGGATGACAGCATGAGAAAATGGAGCAAAAAACACAAAATTATATACAATTACAAATGAGAGTCAAAAAATCTGGGGACCAGGGAGACCAGGGGTCCTGCTCTCTCCACTCCTTCCTCACCAGTCTATTTCTACCCAATCTGAATGATGGTCAGAGACCTGGGCAGCGGCCAGTCAGTCAAAGGGTATTTACATTAACACACACATCCACAAACTCGCCAGACATCCTAAGGGCACATTGCAATCTGTAAAGGGGAGAGACTGCAGCATCTTGCTCTTTTGAGCAGTTCTCACTCTGGCCCTCTCTGTCGATGCCGAGCAGGTGGCATTCAGTAAGATCCAGGCCAAACTAGTAATGACACAGCAAGACAGGCACTGCCTCCCTCCCTGCACCCTCTCTCCAGCCTCTACCAGTGAATCATCTGCTAGGGACCAGCTGCTCCAGCTGGCAGGAGCTCTAAGCTCTGGGGACCAGCTCCCTTCATCCCTTCTTCCTCCATGCCTAACATGCATCTGAAGCAAGATGCCACGCCAATGAACCTGTCTCCTCAGGCCCATCCAGTCTGCTGCCAGAGCAGGTTTGTAGCAGCTAGGGTCAACAGCAGACCCAGGAAAGTGGGCAGAGTCAAGACACATCCAGGGACAGCCTTTTCAGGTCTGTTCTCTTTCTCTCTCAAAAAGGCTATGATACCTATGAGACTGTTGCTGGAGGCTTTGGCCCTGGAATCTCAATCTCTCTCTGGTCCCATGCAGCACTTCTGACTTGACAGAGCCGAGGCTCAGCCATGCTGCCTCCGTTTTGGTTTTATGATGACCAGAAGGGTGTGGCAGGTGCAGGACTTTAGAGTCAGAGTTAGCCTACACGAGTTTCCGTCTGTTTACAGACAAAGAACAGAATGAATCCAGAGGCTCAGACCTGGCCAAGCTCACACATCAGTGCTGTTGAGCGTGACAACAACTACAACCCAAGTATTTCAAGTCCTATACTCTTCCCATTATCCCAGAACACTTTCAAAAAGCAACATGCTGGAAGAGAAAAGATATCATTTTTTTTTCTAAGTAGCTAACATCTGTTACACTTTACACTCCTTGAAAAGCAGGGCAACTGTTGGAGGAGCACAGCAGAGGGGTTAGGTGGGCCCTGTAATTTTAAGCAAGCAAATCTCCCCTCCTTTGAAGGTCCCCTAAACACCCACGATGGGAACACAGAGCACAGAGGCCTAAGGGACAGCACACTTAGAAGCACAGAGAGCATCTCCTTCATTCTACCTTTCCCAGGATGTCAATTCAGCCTTGGGACACTGAACCTGTCACACTGCTCCACGACAGCCCGTCTAAGGACTTGCTCCTCCAGCAGGAGAACTTATATCTTCCACATTTCTCACCACAGGAAAAGCTGCAGCACTCTGCACTCCTAATCTTTCCTACTCTTGGGTTTCTACTGGGCCATCATGAGGGTGTACAAGTTTCAATTTACCCAAAGAAATGAACTCAGAGCCCCTCTTCAACCTAAGCCCCCAGCAGAATGTCTCCCCTGGATGGCAAGCTGAGCTCTGACTAGGTACCCATTCCCTGCCTACAGTATGTAACAGTCCAGTGGGTGAGGAAGGGGAAGAGAGGGGCCCAGGTTACCCCGCAAGCTTGCTGGTGACGAGCGAGGACTTTCTCTGGGGCAGGTCCTGTGGGGTGGGGATGTGGTCACCGGTCACCAGGTTCTTGTCTGCTCCTGCACTTGGCAGCTGCTTGTTCTTCATCTTGGCTTTGGCCATGTTGTAGTCTCCTGAGTCAAAGTACTTTTGCTAAGAGACAGGAGCGAGGTTTAGATATATGTGCAACTTTGGTGTTCTCCAAAAGCAGAGACTCACTGTCTACCATCAGCGTAAGCTCCCACCTACCTCAGCTGTCTAAGTATTCCCCATGCACATAGTCCATATTACTCATTTGTACATTCATTTCCCAGCATGCTCTGACCTTGTCAGAATATAGGCAGATTCCTAGCAGAAACATGTACCTTTGTTGCTTAAGGGACAGTTGTGTCCCTGAACCTAGGTGACAACTCCTGTATCTTTTGTACCTTACTGAGTACTAGAAGGTTCAATTACAATCACTTACTTCATTCGTAAAGTAACAGCTAGGTGGCAAAGCAATACCTTGGTGCTGGGGAAATGCATGAGTAAGACTCGAGAAGGGTCAATCTGGGTCTACCGGCAGCTAGAGACCAACCGGAAACTGACTATCAGAGTTAGAAAATATTCTCAGAGCAGGACTAGGAACTGGGCTTGCTCGTGAGGCAGTGAGCGTTCCAGACTCCCACCACTCCCACACATGTTCCATGGTGAGACTGTCTGCCTACGCCTGGCTCGCCTCAGGCGAGAGGAGCTGCAACTCAGCATCACACCGTCATCTGTGACTAAGACTGAGCACCTGGGATTCTCCACAGGAGGCTACTTCTCTCTCCATCTCACCCTTACACTGCAGCTTTGTCCTTATAATCTGCTGTCAGCTCATGGTAGGGAGAAAGCTGGCCACGAAGGAGATGGCTGTGAAGGCAGCCCTCCACTGCTGAGGAAGGCAGGCCATCCCAGCTGCTCTGCTGCTTCACTTTTGTGGCCTTATAGGTTAAACCCGGCTAGACAAGTGCTTCCCCATGAGCTACATCCTCTATCATTCTGTACAGGAAAAAAAATTGTCTGGGTTACTATTTTTTTTGAGACAGGGTCTCAAAAAACCCTGGAACTCATTATGCAGGCCAAGCTGGCCTTAATCTCAGAGATCTACCTGCCTCTGCCTCCCCAGTGGTGGGATTAAAGGCATGAGCCACCAACACCTGGCTCTACAATAGTCTCTTGAGGAGCATGGTTAGTGTGTGATGCCAGCTTTAACAGTCTAAAGACCCTACTGCACAAGTTGAACTATTTTGGGTGTTCTGTCTCTTATATCCTTCCTCAGCCCCACCTGCCATCTGCCCAAATGTCCACCATTAAGCCTTCATTTCCTACAGTCAGAAGGGAAGTAACATCATTGCAGAGATTCACAATAATCTGTTTTTCTCTTTCCAAGTTTCTAATTTATCTTTACTACTGCTAAATAACCAAACCTACAGAAAAACATGCAGTAGAACGTCTACGGACTTCATCCAAGGTGCCACAGTATAAGGGTGTCCCATACCCCTTTCTGGAGTCTCTTCATGAGGAAGTCGGAGCCTCCAGGCTTTTGTCCTAGGCTTGGATATTTGGCCTTTAGCTTTGCCTCCTCAGCTTTCTCAGGGAGAATCCCTTCTTTCTCCTGTGTATCCTGAAGAAAACATGCCAAGTGAAATTAATGGCTGAAAAACAATGACTTCTAATATCTGATAACCTTTGTATTATCAAACTTTCTTAGAGGCCTACCTGTTTGTAAATATGCTATCTACACTCTGTTCTGTTTAGTGTGTGTATTATTTAAGGATTTAATTATTTTATGTGCATGTATTCTGCAGACATGTATGGCTGTGTACCACATGGATGCCCGGGGCCCTGAGTTCAGTCTAGGAAACCGGGCATCAGGTTGTGAGCTACCATGTGCTGGGAACTAAACGCAGATGCTCTGTAATGAGTGTTCCAAACCACTGAACCATCTTTTCTGCTCCTCTACTCTGAAAAATTAGACCTTTGTTCAAATCCCTAAGCTCAAGATAACTGTATCAAGTAAAGAAAAACAAGTTAGTTCTTATATTACACCCCAGTGACCTGTGAATACTTGGTTAAAGGTAGTATCTGAACATGATACTTGAATCATAGAGCAAGCCATAGCTCACTCAGCACGGATAGTAGGAAAGATAAAAAAGGAACTGGGAGAGTTCCTGGCTGTCCTACAGGTCAGGGGAGCTTAGTCTTCTGAGAGACTCCCTCCTCATTTACACTCTAAGAAGCAATATGGTCTCTGTGGAGGATGCTAGGCATGTGGACTATTCTAAAGACATCTACCAGAGTAATATACTTTCATAAATGCTGGCAGACAAGAGGTAAACCGAAATCAACATGCCATTAGTTTTTCTTCTTGTTGTTTTTTTTAATTTTCTGAGAGAGGGGTTCTTCCTGTATATTAGGTTGGTCTTGAACTCAAGAGATCCACCTGCCTCTGCCTTCCAAGTGCTGGGATTAAAGGCGTGCGCCACCATCTCCTGGCTAGTGTATTTTCACTTGACAAACAGGGTCAGAAATAACACTAAGTGTATTTAACGAGTCCTTGAGCTCATTGTTAAGTAACTCAAATATGGTGTCTAAGAAGGGGTTTGGCACCAGTGTTTTCATAATGCGATGGTGGGTGGACCACATCCCACTGCGGAGAAATTCGAGCGGAATATATAAGTCACTGACGGTGAACACAAACCATCCCTACCAAATAGGTCTGAGGAAGTTGCCACCTGAACCTACCCCATGGTAATAATTACTCTTTTCCCCTCCCCCAATGCTGGTTCATTTTAAATGTCTTCACCTTGACCTCTATCTTGCTGTGGATGAAGAATGAGCTCCAGTCTGGTAGTTATCTTTACTAATCAAACATCTCATTTACAGCTCTGGACCACCATCCAGCCCCCTTTCATTCGCCTCATCTTTCCAAACACCCGCCCACGCCAGAGCTCGTCCAATTATAGAACGACTTCCATGAACTGAATAGAGGCCTACTGGCCAATAAGAAAGGGGAGCCCACAGATTGACAATCGGCTTGACTAATCGACATCAGGGCACTAGGTCGCGCCGAAATGCAGCCTGCGCGACATTAGTAGTGGCCAACCCCTGTACAGCCTGAGGCAGAGGCGGCCAATCAGCGGCGGCGGGGGCGTATTTCGCCCGCGTGGCCACCCCCGTTTCCCCCCCCTCCTTTCCTCACCTGCTTCTCCTCGCCGGTCTCCTCCGCAGGGTTTTCTTCTTCTTGTTTCTGGGACATGGCAGAACCGGGACTGTGTGATGCAGGGCCCGGGAAGTCAGCCGGAAAAGGGAAGGGGGAGGGGAAACGGGGACAACCTGAGCTGCTGCTCCGGCTCCTGTCACTATGGTTGCTCAGTCAAAATGGCGGCTCAAGCCCGTGACGTTGAGACCGCCTCCTCCTATGGGAGCCAATGAGAGTGGGCTTGACGGAGCAATGACGTAACGACACACCAATAAGCGTTGGCCCAAGGTAGGCGGGCTCTTTAGAAGCGACAGGCAAGCTAAAACACCAACCGGGAAAGAGAGTGAGCCACAGAACCAATTAAAAGCCTGCATGGACCTTAGGGGCAGGACAGCAAGCTTTGGTATTTTTGTTTCTTGGGTGGGCTGAAGCTGTGTTCAGTTTCTTAGCCAGGTCCTGGGTAAGTCGCTGAATGTTCCATCCGAGCCGGGTTAACTGAGAAATCCTTTATTCTCTGGTGCAAAGGATCAAGCCTGAGCGGTGTTAGAAGTTACCTACGACCAAAAATTAAAATTGGAAGACAAACTGATATTCAGCAGTTTTCCAGGACTGAGTGTTAGCTTGTAGGAGACTTGAGTTTTCTTGTAAGGTTTTCATTCATACTTAGTCCTTATGTAGGCAATTATAACTGTTAATGATGTGTTTATAAAGAAAGCCGGGCGTGGTGGCGCACGCCTTTAATCCCAGTACTTAGGAGGCAGAGGCAGGCACATTTCTGAGTTCGAGGCCAGTCTGGTCTACAAAGTGAGTTCCAGGACAGCCAGGGCTATACAGAGAAACCTTGTCTCGAAAAACTAAAAAAAAAAAAAAAAAAAAAAAAAAAAAAAAAAAAAAGATAAAGAAAAGGGAGATATGTTCTATGGAGGTGTGGTGAGTGTTGTGATTATAAAAAGATAGAGAAGTATAAGGTTATGCCCTATGGGGGTGTGGTGAGGTGTGGGGTTAAGGGGATGCCTCCGGCAGGCCCATGAGGGACCAGCCACATGACGGTATAGTATAGAATATCAGGCTATAGGGAGGGGAGTTAAGAGAGAGGGTAGTAGAGGCAGAGAAAGGCAGAGAGAGGGAGAAAGTAGAGAAATGGAGGCCAGCCATGGCCACATGGAGAAAAGGGAGAAGGGAATGGGGAGAGAGTGGGAACTAGAGGGTAAGAGGCAAAAGAGAAAGAGGAGGGGCAAGCAGCCCCTTTCATAATGAGCTAGGCCTACCTGGCTGTTGCTAGGTAACTGTGGGGAAGAGCATACCTGGCTGTTGCCAGGTAACTGTGGGGGTGGAGTCCAGACAGAATACCAACAGTGAGATATGTGGGAAGGGGTGTCTCAGTAGGCCCATGCCAAGGCATCCCTGTCCCCTGAGGGACCAGCCACACGACGGTATAGTATAGAATAGAGTATATTCAGGGTGTGGGGAGGGGAGTCAAGAGAGAGGGTACTAGAGGCAGAGAAAGGCAGACAGAGTAGATAACTAAGAGTAGAGGCAGCCATGAGCATGTGGGAAAGCGAATGGGGAAGAGCCAAGGGGACAGAGGGAAGAGGTCAAGAGAGCTAGAGGGGCAAACAGCACCTTTTATAGTGGGTCAGATCTACCTGGCTATTACCCGGTAACTGTGGGAGGAGCGTACCTGGCTGTTGCCAGGTAACTGTGGGGTGGAGCTTAGACCGAATGCTAACAGTTACGGGTCACTCTGTGGAGACATAATTTCTTGAAATTTAGACTGTAGTTCTAGGCACATGGTAAACATTTAACACATATATTAAATACCAGCTAATGTAAACAAAGCTATAGTTCAATAATAGTTCTTAATCTGTTCCTGTCTATAATACTTCCACAAAGGACGCTGAAACAGGAGACTCTCTCTTTTTTTTTTTTTTTTTTGGTTTTTCGAGACAGGGTTTCTCTGTATAGCTCTGGCTGTCCTGGAACTCACTTTGTAGACCAGGCTGGCCTCGAACTCAGAAACAGGAGGCTCTCTTGAGTGTGAAGCCAACCGAGGATACACAGTGTAACCCTGCCTCAAAATCGAAAGGCAACCAAAGAAATGGGGTAGTTCTTGGGCATCTATCAAGTAGACAGGACCATATGACTTTTATATGAATACATACATAAGGCAGCCTCTGCCTTTCAAATTAAGCCATCATCCTCCTCCCCCCACCCCCTTCTCCTCCTCTCCTTTTTGGTTTTTCAGTGTAACACTTTGGGCTGTTCTGGATCTTACTCTGTAGACCAGACTGACCTCAAAATCATGGAGATCTGCTTGCCTCTGCCTCCCAAATACTGGGTGGGGTTCAAGTCTTTGTTTTAAAAGTTTTATTTTATGTATGTGAGCACACTGTACCTGTACTGATTGTTGTGAGCTTTCATGTGGTTGTTAGGAATTGAATTTGTAGGACCTCTGCTTGCTCTGGTCAACCCCGCTCGCTCTAGTTGGCTACAGTCAGTCCTGCTTGCTCTGGTCAACTCCACTTGCTCACTCCCTGCTTGCTCCAGCCCAAAGATTTATCTATTATTATACATAAGTACACTGTAGCTGTCTTCAGACACACCAGAAGAGGGCGTCAGATTTCATTATGGATGGCTGTGAGCCACCATGTGGTTGCTGGGATTTGAACTTAGGACTTTTGGAAGAGCAGTCAGTGCTCTTACCTGCTGAGCCATCTTGCCAGCCTCTGAGGGTCAAGTCATAAGAGTGTTAGTTAATCAACAAGTATTACATACTGAGTAACTGGCCTAACAGCTGAGCATCAACCCATACCTGGATGTATCGCACTTGAGAGGCATGGGCAGCAAGGTCACAAACTCAAGGCTATCTTTTCCCTACATAGTGAATTCAATGCCAGATCCTGTCACAAAACAGAAAAAAGAAAAAATAAGGAATGGCCACAGGCACTACCTCCATAATAACAACTCATTGCTCTCTTGTGGTATACTAAACAAAATATAACAAAGTCTATCTAATAACAGACAGTACTGCTGCCCATGACTTTTTCATTTTTTGAGACTGTGTAGCCCCTTGCTGACCTATAACTCACTATGTAGACAGGGCTGGCTTTGAACCCCTAGAGATCCACCTGCCTCTCTGCCTCTGCCTCTAAGTGCTAGAATTCAAGGGACAGGCAACAATGGTTTGGGATAACTTTTTGTGACAGACAGGATTGGGGGCTGTTGCAGGATTTTCCCTGTCCTATTACATTACTGCAGAGGAGGTCTGTGATTGGATAGGGGAAATGAGGCAGAGCTAAGAGTTGCCCAGAGAGGGAGTGTCCCAGAGTGTGGGGAGAAGAACCAAGATGGCTTTGGACATGTACCTGCATAGCATTTACCAGTCACAAGTAGCTATGATTTCACAAGGTTAGAAATATTGGAATAAAGCTTTTATCATTATCAATTGGCTCTGAAATTATTGCATTGGTATCTTGTAAATTGTGATATTATTGATACATAAATCTGATTGATTAATTAAGCTTTAAGAGTCATGATTCTACCAGGGTACTGGGTGTTGTGAGATGCAACTGCGAGGTTGGCAGTCCCATTTAGTTACTGGAATGTGAGATCGCTGACTACATAGATTTATGGATGAGGAAGATCTAGCAGCGCAGGGACAAGCACAACGGAAGCTAGCTGGGAGAGAGTAGTTCGGTGTCAAGAATATCCTTGAGCGGGACCCTGCCTGGACATAGTGTTGTGGCCCACCAGTTCCGATACTATAGGGGGAACATGGCCTGGTGTGGCAGGAGAGTTGGCCAGATCAAAAGAAAAAAGTGGTCTTGACAAAGGTCATTTAGAAATACCCCAAGACAAATCAGAGAAAGGCTTTCTTAAGCTGGTGAGCAGCAGAACTGACATTCAGGAAGGTGAATTTGATGGTGATGAATACAAATGTTCAGAGACTTAGGCACAAAGGTGGACAGTCTAAGCCAAGTCTAGTGCAAGCTTTAGGTAAGAGATAATTAAGATTAACCTAAAAATGTGGTAGTTTAGAGCAACGCATGTGCAGTTTAGTGGTAGAGCCCTTGTCTAGCATACATAAAGCCTACAGTCTCCAGAACTGCTGACAGCAGTAGGTGGGTGTGGTGGTGGTGGGAGTGTGTGTGGCTATAATGGGGAGAAAAAGAAAGAAAAGTTAAGGAAGACAAGAAAACATAAGATTAAACCTAATTAAAAGTATGTGAGAAGATGGACTTAGTTATAGGGTAGGCCTATAATGTCAGCAACTCAGGAGGCCAGCCTGGAAAACTTAGATTCTGTCTTTAAAAAGAAAATTAGAAAGGGCTGGCAAGATGGCTCTGTGGTTAAGAGTGCCGACTGCTCTTCCAAAGGTCCCGAGTTCAAACCCCAGCAACCACATGGTGGCTCACAACCATCCGTAACAAAATCTGATGCTCTCTTCTAGAGTGTCTGAAGACAGCTACAGTGTACTTACAAATAAATAAATATTAAAAAAAAAAAACAAATAATTAAACAAACAGGAGGGAAGCCTGGAGGCTCAACGGTCTTGCGGAACAGATTAAGTTCTCAGGACAGACAAGACTCACAACCACCTGTAACTCCAATTCCAGGGGACTCTGGAACCCTCTTCTGGTTTCCACCAGCATTCATGTGGTACACAAAAGGACACATGGCAAAACATCCATACATATAAAATGAAATCCTTTAAAAAAGATTTTAAAATAATAAAGGGGATCTGGGATATTATAGCTGTGTGTGATTAGATTGGTAGCAGATTGAATACAAGGGATGAGAAAGCTATATTCTCAGTGAGATATGTAGACCAGGGGACCAGAGAGATGGCATAGTAGGTAAAAACTGCTGCCAAACCTAATGCTCAGAGTTCAATCCACAAGGTATTACGGGAGAATCAGTTCTCACATGCTTCATTTTACTAGCAAAGTATAACCAGTCTGAATACAGACATTTCTTCCTGTTCCTTGTTCTATAAGACATTCTAAAGGAGAGAAGTAGTCAATCATAAGCAGTTATATATTTTTATTAGCTAATGGTTTGAGCTGGTGCATTGGCCATCAAGGGCATTATTAGGTTCATCTCTTAGATAAAGTCAAGTATCATTTGCAAGGTATTCACAGGAAAAGCCATTCTCATTCTATTGGTAATACTGCATTACTGGGTAACCTATTTTGAGATGGAAACCCTACTGGGATGTTAGCTGGTGCCCAGGTCAGCATTGCTTGCCCTGTCAATATATACTACAACTAATAAAGATAAAAACCATGTACAGAGAGAACAGAGGCACAATTATTGATCTTTATTTTACAGAAATGTGAAGGCAATATACACTAAATGAGTGTTTGGCAGTGAACATTACACAGATTAGAAGTGAAGACATTCTCATTGTATGGACATAGAAAAATAAACATTGAGAGTTGCAAGAAAGAATTCAACTTCTATTCCCCAAACAAACTAAAGCTTTCAAAGGAAAATCTGGTTTCAATTCACTATGAATTGTTCTAATGGGAAGATAAGATGAGCTGCTAGATTATACATGGCCTGGCTTTTGCCCTTCTAGAGAGCCAGACTAAGGCTCTGCTTAGCTTCTCAAATGACAGCTTTTATCTCTACTCATCTAAGAGTCAGATGAAATGAAAACAATAACAATGAGCTGGAGAACTTTCATGGACCTAGGTAGGTTCAGGGGAACAGATGAGGTTACACTAATTTATTTCTGATTAGAAGGATTTGGTGTTAGTCCAAGTCATCTGTTGTGGCTATGTGAAAGCCTGTTTCTCCCCAGTGGTCAACAGGGTGCTTGAAATCTGCACCACACAGTGCTGGCCTCTTCACAACCCTTGAGCCTAGGCTTTGCATCTGTTGCTGGTGACACTGAACTGGCCATCTAAATAGGATCTCTTCACCCTCTCTACTGACGCAAAAACATTTTAAGGGATTTGGCCAGGATGGCTGTGTTGAAAGAAGACACAATTTAGAGGGTGTCAATAGATTAAATATAGACAGAATTACTGCCAAAGCCCTTAAATACAGGGAAAATTTATCAAATAAAAATAAGGATTATGCAAATATGGAAGTTGGCTACATTGTCGGGACTCAATGCTGTAATTTGGGACTTGAAACTTACAATTCCCTTAATTTTATCAGAGTAGAGATATTTAAAATAGTCTAGAGCAAACAGAACAGTCACATACTAAAGGATGAAAAGTCTTTAATATTTGAATGTGAGATGGTCTCATATAGCCAAGGCTAGCCCTGAATCTAGCTGCCACTCTGTCTTCAGTGCTCGGATGACACTTGGTTTCATGGATGTGAAGTCTCATGTTGCCGCCCTTCTCTACAGGTCCTAATGCTGGCTATAAGGAGGAGGTGATTGAGGCACATTGCTTTTTCAATTCAGAATCTTAATGAGCGTGGGAGCAAGATAGTGCTAAAAAGGAGTGTAGAATACATTTCTGCTTTGAGACTAAGGGATTCGGGCCATCAAACTTGGAGTGTTTTCATTATATGAAGATGAGAAAATCACAGGTGGGCGGTATAATCTCAGGAACCATTTGCTTCAAAAATTAGTCTGTTTCCATTGCCTCTCAAGTCAGTGACTTCAGGAAGTGTCACTGTTTAACAGAATGGAGAACAAAGCCTGAGAAAACATGAGTAAGGGGAAAAAATTAAATATGGTTTACTCTTCACTTCCTTCACACTTTGTTCTGAGAAAACTCTAATCCCCACACAGGGACTCCTGTTCATCCAGAAGCACACTGCTTAAAACTAAACCCACAAACGGGAGATGTTCATTACATGTGTGTGGGTTCACCCCTTTCATTCAGACAGAGTAGAAGTGAGGAGAAATAGTCTGCTTAGAAGGTCATGGCCGATGGAGAAGCCCTCAAGTTTTCCTCAAGTCAGGAGTCTGATTCAAAAAGAGGGGAAATGATGACAGTATCTTATCACACTGAACTCAGTGATGGGGTCTCTGACAGTCACCAGCGGCCTGCTGGCTTTAGGCTTTGTTGAAGGCTGCCAGCACAGCCCAGATCATCTCTGTAGCATTGTGCTTTGTCCCCTCCACTTCAGGGTCCAGTTCTACTAGGTCCTTGGTTCGATTCATTGCCACATCATACTTATCATCTGTCAGACAAGAGAAGACATTCTCCAGCACATCGGACGAGTGGGCCAGTACCAGGAGGGCCAGTGTTCGCCTGTCCATGCGCTGAGGGTCATTTACCCACCGTTCCAGCACACTGTCTTGAAGCTTTTTCATTAGTCGCTGTTTCTCTGTCGTATTGGTCACTGGATGAGTGGTCATGTCGAACAGCAGGAAATTCTGCTTCTCTGTGGTTAGAATACCCTTTTCTACCAGGTTCTTGGCAATTCGTTCTCGTACATTTCTCAGCTGGTACTGTAATTTGAAAGGGTTCCATGTCTCACCTGTTGGGAAACAGACAGTGGAAAACAAAATTTAAAAAGCCAGTTTGTTATTTGAGCCTCATTTAAAATTTTTTTTAAAAAGGTTTATTTATTTTATTTATATGAGTGCAATGTGTCTTCAGACACATCAGAAGAGGGCATTGGATCCCATCACAGATGGTTGTGAGCCATCTTGTGGTTGCTGGGAATTGAACTTAAGACCTCTGGAAGAACAGCCAGTGCTCTTAAGTGCTGAGCCATCTCTTCAGCCCGCTTTGTTTAAAAATTTAAAATCACAACCTCCATCCATGGAGGAACATGTCAACTCACTCTTTGATCCGTACTTTATGCTTTCTGTGCTGGTTAGTTTTTTTTTTGTTTGTTTGTTTGTTTTTTTTGCTTTTGTTTTTTTTTTTTTTTGGTTGTTCGAGACAGGGTTTTTCTGTGTATAGCCCTGGCTGTCCTGGAACTCACTCTGTAGACCAGGCTGGCCTCGAACTCAGAAATCCGCCTGCCTCTGCCTCCCGAGTGCTGGGATTAAAGGTGTGCGCCACCACCGCCTGGCTCTGTGTTGGTTTTGATTCCAACTAATTTACCTTAAATGATCCAACTAATTTACATTAAATGATCCCCAAAATCATCCCCCCTCCACACACACATGTACACACATATGCAAGCTAGTCTCCTCACTGGGATTAAAATGCAGATTACTTGGCCTAGATTATCCACCCACCCACCCACCCACCCATCTGGGTTCTGGGGATCAAATTCATGTTTTTATGCTTGCAAGACAAGTAGTTTACTGACTGAGCTCTCTCTCTCTCCAGCCCGTTCTTACATTTTTGCCATTCTCTTCAAGATATTAGTTTTTCTAGGATGACTTCTTTTCCATATCACATGTGTTCTAGTTGGGTTGGTAAAACTACAAACACTGTGCTTGCTTCAGCAGCAAAACACTAAAATTAGAATTATACACAGATTAGCATGGCCCCTGCACATGGGTGACATGAAAATTCATGAAATGTTTCATATTTAAAAATAAAATATAAAAAAATAAAATAAAATATAATTGAGAGGTCTAAGGTCCCTTTCTTCTACTTATTGGGGAGAAGGCCTATCCAGAAGTGGTGACCTGACAATATGGATATCAAGCTGACCGTTCTAGCTTCTTTGAAGAGGTTCTAGACTAGAAAAGAAATGACAAGAAAGAGGATAAAAGGCTGCCTTGCCACTCCACTACCCATAATGCAAGAGGGTATCAAACTAGGAGAAATGGGCTAAAAGCCTGCAGGAAGAATTCCATAGCTGAACCTGAAAAGTCCATTTGGTTGAGTGTAGAGAATTTTAAGTCTAAAGGTGTTGCTGAAAACCATGCAAATGTTGGTAAAGAACAATTACCAGGATTCTGAGAGCAAACATCAATTGACAAGCCTCCTAGAATTTAACAGTAACCAGAGAAAATGCAGCAAAACCCTGTTGTGATCATGGCTAACTGGTGGGTGCAAGAGTGTGTGCTTACACTAGATGCACACACTCAGGTGCAATCAGAACAGGATTTGGAGCTTGATTGAAGGACATCATAGATACCTGGGGTTTAAGCATAACCTTTGACTGAACATGTAACAGTAGGCTACCATCCACCCCACCCCCATCTACTTTCCTTTCTGAGACAGTGCCTGAACATATACAAAGATTTTCTTATGTCTGGCCTCAAACTGGTGATCCGTCTACCGCAGGTGTGCATTCACCTGCCTAGATAATAAGCAGCTATGACTCTAATAAGTTAGGCTTGAGTATGCATCTCTGGTAGACTTCCAGGTTCTCCTGGAATTCTGCTTTTCTTTTGGTTTCTTCTTATTTATTTATTTATTTATTTATTTATTTATTTAATTATTTATTTATTTATTTGTTTGTTTATCGAGACAGGGTTTCTCTGTATAGCCCTGGCTGTCCTGGAACTCACTTTGTAGACCAGGCTGGCCTCAAACTCAGAAATCTGCCTGCCTCTGCCTCCCAAGTGCTGGGATTAAAGGCGTGTGCCACCACCACCCGGCTGAATTCTGGTTTTCTATATTGCAGAAGATCTATTTGACCCAGTAAAGCTGAGAAGACTGAGGTTTGCTTAAGACTCAGTGAGTTCTCTGCCTCTTTTTGGATTTTTTTGAGGTTTGCTTTCTGTGCTTAATGGACAGGAGCTGTAGGCTGGCAACCCTGGGACCCTAAATGTCCCATCTTAATGTTGAGAAGAAGTTCTGCACTGGAAGGACAAGTTGTGTTTATAATCAAGACTGCTGCCTTCCTCAGGGGGAAAAAACCCAATAACCAAAAAACAAAAACCCAGAAAAGGAATTTCTAAATTATTAGCCTTTATTCTTTTATTTTTTGCTTCTGTAAAAAAATATGGGGGCTGGCGAGATGGCTCAGTGGTTAAGAGCACACTAACTGCTCTTCCGAAGGTCCTGAGTTCAAATCCCAGCAACCACATGGAGGCTCAAAACCATCTGTAATGAAATCTGATGCCCTCTTCTGGAGTGTCTGAAGACAGTTACAGTGTACTTACATACAATAAATAAATCTTTTAAAAAATATGGGGTGAATTATAATTAATAGCTGTAACCAGATCTCGCATCCTATATATTCAACAGTAAAAGGGTAAAATAAAATCTAAGTACAGCTCAATAGTTAGACTCTGCCTAGCATGTGTCAGGCCATAGGGTGAATCCCTATCATCAAAGAACAACAATAACATTTAATTGGGTCAGGTATGGTGGCCTATGCTAGCAACCCCGGCACTCAGGAGACAGAGGAGGAACACAAAGACTTCAAGGTCATGTTTAAATACACAATGAGTTTCAAGATCAGTCTGGGGCTACAAGAGACCCTATCTCAGTAAACAACAATCACAACAACAAAACCCAAAAAAGTGGGGCTGAAGAAATGGTTCAGGAGTTGAGAGAACTTATTGTTCTTCCAGAGGACCTAGGTTTGGTATTTAGCATCCACAATGGCAGTTCCCAACTGTCTATAACTCCAGATCCAGGGGATGTAATTTTCTCCTTTGGCTTTCACAGGCTGTGTACACATGTAGTACATGAAGATACATGCAGGCGGGGCTGGAGAGATGGCTCAGCAGTTAAGAGCACTGACTGCTCTTCTGAAGGTCCTGAGTTCAAATCCCAGCAACCACATGGTGGCTCACAACCACCTGAAATGAGATCTGATGGCCTCTTCTGGTGTGTCTGAAAACAGCTATAGTGTACTTATATATAATAAATAAATAAATCTTTAAAAAACCCACGATGTAATTGGCTAGAGGGGGTCATGCTATTTGCTTTTCATTGTCACCTGGGTTTCGATTCCCAGGAGAGGAAACAGCAGGTAACAAGTGCTTACTGGGAGAGCCTGCTGACCAGGGGCTGATCCCTACAATCTATATGGAAGGAGAGAGTCCTGAAAGCTGTCTCCTGACTTCCACATGTGTGCACTGGCACACCCACACACCCACACCCACGCTAAAAAGTAAGGGGTACCTGCTGACGGGTTAGGGGTCAAGGCGCTTGCTGCCAAGCCTGACAGTCTGAATTTGAACTTGGATCTGAATGGTGGAAGAAAACTGACTCCTAGGAGTTGTCCTCTGACCTCCAGATGTGTACTGTGGCACATGCTTGTGCACACCCCACACACTATGTAAATAAAAATGTAATAATAAAAAGCAATTGCCTAGAAGGCATGCCCTTTGGTATGTGTGTAAAGGCCCCGTCTAGGAACAATAGCTGAGAAGGAAAGCCCCATCTTAGACACTGGATGAGTGAGTGAAAGGAGACAAAGGGAAGCCTTGAACATCAGCAGTCATCTCTCTACCTGACTGTGGACAGATGTGAGCAGCTGCCTCCCACTCTCAATGCTATCTATGCCTTTCCTGCTAAGATAGACAGTATCTTGTCAAAACTTGAACCAAAATAAAGCCTCTCTTTAAGGCAAAATAAATTCTCCCTTTCTAGATTACTTCCTGTCATGTGCTTTGGCAAAACCTTTGATTAACAATTGGCTTATGCTAACCAGGCGATTTAATGGGTGGGGTGGGATGGGGAGAGAGGGGGCGGGGAGAGAGGGGGCGGGGCTTTAGCAGTTGAGTTGCATACTGCTCTTGTAGAGGATCCAAGTGAGTGTCCCAGCACTCACACTCATGTGATGTGGCTCATGACTGCCTGTAAGTGAGTTCCAGGACAGCCAGGGCTATACAGAGAAACCCTGTCTCGAAAAACAACAACAAAAGTTTAATAAGAATAAAAGAAGCCGGGCGTGGTGGCACATGACTCTAACCCCAGCACTTGGGAGGCAGAGGCAGGCGGATTTCTGAGTTTGAGGCCAGCCTGATCTACAAAGTGAGTTCTAGGAAAGCCAGACCTATACAGAGAAACCCTGTCTCAAAAAATAAAAAAATAAGCCGGGCGTGGTGGCACAGGCCTTTAATCCCAGCACTTGGGAGGCAGAGGCAGGCGGATTTCTGAGTTCAAGGCCAGCCTGGTCTACAAAGTGAGTTCCAGGACAGCCAGGGCTACACAGAGAAACCCAGTCTCGAAAAACCAAAACCAAAATAATAATAATAATAATAAATATATAAAATAAAATAAAAAAGGAAGGGCTAGTGAAATAGTCTGGCAGATAAAAACCTCACCATGAAGTCTAATGATTCAATACTGGGAGACCACATAAAGGTAGAAGGAGAGAACCAACTCTACAAAGTTGTCCTCTGATCTCTGCATGTGCACTCTCACAAGTCAGTACAATTGTGGAATGCAAAATACAGAAACAAAGTTTCTTGGGACGGTCTGGAGATGAAATGCAGATTGTCAAGGATGAAGTCCAGTGTGAGATCCTTAGTACCACATCAACTAGGGTGATGATGGCTCATGCCTATAACCTCTGCACTTGGGAGGTGAAAGCAAAAGGATTAGAACTCAAGATCGTCCTTGGCTATACAGCATGTCGGATGCGATCAGATCGTCCTTGGCTATACAGCACATCTGATGCGATCTGGGACGCAGGAGATGCTGCTTCAAAAACAAAACAATACAAAACAAGGAAGTAAGAAAGAAAGTAAATAAATAGTCCCTTGATTGGATATGGTGGTATACACCTTTAATCCCAGTACTTGGGAGACAGAAACAGGCAGATCTTTCGTTTGGAGCCCACAAGTTCCTAGCTAGCCACTGCTACATGGTGAGACCTGTTTCAAACAAACAACAAACAACAAAATGAAGTCCCAGTAAAGAACACTGTTAATCTGGTTAACAGTGCTGTCTACCTGCAATTTCAGTACTAGGACAAAGACAGAGGCAGAAGGATTGGGAATTCTAGGTCACCTCAGTTTACACAGTGAAAAGTCTCAAAAAGCCCAACAAAATAAAATTGCTCTCATGGGCTGAATGGGGTGGCTCATTCTTGTCCCAGTCCTTGAGGTATGGAGAGATGAGGGTCAGGATTTCTGGGTCATCCTTGGCTGCACAGCAAGTCCAAGGCTAGCCTGGGCTATGAGATCCTGTCAGAAAACAAAGCAAAACAAAACAAAACAACCTTGCAGAGTAGAATTGCGGAGACAAGTGGAAGTGTTTAGACGGCGTAGGCGCTGGTTAATCCCATCATCTTCCCTAACATGCTGTGTTTCTATACTCTTCCCTCTAACCTTATGAGCAGGGGCCAAAGATAACCAAATACGCAGCTTGTGAGCTATTTTCCGTCATCTCACCAGTGAGTAGCTCGATCCATGTCTGCACAGTTTCTGTTGGTTCAGTTGCTTTAATGTGTTTGAGCGTCTCATCCAGCAAAACATCACCTGTTGGGCTGTCTGACTTAAGCAGGACCTTAAAGAAAGAAACAGAGTACACTGCTTCAGTCAGTTGAAGGTCCTTCCATGTACAATACCCACAATCACAATGCTGGTTAGGAGGTGTGAGGAAGCAGAATATGCTGCCTATGTCATGCAAGACCTTAGTGTAGTATGACTTTGTAGTAGGAAGACAAAATTACGTTTCAAGTGGGACCTAGTTACAAATGCTGTGAATAAAATGGACAAAAGATTCCATAGTGTCTTTCAGAGTTTGGAAAACCACCTTGTGAAATGACTAACAAAGGCAGGAAGGTCAGAAAAGGAAGTTAATTTAGGGGAACACTGTCCAGCCTGGCTTTTGAATGATGCAAGATAGCTAAGTAGAAATGTGTAGCCAATAGTTATTACGTTCTGGAAGCTAAAGGTAAAAAAATGTCTACATATTTGGAAATGAATTTCCTGGAAGTAATGTAAAGCTGAAAAGATGAATGGCATTTCCAAAAGGCTAGAAAAACCACGGAACAGGATAAAAACTGATACTTGAGAATATTGGGGGTGGGGGTGGGGCTGGAGAGAGAGCTCAGCAGTTAAGAGCACTAACTGCTCTTCTGAAGGTCCTGAGTTCAAATCCCAGCAACCACATGGTGTAATCTGTAATGGGATCTGACACCCTCTTCTGGCATGTCTAAAGACAGCTACAGTGTACTTAAGATATAATAATAAATAAATCTTACAAAAAAAAAAACCCTTAAGATATTAGGGAATGGAGAAAAGGAAACAGGATATAGTCAGAGAAAAAACATAATTAAAAAAGGCCATAAATGTCAAGTAGGGAAGTGGTAAGAAGATGCCAAATGCACTGGGCAGCGATGTACACCTTTAGCCTTGGACTTGGGAGGCAGAGGCAAGTAGATCTCTGAGAGTTGGGACTAGCTTGGTCTGCATAGTGAATTCTAGGACAGTTACATACTGAGAGCCTTCCAGGAGTGCCAAACCAGGCCATGGTGGTGAACACCTTTAATCCCAGTACTCAGGAGGCAGAAGCAGGTAGATCTCTAAGCTTGAGGCCAGCCTGGTCTACAGAGCAAGTTCTAGGACAGTCAGGGCTTCGTAGAGAAAGCCTGTTCCAAAAAAAAAAAAAAAAAACCCAAAGGGGGAAAAACTGCCAAATATATGTACTTTAAGACAAAAAAATTAAGACTCCAAAGACAGTTCTATCTAACAATGGTTTTAGCAGAATTCTTGGAATGACAGGCATTGTAAATGTAAAAAAAATGACTAAGCCAATGTGTGTCTAAGAGACAGCTCCTCCATTGCAGGGATTTTCAGTAAATGTAACACATATGAATGGTTCTCAGAGAATACCTTGGGATGACAAAGTCAGGCCTGGCTCATGATTTCCTCTATCTACACAATATTTTATTTCATACATCCAGAGGGAAAGATAATCAACAGCATTTCAAAGGTGATAGACTTTTTTTGTGTTAAAAAAAAAAAGACAAAACCAAGCTTCTATGACACCCCCCCCCCCCAAGACAGGGTCTTACTGCATAGCCCAGGCTGTCCTAGAACTTGCTCTGTAGACCAGGCTGCCCTTGAATTTCTATGACTCTATAAGATAAACCAAGTAGAGGATGGGACAGCTGAACTAGTGTTACCTTGTCTAGCACTCTAATTTTCTTTTATGTATGTGAGTGTTTTGCTTATATGTATGTACTCTGTGCAAAGAAATTCAGAACCCTGGGACTGGAGTTATAGACAGCTGTTAGCCACCATGTGGGCGCTGGGAACCAAATCTGGATCCTCTGCAAGAACAACAAATGTTTTTAACTGCTGAACCATCTCTTCAGCCCTCAAATGTTCTTATTTTCTCAAAATGTACTGTTGGTATTTGACTTTCTTTTTTCTTTTCTTTTCTTTTTTTTTTTTTTTTTTTTTTTTTTTTTTTTTTTTTTTTTTTTTTTTTTTTTTTTTTTTTTTTTTTTTTTTTTTTTTTTTTTTTTTTTTTTTTTTTTTTTTTTTTTTTTTTTTTTTTTTTTTTTTTTTGGTTTTTCGAGACAGGATTTCTCTGTATAGCCCTGGCTGTCCTAGAACTCACTTTGTAGACCAGGCTGGCCTCAAACTCAGAAATCCGCCTGCCTCTGCCTCCCAAGATCTGGGATTAAAGGAATGTGCCACCACGCTTGGCTGTTATTTGACTTTCTATAATTCAGAGGATATTGTACCTTTCTGTCTAGGAGTCGCTTCTTACGCATGGTGGGAGGTTCCAGATAGATTCGACCCCGCATGGCCAGCTCTATCAGAATGCCTCCTCGAAGTCCAGATGATATACAGTCATTCCAGAAAGATGTGTAGCCCTAGGAGAGGGGGAAGAAAACAAAGAATGTTCTGAAAGGAATACTGAATTCCAGCCAGAGCCTGAAGAATAAGCTGTGATATTTTTTGTGATTATTTTACATCACACTACATGAACTCAAAGCAAGGGACAGAGTGAGATGAGGGTGTGTTGTGGTGTTGTTGGAGCAGTGCTTGGGGCTGACCATACTAGGACGCGCTCTCTACTGCTGAGCCTCATCCTTCACCCAATAGAATGTTTCATTAGTTACTGGAAGCTAATTTTTATTTTTGTCATTGTTTATTCTATATTAGTGCCGTTGCATGCCTAGGGAGGTCATAGGACAATTTGGGAGTTAGTTCTTGCCTTCCACCTGTGGGCTCTGGGGACTGAACTCAGGTCATTAGGCTTGGCAGCCAGTACCTTTCCCCGCTGAACCATTTCACTTGCTCTAATTGCCTTAATCTAAACACCCAAAATACTAGTTTCTATCTGATTTTTTGAGTTATCTAGTGAATTTCTATAAATTCTCACTGATTGATATTAGTTGACAATTAGCATGTCAGATCCTTGATTTCAAATGAGAAGAGTTGTGGTTTGAAACAAAAAAAAAATTTTTTTTTTTTTTTTTTTACATTTATCTATTTGTGGGTTGAGGTAGGGACCCGGAAAGGTCAGAGGACAACTTTCAGGAGTTGGTTCTTTCCTTCCACCATGTGAGTCTTGGGGAATCAATGGCTTGGCACTAAGTGCCTTTACACTGAGCCATCTCCCTGATAGCCTCGGCTTGGTAAGAATTGCAAGATGCTCTAAATCACAGAGCAGTATACAGGTCAGGTAGAAATGAAAGCTATTTCAATTTGTTGTTGTAGCTCTTCCTAGATATCTAGGTATGTATTACTTGAAAACTTTCCCTGTCCCTTTGTGTGTGTGTGTGTGTGTGTGTGTGTGTGTGTGTGTGTGTACTATACTGAACTCAGGCCTGTGTGTGTCTCTAGCTGAGAAAATGATTCTGATGGACAAACCCACTGATGAGTTAAAAGCCCTGGGTATGTTATTAACTTTACCAATGTCTTTATTTGTAAAAAGAAGACACTGGTAACTATGTTTACAATTTGTTGTGAGAGCTTAATAAAATGAACTATATGAGGCAGGGCTGGGGATGGCATGGACTACAGAAAGTACTTACATGTTAGTTCATCTTCTCTAGGAGATTGAGGGGATACACAAAGATGTAAGACAGCCACTACTTAAAGGAACCAAGAATCTAGCTGGAAACTGAAATAAAAGCTGAACTGAAAGAGTAGAAAAGATAGGCTTACACAGCTGATAAAAGTTTAGTTTGGATGACAGTTCTTCAAATTGTAAGTCATATAGATGTTAGGTCATGGAGAGACCTCTACAAGGCCTAAGCTGAGGGCTTGGGAAGATGAGCCAAATTTGTACAGAGGGTTTTCTAGGAGAAATAATCCGACTTCTTGTGATTCTTCAAAATGCTGTTATTATCTATAAATAACAGAGATCTCATATCTATTCATGGAGATAAAGTTCAGCACTTTGTTTCTGTTGTTGCTGCTGTATACTGAGATGAGTTTTATGTAGCAGAGGCTAGCTTTGAACTCAATCATATTTCCATCTCCTGGTGCTGGGCTTATTTAACTCAAAGGTTTTTTTTTTTTTGTTTTTAAAGATTTATTTATTATATGTAAGTACACCACTGTAGCTATCTTTAGACACCCCAGAATAAGGCATCAGATCGCATTACAGATGGTTGTGAGCCACTATGTGGTTTCTGGGATTTGAACTCAGGACTTTTGGGAGGGCAGTCAGTGCTCTTAACTGCTGAGCCATCTCTCCAGCCCTTAACTCAAAGTTTTAAAGAAAAATCCTGAGATCCAAACTGGGTAGGATCAGGCGCTGAATTTCCAAATAAAAGGCAAATAATCATGAAGGCTTTAAGTGAGGAGTTATGGTTAACACAGGAGGACCTAATTATTGTAACTGCTCAATGCACTGGCAAGAGTCCAGATGACTTGAATTCCAGCCCCATGACCCATGTGGTGGAAGGAAACTCAACTCCCAAAGTTGTCCTCTGACTATTGTACTTCTTACCCCAAATTAAATGTAAAATAAAAAGTAACTCAGTGTGTGTGTACATATGCAATAATGCCTGTGAAGAAGACAACTCTCACAATAACCTCTCTCCTCCAGGTGGGAATCTAGAGAGATGGAAGGAGTCAAATTCAGGCCTTTACCTGTTATCTTGCTGGTCTTCATTTTAAAACTTTTAAAGCTGCTCAGGGTGGCTCATAACTGTAACCCCAGCACTTGGAAAGTGAAAGCATGAAGATCAGCATTCAGTGTCATCTCAGGTATATAGCAAGTTTGAGGCTTGCATAGGTTCCTGAAACACTGCCCCCATGTCTAAGTAGCTTTCAATGCTCCACTCAGCTTTTAGGATTGGGTCTAAACAGCTTATCACAGCATTCAAGCCAAGAAACTGCTTGCTAGTCTCTTCTTTAGACTCCATTTAAATACCTTTAAAAATTATTTATTAATATTATTATTATTATTATTATTATTATTTTGGTTTTTCGAGACAGGGTTTCTCTGTATAGCCCTGGCTGTTCTGGAACTCACTTTGTAGACCAGGCTGGCCTCGAACTCAGAAATCCACCTGCCTCTGCCTCCCGAGTGCTGGGATTAAAGGCGTGCGCCATCACACCCAGCTTTAAATACCTTTTTTTAAAGACTTTATTTACAGCTAAGGACACTGTAGCTGTCTTTAGACACACCAGAAGAGGGCATCATATCCCATTACAGATGGTTGTGAGCCATCATGTGGTTGCTGGGAATTGAATTCAGGAACTCTGGGAGAGCAGTCAATGCTCTTAACCACTGAACCATCTCTCCAGACCCTACTTTTTTTTTTTTTTTTTTTTAAAGGCTTGTTTATGTAAAAAGTTGTGGTGGATTCCTTTAATCCCAGTTTTCAGGAGGCAGAGGCAGGTGACCTCTTGAGTCTACAGCCTGGTCTACAGAACGAGTTTCAGGACACCAAGGGAAACCCTGTCTTGTGAAGACAAAAACCATCAAAAAAAGGTTTACTCATGTGTATTAGGGTTTTGCTTGTTTGTATGTGTGTGTACTATGGGGGTGCCTGGTGCCTAGAGAGGTCAGAAGAAGGTGTCAGACTTCCTAGAACTAGAGTTATGAGTTACCATGGGGGTACTGAGAACCTAACCTGAGTCCTCAGCAAAAACAACAAGTATGCTATCTCTCTAGCACCTATTTTAGTTCTTTTTGAGATAGAGTCTAATGTAGTCTAGGCTAACCTCAAACTGTTTAGCTTAAAAGTTTCTTCCTGGGCTGGCGAGATGGCTCAGCAGGTAAGAGCACTGACTGCTCTTCTGAAGGTCCTAAGTTCAAATCCCAGCAACCACATGGTGGCTCACAACCACCTGTAATGAGATCTGATGCCCTCTTCTGGTGTGTTGCCACATCCACTTCAGTAGTGACTTGTTTGGCAGACCTGAAAACCTGGAAGCAGTCCTGAGGCAAAGCGTTTCAAAGGAAACCCATCCTCCTGGAACCTTGGCATTCCCATAGCCTGAAAGCCCCAGATTTGTCCCTACATTAGTCTGGCATATGGATCCACGCGTTCATTTAGTAGGATTTTTATTATAAGCATAGAATGAATCCTGACATAAGCTAAGCCTTCCAGCGTTCCAATGGTCCTAGAGAATTCTTGATTTTCTGTGGGAATTCAGAAAACTATCTAGAGACAGGGAAACTAATTAGCATTACATAGGAAGAAGCCAAAGCAGCTCAGAATTGGTCTGCAGAATGTTTGCTAGGGACAATAGTTTTAGGGAATAAATGGATTTCTCACTGAGAAAGGAATCTTCATTACAGCCAGGTAGAAACAGACTACTTTGCAGATTAAAAGCAAGCTGGTAAACTCCTCTTCTTTAGAATCTACCTGGACCTAGAACAGGGGGGTTGTGCTAATACATTATTCATGAGAAGGCCCACTAGTGTGGAACCCCCTGATGCTAGTTCTCACAAGGCTCAAAGGAAAGGCACAAATTGTAACTAGGCTGTGAAATCTTTCTCAGTAGCTGATCCTAGGCAGAGCTGCTTACTATTTACTGTAAATATTGCCTGGTTCTTGTAAGTTCTTTTGATGTATTCATTCCTATTGTATTGTGTTATTGTAACTCGATGGATGGACCTCTCCTGGTTTCTCGTTACCCCGCTGTATATAAAAAGTTTGATGTTCGACTTTACAATTACACTCAGATTCTACACACCCTCTCGTGTGGTCTCTGTCACCCACTTTCGCTGAATCCTCGCCCACTGCTTCAGAGAACTCGACCCACGCAGATAAGGGATCCGGAGGGTCTGTGGCATTGCGTCTGAATACGGCTACAGTGTATTTATGAATAATAAAAAATAAAATCTAAAAAAAGAAAAAAAAAGTTTCTTCCTATACTAGGCATGATGAAGAAACTGTCTCCACATGCAAGGCATGTGCCACCATACTAGGTTTATGCAGTTTATATAGTCCTGAAGATCCAGACAGAGCTTCATTCTCACCAACTGAACTATATAGAAAGGGACCAGCTGCTCTCAGCTCTCTCTCTTCTGGATCATTATTTTAGCTATCACCAACTATATTAAGTGCTATTTGATTATATTTATTTATGTGTGTGAGTGTTTTGCCTGCATGTATGTCTAGGGATCATGTGCATGCCTGCTTCCCAGAGGCCAGGAGAGAGTGTTGGAACCCTGGAATTGGATGGTTGTGAATTACCATGTGGATGTTACAAATTGAACTGATCCTCCAGAAGATTAGCCAGCTCTTAACTGTTGAGCTATTTCTCTAACCCCAACAACTTTATTTATATTTATTAACTGACTTTTTTCTTCTCTGAAAGGGTAGTGCTATGCAGAAAAGGCTAGCCTTGAACTCACTTTGTAGCTCAGGTAAGCTTTGAACTCAAGGCAACTCTCCTACTGTCATCTCACAAGGGCCAGAAATGCATGCATTCAGAATGCAATATACCATACCTGGTATGCTGGTCTCAACTCAGAGATCTGCCTGCCTCTGCCTCCTGAGTGCTGGGATTAATAGAGTGGGGCACCAACACCTGCCTCCCATCCTACTTTTTATTTATTAATAGGCTTTGTTGTCCTGGAATTCAGTATTTAACTGAGGATAACCTTGAATTTCCAGTCTCTGTCCAAGAGTGCTGGGATTACAAGCATGTCACCGTGCTTGGTGTCCATGTGGCTGGGGACTGAATCCAAGAGCTTCATGCATGATTCATAAGCACTCTAGAAACTAAGCTATATCCCCACCCCCTACCCCTTCTTGTTAAGTGTTCTAAATGTGCTTGTATACACAGAACCATATCTGTTCCTCTTCCAACTTTTCTTTGTACTTAAGGACTGAGTGTAGGGATCACATTTTCTGGGTAACATTTTATAACATTGTTTCCCTCTCTACTCCACTCTCTAGGCTATGTTTCTTACCTGAGTGTGCTGATAAATACATACTCCTTTCCTATCCTTTGTTATAACATATCCCAACTAACTTGTTTTCACTATACCTTAACAATAGACTATTTTTGCCAGGCATGGTGATGTATGCCTTTAATCCTAGCACCTAAGTGGATCTCTATGAGTACGAAGCCAATCCTGACTCAAAAAAAAAGAAGACTAATATTCTTTATAATACACATATATTATCTGCTCAATTATTGTTTTTTTCTGTAGTAGTAGGGATGAAATATAAAGCACAAACTTTCAATCATAAATTTATGCATTCAAGAAATGTTTGTTAGGGCTGGGCACATACACTTAAGAGGTAGGAAGACCAGGAATTGAAGGCCAGACTGGGTTATATAAGATGTTGTCTTAAAAATCTAAAAGTAGGAAAAAGCAAATGTTAGCTTCGCAAACCTCAGCTTGAGTCATAAACATTCATGACACATCTCTGTATTTTATGAGGGCCTAATCTTTGACGCAAGGCAGGGGCTACTTTTCTCTCGAAACCAAGCCACTCCACGGACACACACTTTATTCTTCTTTAAGGAAGGAAGACAGTATTTTTTTCAGTTTAATATTTGATTTTTATACAATTTAGCTGCTCAATTAGATTGTTAAACTATAACTTCAGAATAGATAGTTTATTCAGGCATAGCATATGTAATCTCAACAGGTGTGCAAACATTATGGCTGGATATAATTTCTTCATTTCTTCCTTGCCACTTGTAACTTCTGTTTCAAGGACAATTCAGATTGCCAACAGAATTATAGAAGAGGAGCACTGTAAATAAGGACAAAGTGGCAACCAGAATGTAGACAGGGTCCCCTGTAGATGTACAGGTCAGCCTTGAACTCACTATATATTGAGGATGACTCTGAATGGAACCTACTACTAAATCTACCTCTGGAATGTTGGGTTATAGGTCTACACCACTATATCCTGGTAATGAACACTAAGCAAGGGTTCTACAACCAAGTTATACTCCAGGCTCCTAGGAACTCTTTAAGTATTACTCTTTCCCATCAGAGCATCTCAAAACATGTAAATTCTCCAAATGAGTCATTAAACCTTTTATTAACATGCAATAGAAAAACATATAAAAACATACTTAGCTTAAAAATTAAAAGCACCTGTGGAACTATAGCATCAATTTAGAAAAGATGAAGAGAAAAGGGGTATGAAGAACATCTATGAAGAACACAGATGACAATGCAGAATGCATCACACCATTTTCAAGGATAAAATCTTAGAAGACAGCACATTGTATCATAATCAGATGTAAAGTAGCCTAGGGAAAAGGAAAATACTGTTCCTTACATTTCCAAGGTTCTTTTCTCTTCATATATATTGAGAGAGCTTGGTGAAATCTCAAACTACTCATACTTAGAGACTCTAAAGGGTCAATGTCTGAGCAGGAAAAACTACCTACTACAAACAAAGCTCACTACTGAATCACTAAACTATAGAAGCTACATATAATAAAAAAGAGAAAAAGAAAACGTTTAGGGGAAAAAGAGAGAACTGCATACCACCTCAGTGCAAGGGACAGCTATCCTGCTACCTCAGCCTCCTGAGTGTTGACATTATTTATAGTCATGTGACAAAATACCTGGTCAGGTGGAGATCTTTGGATAATAATTTTATTTTGCTCTGATTATAAAAATTGGTAATTTCTACACTCTAAAATAGGTAATCTTTTAAAAAGAAAAAACCCACATGAAAACATGTAATTTAAAAAGTAAAAGCCTAAAACAAGCATAGTCCACAACCTTTATCCCAGCACTCAGAAGGTAGAGGCAGACAGATCTCTAAGTTTGAAGCCAGCTTGTTCTACTTGTGAGTTCCAGGTCAATCAGATAAGCCTGAGTTATATAGAGAATCCCTGTCTTGAACAGCCCTCCCACCCCCCGCCAAAAAAAGTAATTGCCTTCAGGTGACTATTATAAACAGTTTAGTGGGTAATTTTCTAATTTAACATATATTTATTTATATACCAAAAAAAGAAAAAAAGGAGGCTGGACAGGAAAAAGGAGGCTAGACAGGAAAAAGGAGGCTAGACAGGAAGCTTAGTTGGTAGGGTACTTATCAAATGTGCAAGAAACCTGGATCCTAGCACTGCATAAAACAAAACAAAAACAAAAACAAACAAAATTGGGTTTAGTGTTCTCGGCTGTAAGTCTAGCACTGGGTAAGTTAGAGGCAGAATGGAAAGTCAAAGTCATCTACATTATGACATTGAGACCAGTCTGGTATAAATGAAAACCTGTCTGAAAAAAAAAATGAAAAGAAAGGTAATATTCTTTGTCAGCAGTGTATTTCTAAATAAACTCTTAAGAGACACATTTTAGTTAAATATTACACATATTTATGATAATCTTGCTCAGATAAAAAGCCTGGGCAATAGGAGTTCATTACAGAGTCAACACTGAGTTTCCAATTAGTCAAGTATTCAAAGTGCCCTTCCTTAGTCAAACATCCTGGAAGACACACCATAAAACAATCATGGATGTTAAGTATTTTAGAGTTGGCAGCTGAGGGTGGCAAATGGAAACAAGGAAGGAAACAAAACAAACAACAAAAAAATTAAAGCATCTTTAAAAACCAGGTGTTCAGCGGGAAATGGTGATGTTGTTAATTTGTAACCCCAGCACAGGAGAAGGGGAGGCAGGAGATTAGGAGTTCAAAGTCATCCATAGCTACAGAGATCAAGACCAGCCTAAGCTACAAGAGACCCTATCTTAAAAAGAACTACTCCAAAACACAAGAGGCTACCCTGAGCTACGTGGTGATTTCCAAGACAGTGAGATAATTTGAAAGACCCAAAACCAACCAGACCTGGAGAAATGGCTCAGCAGTTAAGAGTACAGTCTGTAACCCCAATCCCTAGGGATCCAATACCCTTCTCTGGTCTCCACAGGCACTGCATACACTTGGTACACAGATGTAATATGCATGCAAAACACCCATATACATAAACTAAAAATAAAGTATTTTAAACTCCCACCCCAAATCTTAGAAATGCTTATGATAAAGCTGAATTTAAAAATCAAAGGAAAGGGGCTGGAGAGATGGCTCAGAGTTTAAGAGCACTGACTGCTCTTCCAGAGGTCCTGAGTTCAATTTCCAGCAACTACATGGTGGCTCACAAGCTTATGTAATGGGATCCGATGCCCTCTTCTGGCGTGCTGAAGACAGCAACAATGTGCTCACATACACAATATAAATAAATTTTAAAAAAAGAAAAAAAGAAATGCTGAGAATGTAATTGAGTATTCAATACTAATACCCTCAACTTTAAACTAGGATTTTTTGTTTGTTTGTTTTTTCAGGACAGGGTTTCTCTGTATAGTCCTCCCCCTGCCTCTGCCTCCCAAGTGCTGGAATTAAAGCTGTGTGCCACCACCGCCCGGCTAAACTAGGATTTTTAAAAAATACCTTTTTAGAGGGTTCTGCTATGTAACTCCTGGTTGGCCTAGACTCAACTACGTAAAATAAGCTGGACTTGAACATGCAAACAGCTGTGACTACAGGTCTGTGTCACTGAACTCTGCAGTCAGCTGAGAACAGAACTCAAATCACCCAAAAAGCATTAAGTGCTCTAAACTGCTAAGCCATTCCTCCATCCCCAATGGTTAGTTTTAACTGTCAACTTGATATAATCTAGAATCTCCTGGGAAAGGCTACCCACCATGAGTAGTACTATTAGGAAAGAAAATTCTTAGCCGGGCGTGGTGGCGCATGCCTTTAATCCCAGCACTTGGGAGGTAGAGGCAGGTGAATTTCTGAGTTCTAGGGCAGCCTGGTCTACAGAGTGAGTTGCAGGACAGCCAGGGCTATACAGAGAAACCCTGTCTCGAAAAAAACCAAAAACAAAAAAAAAGAAAGAAAGAAAGAAAGAAAATTCTGAACATGTCAGGTAGAGAAGAGAAATAGAGCCAAACACTAGAATGCATGCATTAACTCTTCTCTGCTCTTGACTGGATGTGATGTAACAAGTTGCTTCAAGTCTGTACCCTTGACAGAATGGACTGTAACCTTAAATTGTGAAAGAAACTATTTCTTCTTGCTAGTTACCTTGTTTTTTTGTTTGTTTGTTTTTTTGTTATTTTGTCTTTTTTGTCTTTTTGTTTCCAGAGCTGAGGACTGAACCCAGGGCCTTGCACTTGCTAGGCAAGCACTCTACTACTGAGCTAAATCCCCAACCCCAGACTGTTTCTTCTTCTCTTTCTTTCTCTCTCTCTCTCTCTCTTTCTTCTTCCTCTTTCTCTTCTTTATTTATTTCATGTATGTGAGTACACTGCCACTGTCTTCAGACACACCAGAAGAGAGCGTCAGATCTCATTACAGTTGGTTGTAAGCCACCGTGTGGTTGCTGGGAATTGAACTCAGGACCTCTGGAAGAGCAGTTAGTGCTCTTAACCACTGAGCTATCTCTCCAGCCCTATTTTTTCTTCTTTAAGGTATTTTGTTGGTATTTTATCACAGCAACAGGAAAAGAAGCTAAATCATTTTAACAGCAATAATTCCAGGGCAAAACTACTGCCCCTCTTTCTATTCTGAAGATTCAACATTACAATTATTTCACATACTAACTATATTTTCTTTAAAAAGTTAAAAAAAAGTTTTTTTGTACATGTACATGATGTCCATGTGTAGGCACTCATAGCATGGTGCATGTAGGGAGGCAAAAGGTCAATTTTGTGGAGTCAGTTCTCTCTTTTTATGTGACTCAGCTGTTAGGAGCATTGGCTGCTCTTCCAGAGACCTGTATTTGACTCCCAGTACCCACATGCAGCTGATCACCTGTAACTCTAGTTTCAGGGGATTCAATGCCTTCTTCTGGCCGCTGTACGTACTGTACTGCATACATATGGTGATATACATACATGCAGACACACTCATAGATATAAAAATAAATCTCTAAAAATTTATTTGTGTGTTGCTGTTGTCTTGCAAGCTCATTTGTTAACCTCAGAGTAATGTAAACTCTTATCAATAAACTCCCAGATTTGCTTCAACCCTCATAAAAAGAATGTTCCCTGCCTTGAGTATTTAGAAAGGAAAGGTACCAACGTGTTTTCAAACCTCTCAAGCTAATGAAACTATGAAGGAGACAAAGGTTCACAGAAGGTTTATAGGCTCAGTTAGAGCCAAAGACCCAATTTTAAGTTGCTAAGTGACTTTATCTTAATTTTGGTATTATATTTTTTAAAACAGTATGCATTTTAGAATTGGGAGGAATAGCCGGGCATGGTAGTGCATGCCTTTAATCTCAGCACTCAGGAGGCAGAGACAGGCAGATTTCTGAGTTCGAGGCCAGCCTGGTTTACAGAGTGAGTTCCAGGACAGCCAGGGCTACAGAGAGAAACCCTGTCTCGAAAAAACAAAAAACAAAAAAAAAAAGGAACCAGGAAAGACTTTAAGGAAGCCACTTAAGCTTTATTCTCCTACTGTCCAAATAGGACTTTGATCTCTAGCTCATTTCTTTGAGTTTTAAAGCTGGATATAATAATGAACAAGACAAAGTTCTTTTTTAATAGCCTGTGTAAAGTACGCACATAAAATAAAGGCAAATGAGACCTTTTAATATACTTGCACTATTCATAATGAGCAATAACTACTGTTAGTAGTTCATTTTGCACAATCAGGAAACTAAAAGGAAAAACCAGGTAGTGAAACTTCAGTTTTAAAATTCATTTTATTTATTTAACTTGTTTACTTTATATTGTGCTCACTGTAAATTAGACTTCCAATCTTTTAAAATTCATTAAAAAATTTTTTTGAGACAGGTTCTCATGTAGCTTATGTTGACCTCAGATCTCCCATGGAGACCAAGATAACCCTAAACTTCTGATCCTCCTTACTCCACTTCTTGAGTGCTGGGATTGCAGTACTTATGGTCAAAGCAAGGGCTTCCTGCATCCCAATCAGGCGCTCTGTCAACTAAGCTGCATGCCTAGCTCAAAGTTTGGCTAACCGAGATAGGATCTTGCTATGTAGCCAGTCCAGCCTGGCCGTGAATTTAGGATAATCTTCCTGCCTTAGCCTCCCAAGTGCTGAGGTTACAGGAGTAACCTACGAAGCCTGACTCTAAAAAGGTAAGTTTAAAAAACTGTCACCAGGTAGGAGTGGTGAGATGGCTCAGCAGTTAAAGGTAGTTGCCATGAAGCCTGACAACTTAAGATTTTTATCCCTGGCACCCACACAGTGGAAGGAGACAACACATACGTAGTCTCTTTCTCCTCCCTCTCCCTCTTCCTCTAAGTAAATAAAGAGAAAATAGAAAAAAAACATCATCAGAGAATAAGAGAAACAAACCAACTTCCATAAGTTCTTCTCTGACCTTTATGCATGCTCATATACTCACGGGCACACACATACACACAGAATTCACACAAACAAATAATTGTAAAATACTTTAAATTCTACTATAAACAGGTTCCTGATTTCCACAAGAAATAAATATATTTAATTTTCTTATGATTTAAATTTGTTTTTAAAATTTTTTGTGGGCATTGGAGTTTTCCCTGCATATATGTAAGGTTGTCAGATCCCCTGAAACTAGAGCTACAGATAGTTGTGAGCTGCCATATGGGTGTTGGGAACTGAACCTAGTTCCTCTGAAAGAGCTGCCAATGCTGTTAACCAGTGAGCCACCTCTCCAGTCTCCATCTTAATATTTCTAATAATTAAGTTTGTCTGCCCTTCTTCCTTCCAGAAAGGTAGCCACTAGTCTAACATCAATATGAATATTTTCTTTTATTAAGATTTATTTATTTTATGCATATGAGTACACTGTCACTGTCTTCAGACACACCAGAAGAGTGTATTGGATCCCATTATAGTTGGTTGTAAGCCACTGTGTGGTTGCTGGTGGTTGCTGGGAATTGAACTCAGGACCTTTGGAAGAGCAGTCAGTGCTCTTAACCTCTGAGGCATCTCTCCAGCCCCTTTGGTTTTCTTTACATTTTTACTACCTAAATATACTACCTTAAATGCAATTTTTTTTTTCAAATTTTATAGTAAGTGGAATCATATATATATTCCTGGCTTTTGTTAAGAAACATTATTTGAATCCGGGCGTGGTGGCACACGCCTTTAATCCCAGCACTCGGGAGGCAGAGGCAGGTGGATTTCTGAGTTCGAGGCCAGCCTGGTCTACAAAGTGAGTTCCAGGACAGCCAGGGCTACACAGAGAGACCCTGTCTCGAAAAACCAAAAAAAAAAAAAAAAAAAAAAAGAAACATTATTTGAGAAATACACATATAGAATAATAATATTCATTTGAATCTGCATATAAAACATTTAAAGGGAGGAGCTCATAAGATTCCATCCCATGCCTCATAAGGAGCTATAAGCAGTTAACGATTGCTATGAGAGGGGAGTCATGTCCCTTGGTGGTGTAGCCACTGGCAGGTTATCCTTATTCAAGTAAATAAGTCCCACCCATAGTTATCCAGGCAGCTTTAATTAAACATAATAAACTACAAAACAAACAAATATGAAAGCAAGAAGACAGCTTGCTTGGAAGAAGAGTTTTGATGGGAGGAGAAAGAGGACAAGAGAAGGTAATAGGGGAGAATATGATTAAAGTACATTTATAAATATGCATATAAAGTTGTGAAAGAATAAGTTTAACATTATAACAACAGAGATTAAAAACATTTATGTCCATTTAAATAAATGGATTTTGTATTTTGAAATAGGGTCTAGCTGTGTAACTTAGGCTAACCTGAAGCTTGTCATCCTCTTGTTTCAGCAAGCCTCTAGAGCAGTGGTTCTCAACCAATACTGCAACCCAATACTGCAACCAATACTGCAACCAATACTGCAACCCAATACTGCAACCCAATACTGCAACCCAATACTGCAACCCAATACTGCAACCCAATACTGCAACCCAATACTGCAACCAATACTGCAACCTTTTAATATAGTTGGGATGACTCCAACCATAAAAGTATTTTTGTTGCTACTTTATAAGTATAATTTGCTACTATTGTGATCATAATGTAAATATCTATGCTTTCTGATGGTCTTAGGAACACCTATGAAAGGTCATTCAGCCAACTGAAGGTGTTGTGACCCACAGGTTGAGAACCACTGCTCTAGTCAGGACAGTCTGTGTTAGGCCAGTCATTTCTATCTGTCATGCTGCTGCTGCGTATTGATGTTACCTAAATTTTTTGTTTTGTTTTGTGGTTTTTCGAGACAGGGTTCCTCTGTATAGCCCTGGCTGTCCTGGAACTCACTTTGTAGACCAGGCTGGCCTTGAACTCAGAAATCTGCCTGCCTCTGCCTCCCGAGTGCTGGAATTAAAGGCATGCGCCACAACCACCCGGCTTTTTTTTTTGGTTTTTGGGTTACCTAAGTTTTTTTTTTTTTTTTTAAAGATTTATTTATTTATTATATGTAAGTACACTGTAGCTGTCTTCAGACACTCCAGAAGAGGGCATCAGATTTCATTACGGATGGTTGTAAGCCACCATGTGGTTGCTGGGATTTGAACTCGGGACCTTCGGAAGAGCAGTCGGGTGCTCTTACCCGCTGAGCCATCTCATCAGCCCAAGCAGGGTTTTTTTTTTTGGTTTTTGGGTTACCTAAGTTTTAAAAGCATGTGTTTTGGAGATAGGTTCTTAGTATGTAGCCTTGGCTAACCTAGAACTTGGCGTGCGCCACCATGTCCAGCTGGGAGAGAATGACTTTTACAAATTGTCCTCTGACATCCACATGCATATGTGTACCATAACAGGTACTCTTCAATGTCTCTCTCTCTCTCACTGCCTCTTACACACACACACACACCCTCTGCACAAACAAGAACAAACATACCTATAAACATATGCAGAAAAAAAGAAGTTAAATTATAATTGAAGGATAGTGTACCTTACTGCTAGAAAAGCCATGAAAATACATGGTTATTAGTTCCACAAGACTATCTCAAGACCAATTCTACTATAAAATAAATGCTCTCTCTAGGAAGAAACAGGATGGTTGCTCTGGATTTGGTCTACCTAGTTAGTGAGTTCCAGGACAGTTAAGCAAAACTCTGTCTACAACAACAACAACAACAACAAAACAATAAAAGAAAATAGTTGGGCTGAGGAATGTCATTTCTTTGATAAGGTACTTGTCTAACATGTATGAAGCCCTAGGGTCAATCCCCAGCATTACCTCAACCAAGTACAGTAGCACATGCCTTAATCCCAGAACTGGAGGGGAAGACAGGAGAATCATCAAAGCCATGCTCTCTATACACTGAGTCTTCAGAAAGTCTGGGCTACATGAGACTCAAAGTAAAAATAATAATTAAAAAAATTGTTCTTTTTTTCATTTGAAACAAAGTCTCACCATGTAATCCACTGTCCTTAAACTTGCTATGTAGCCCAGGTTGATGCTGAACCCTTGATTATATAGACTAATGATTCCTGAATGACAGAACTGGACTATGACACTTTGGTCTAAATTCTCTACAAGTAAGGAGACATTTAGAAATAAAACGCTGGGCGTGGTGGCACACACCTTTAATCCCAGCACTCGGGAGGCAGAGGCAGGCCGATTTCTGAGTTCAAGGCCAGCCTGGTCTACAAAGTGAGTTCCAGGACATCCAGAGCTACACAGAGAAACCCTGTCTTGAAAAGCCAAAAAAGAAAAAAAAAAAAAAGAAAGAAAAAAAAATGAGGGTTGGAGAGATGGTTCAGCGTTAAAGAGCACTGACTACTCTTTCTGAGGTCCTGAGTTTAATTCCTAGCAACCATATGGTGGCCCACAACCATCTGTAATGGGTCCCTATGCCTATTTCTGGTATATCTGAAGACAATGACAGTGTACTCACACACATAAAATAAATAAATATAACTTAAATTTAAAAAATAAAAAAAGGTGAAATTATTACTTTGTTTTACTTTTGAGACAGGGTCTTAGCATGTCATTGATGAAGCCTTGGACTTTATAACTACCCTTAGCCTTCCAAGTGTTAGGATAGATAGGCATTAATGGGGGTTGCTGTTAAAAACAGATTTAAAAAAATTTTATTTATTTTATGTATATGAGTGCTCTATCTGCCTGTATATATAGCTGCATACCAGAATAGGGTAACAGATTACATTATAGATGGTTGCTAGCCACCATCTGGCTGCTGGGAATTGAACTCAGGACCTCTGGAAGAGCAGCCAATGTTTTTAATGGTTGAGCCATCTCTACAGATATGTACATACAAATGAAAAAAAAAATACTTAAAATCCACAGAAGAAAATGAAAAACAAAAAACTAAAAACCTATTGTGTGTCTCCCCCTCCGCCCCCCCTTGTTTTGACAAGGTCTCTCTACGTAGCCCTGGATGTCCTGGAATTCACTATGTACATGCATTAGGCTGGTCTAGAATTCTCAGAGAGCTTCTTGTTTCTGCCTCTTTGAGTGCTGAGGTTAAAGGAGTGAACCACCACAACTGGCACACATGGCTCCCTTTTGATTTTCTGAGATAGGGTTTCAAACTGCCAAGTACTTCAGGTTAGCTTTGAATTCAATATGTGGGTGAGATTACCTTGAACTTCTGATCCTCCTGCCTCCACCTCCCCTGTGCTGGAATTATAGATGTAAATCCACCAATCAAGGCTTGAAAAAATTATTTGTACTATAAGATACTCAGTTATTTGTTTCTGTAAAACAGATAGTCATGCATATTCCTTGTTTTTATTTGCTTTTTTTAAGACATAGCCCTGATTAGCCTATAACTCATTGGGTAGATCAGGTTGGCCTTGAACTCTTGGGGATGCTCTTGGTGTTGGGAATTCTGGCCTCACAAATGTGTGCCACCATATCTGCTGTTGTTCTTGTCTTTTGAGACTTCTCTTCAAGGCTCAAGAAGACTTCACTATATGGGTTTCTTTCTTAGTTTAATAAAAGATCACTGCTCTACCATCAAACTAAGCTAGGAAATAGGTACTAACACAATGCTATCCATCTCTTTCATCTATAATTTTCCAATTAAATTATACTTCAAGTAATTATATTTCTTGATTTTATCGTGTAGATATTCTCTTTCCCATGTTCCTCCAACTCCAATGTAGCTGGAGTTTTCTTCCTAAAATATTCTAAGATTTGTGTGTTTGAACTGAACTAGCAAACTTAAGTCATTACCTCTTTATCTTTTAGTCCCAGGAGCAATACTTCTTCCATAAGAGTGAGGCGGATATCCTTAGAGTCTCCAGGGTCTTCATTATCTGGACTCCTTTCTTGATTAGTGTCTTCCTCACTTTCTATTTTCTTTTCAGAGCTCTTTCTTACTTCAGTTCGACGGGTTCTGTGAGTTAATGTTGTCATTCTTACCTGTTGGTAAAGAGATGTGAAAAATATCTGTGTGCTTTAGTAAATAAACAAATATAGGTTCACAGAAGACCTACACACATAAACACACCAGACACATGGGAAAATATGTAAGTGTAAATACAGAAAGAGGTGGTATACAGAAACATTGAACATGATTCTCTTTTTCAAAGCACAGCAGCTTAAAGTCCAAAGAAAGCAACAAAAAATGGTGACCAGTAATTTAAAAGTCCTCTAGAAAGACCATATTTTATCATGCTTATTTCTTGGGCATTGCCTACAACCCAGAAGAGAATTTGTATCACCATGAAATGGGTTCCCAAATTAAATAAGATGGGTTAGCAAAACTTTTTGAGTTATACATAATTTATAATTTTTGTAATGTTAAACACATTTTAATATTTTAAAATTATTGTGTATTCATGTACATAATGTTTGTGGGTGCTTGTGCCATGTGCACATGAGGAGGTCAGAGAACAACTTGTTGTAGTTCACTTTCTCTTACCTTTCTACAAGTTTTGAGCATTGAAGTCAGGTTGCTTAGCCTATATAGCAATTGGCTTTACCTACCCATTGAACCATCTTTCCATGTCTATGTTATAATATTTTTTTCCTTTTAATTTATGTTGTGTACATGAGTTTTTTTGCCTGCATGTATGTCTGTGTACCCACATGGTGATACCTGAGCAAGCTTGGTGCTGGAGCAAGTGTTGAGTCTCCATGTGGGTGCTGGGAATCGAATCCAGGTCCTTTGCATAAACAAGTGCTATTAACCATTAAGCCAACCCTCCAGACCAGTATTTTCTTTCTTTCTTTTGTTTTGTTACCATAACAACTCATTTCCAAGTATAGCAACTTAGCATTCTATCTGGCTATTTTGTGAAAACACAAATAACTTCAATAACAACAAAACCCCAGCAAGAATGTTAAAAGATTATCAAATTCTCAAAAGAAAATAGGGCTAGGGCTGGAGAGATGGCTCAGCGGTTAAGAGCACTGACTGCTCTTCCAGAGGTCCTGAGTTCAATTACCAGCAACCACATGGTGGCTCACAACCATCTGTAATGGAATCTGATGCCCTCTTCTGGTGTGTCTTCTTCAGATAGTGTACTCATATACATGAAATAAATAAAATGTCTTTTTTTTTAAAGTATAGAATAGGGTTTATTAAGGACATGGGGAGGGGAGTTAAGAGGTAGTAGAGGCAGAGAAATAGAGTAGAGAAGTAGAGGAGTCATGAGCATGTGGAGAGAGAGATGGGAAGGGAATGGGGAGAGAAAGGGGAAGGGAAACAGGGAAAGAGCAAGGGAGGAGCAAGAGACCAAGAGGGGAAGAACTAAAATAAGTCTTTTTAAAAAAGAATTCATTCAAAAAAAAAAAAAAAGAAAAAAGAAAAAGAAAAAGGGGCTAGAATATGGCTCAGTGTTACAGCAGAGTGTTAGTTAGCATGTACAAGGTCCTAAGTACCATTCCCATAAATGGGGGAAAAAAATCAGACCACACTCCCTTTTATACTAAGCATTACACTTGTCTAAATCATCTGTGATAAAGCTTAAAGTTAGCACCATTTATACAATTGTAAATGTCTTTTATCTTATTTTTCGTTTGTTAGAGTTGTAGATAGAGTTGCTCTATGTAAAAGTCCTAGCTATCTTGGAATTCATTATGTAGACCAGGCTGGCCTTGAATTTAGAGATCCACCTGCCTCTGCTTCCCAAGTGCTGGGACTAAAGGTGTGTGTCACCACTGCCAGGTGTAAATGTCAATTTTTATGATTAAAAGCAAGTCAAAGAATATCAGCAATTATATATCTTTGAGGTCAAAAGAATAATATTTAAAAGGTGCTATGGTTGTGCCCAGTTCAACAATTTTATCTTGCTTTCTTTCTGCCTCTGATCCTTGTGATTTTGAGGTTTTCTTCCTTTTCCTTTCCTCCCTAAATACTGTCCAGTCTTTGAAGGCCTACTAAAGACAAGTGAGGCCTTAAGGTGAATTCCTATCTCTCCATTATTCATATATCAAACGTTTAGAAATGGATTTTTCTCCAGTTGTACTTTAACAGAAATTTATACTTAAGCTCTTTAAAATGTTTATTATAGTCCCTCTTTTGTTATGGGTGTCTGTTACCTTAAACTTCTCGAGGGCTGAAATATTGTCATTTTTGAATTTTTATATTCTCCATAGCAACTAGCACAATATCTTTAATGTTTTAACTGCTCAAATAAATATATACTCACTAAACAGCATCAGCAATACACACCAAGAGTCTTACAAACAATTCTTCATACAAGCATATATTTCAAATATAATTTTGGGGGGAAGTAAGAAGAGTGAAGGAACAGAATACAGAACAATGCCTTAGGGTGCCAATTCCATTTGGCATTATTTCCAAACCCAATCCAAGAAACTTTAACACCTCGGGGAGAATGGGGGCAATTTTCTTTGAGGAATTCATTATTTCCCCGTGGACACTTATTAGTTAAAATATTTGAAAACATGATGACCAACAACAAGTAAAAACCACCCTTTTTCTCTAAAGTAAAACACTGACCAGCTCTGTTGGATGTTAAGAAGTGTTATATTTGCTCACCTGACGTACCTCCTGAGCGGCAGTGGGACGTAGGCTGCAGTTCGCGCTCTAGTTTTGGAGGGCACCTGTTTCCCGTACCCTAGGCGCGTTCTAGTAGGTGAAAAACTTCTCAGCCACACAGAGAGTACAAACTTCCTGATCCTTCGTTGCAGAGAGGGTATAACACATCAGCTTCCTCAGGATCACTAGGCAACCTACCTTGGTGTTTCTTCATTGGACCAATCAGAAACCCCCAAGTTTGACTCTAGCCAATCGGAGCTTACGAGGGGCGGTCCTCCCGGCTATTGTGTTGCGATCCAGACAAACATCACCAAAAGGAGGCAGGTTTGGGTTCAACCTGACAGCTGGTCTGTCCAATGAAGGAACCTCGGTGGCAGCGAGGAAAAGGCTGCATCCCACCCCGATGAAATCACCCAATCAAAGTATTCTGTGAGCTGGCACAGTGTTGGCAATCACGGAAGGATTCTGTTGGCCAATCTCAGTGTATGTAGCAGGCAGGTTTGTTTTTGTAGCTGTCTGTATTGGCAATCCTGGATAAGAAATGTTGGCATCCAAGCAGCAAGGGTAAGAGTAAACTCTAGAAAAACGCAATGGGACTCAGTTTGTACTGTTTATACTGAATAGCATGGGTACATTCCTACCATTACACACATAACATCTCTATAGAGGGATGTTATCCCACTTTAATAATCCTGTGGCTACTGTACATTTTGGAATATGGCTGCTAAAATTACAAGACAGAAACAGATCAAGATTTTAGGTCTTCTGGGCATGATGGCGCACGCCTTTAATCCCAGCACTTGGGAGGCAGAGGCAGGCAGGTTTCTGAGTTCGAGGCCAGCCTGGTCTACAGAGTGAGTTCCAGGACAGCCAGGGCTATACAGAGAAAGCCTGTCTCGAAAAACCAAAAAAAGTTGTTAATAACACACTATATCAAAATAGCAAACATTGTTTTAATAGCACCAAGTAAATGGTACAGTTTTTTTTTTAAAGATTTATTTTATTTATGTAAGTACACTGTAGCTGTCTTCAGACACTCCAGAAGAGGGCGCCAGATCTCGTTACGGATGGTTGTGAGCCACCATGTGGATGCTGGGATTTGAACTTATCACCTTCGGAAGAGCAGTCGGGTGCTCTTACCCGCTGAGCCATCTCACTAGCCCATTGGTACAGTTTTAACATAAGTAAAAAGTGAATCCTTACAGAATTTTAAAGCCAGAATAAACATTTCAGAAGTGGTTTTAGAGGGCCTTAAAACTTAACACATTAAAAAAAAAAGCCTTCTTTAAAATGGAAGGCAGGTTGTATTCAGTGGATATGAGCAGAATCAATGACATTTGTATTTTTTTTTAAAGATTTATTTATTTATTATATATAAGTACACTGTAGCTGTCTTCAGACACTCCAGAAGAGGGCATCAGATTTTTTTTGTTGTTGTTGTTACAGATGGTTGTGAGCCACCATGTGGTTGCTGGGATTTGAACTCGGGACCTTCAGAAGAGCACTTGGTGCTCTTAACCACTGAGCCATCTCACCAGCCNTTTTTTTTAAAGATTTATTTATTTATTATATATAAGTACACTGTAGCTGTCTTCAGACACTCCAGAAGAGGGCATCAGATTTTTTTTGTTGTTGTTGTTACAGATGGTTGTGAGCCACCATGTGGTTGCTGGGATTTGAACTCGGGACCTTCAGAAGAGCACTTGGTGCTCTTAACCACTGAGCCATCTCACCAGCCCCGACATTTGTATTTTTGTTTAGTCAAAAGTTTCCTTGGATTTATCTTAGGTAAACACAATATAATAGCTAAAACTTTCATTAGTTTAATAACTATGAACTACAAAATAATTTTTAGAGGTACAGAAGGCACACTTTCAAATAATACAGCATGTTAGTTTAAATGTTGAGAACTGCAAATCTGCATAAGAAAAATAATTTTTAGGTGTGTTCCTTCGGTTCACTAATTCTCCTTTTCTTCAGCACTGACTCTTGACTAGATTCCAATTCGTGAAGGACCTGTTAAAAGAAAACAACTACGTAAGAGACTTTAAAATTTTAAAAAATGTGTTTATATGTTTGTTTCTCTCTGTGTGTGGGTAGAGTACATGAATTCAGGTTCCCTTAGATGCCAGAGTGTGGCACTGGATCCTTTAAAGCTGGGATAGAAGGGAGTTGTGAGCTGCCAGATGAGTGTGCTGGGAATGAAACTCTAGTCCTCTGTTAGAGCAGTAGATGTTCTTAATAACATCTCTCCAGGCCCCCAATTACAAATTTAATATTCATTTGTGGTGTGTGTGTGTGTGTGTGTGTGTGTGTGTGTATGAAAATACAAGTATGCAGGTCAGGGGACAACTTATAGCAGTTAATTTTCTCCTCTTATTATGTGGGGTCCTGTAGATCAAACTTAGGTACCAGAAGGCAAAGTGCTTTTAATACTGGAGTATCTCACTGGCCAAAGGTTTTTTTTTTTTTTTTTTGGTTTTTCGAGACAGGGTTTCTCTTTATAGCCCTGGCTGTCCTGGAACTCACTTTGTAGACCAGGCTGGCCTCGAACTCAGGAGAATCCACCTGCCTCTGCCTCCGGAGTGCTGGGATTAAAGGCGTGTGCCACCACGCCCGGCGCCAAAGGTTTTCTGGTTTAAATATCTCTTAACTGAGGGTCCTCCCCCTGCTCACAATAAAAATAGTATGCTACAGTAAAATTTCTTTGTTTTTGAGATAGAGTCTCACATGGCCCAGGATTGCTTCCTATGTACTATGTATAGCAAAGGTTGGCTTTGAACTTCTCATCTCTCATCGTACACTCAGTCCTGGGATCAGGGGAATGTGTTCCTTTTTTTTTTTTTTTTTTAAAGATTTATTTTATTTTATTATATGTAAGTACACTGTAGCTGTTCTCAGACACTCCAGAAGAGGGAGCCAGATCTCGTTACGGATGGTTGTGAGCCATCATGTGGTTGCTGGGATTTGAACTTATCACCTTCGGAAGAGCAGTCGGGTGCTCTTACCCGGGTGCTCTTACCCGCTGAGCCATCTCACCAGCCCCGGGAATGTGTTCCTACACACATGGTTTGATGTGGTGGTGAAAGTCTAGTAACACAGGGTTCTATGCATGCTAAGCAGGCACTCTACTGACTGAATGACATCTCCAGCCCAGCATAGGCATTTTCTACTAAGATATGCTACCTGGGATAAATTTTATTTATTTGTTTGTTTGTTTTGTTTTGAGACAGAGTTTCTTTGTGTAGCCCTGTCTGTCCTGGAACTCACTCTGTAGAGCAGGCTGGCCTCGAACTCAGAAATTTGCCTGGGATAATTTTAAAGTAGAGTACAATTTATTGTTGACATACAACTTATCTAAAAGTATATCCTCACAAAAGGTAAGATATTTGAGTTGTTTTAGATAGAAGAAAAATAATTGTAAGATTGTATCACTGAAATAGTAAAAAAAAAATGGAGAAATGAAAAGGAAATAAAGATTTTAATCAAAAACAGGAAAACATTTTACTTTGGGCCATGTGAGATTTAAATCTATTTTAAGGTAGGGTAGCTCTTGCCTATACTTGCAGCAATTTGGTAGGCAGAAACATTAAGATCACAAGTTCATGCAGCCTCAGCTACATGATCCCACTAACACACAAGCTCCATCATGTCTTGATAAACCTTAGGCATCCAGTGCACCCATTTTGTTGTGTTCTTTTTCTTTTGTAGTGCTGAAGATGAAAACCTGAGTCCTCACAAATTAAAGGTAAGAATAATACCTTCATCTCCAGCAAATGCATTTGAATACATGCAAAAATGAATTAGAGAACTTTCAACAAAATTCCTTTAATGAACTTTCATTTTCTGGAAAAAATTAAATTATAAATGACAAACTAGATTGTGGTTCCTAAAAAAGTATCACTGTTTAAAACATTAAGGAAAATTAAGCCTGGAGAGATGGCTCAGTGGTTGAGTGGATGAACTGCTCCTTTAGACCCTATGTTCCATTCCCAGCACCCGTCAGGTGTCTCACAACTCACCTTTAACTCCAAGTCCAGGGCATCTTGTTTGTCACCTAAATATTCAAGTACATTTATCTGTGCAGAGACACAAACACATAAACATTCTTTCTTTTGTGTGTGTGTGTGTGTGTGTGTGTGTGTGTGTTTGAGACAGTGTGTCTCTACACTGCCTTGGCTATTCTGGAATGTTGACCACAGCTTTGAGGTATGTTCAGGTATATCAAAGTTGTTATCTTAATATACAGTAGTGACATTCAGATATTTGCCACTTTATTTAACCCATTCAGTATCATTAAACTTACTGTTTTCCCAGGTTGACGAAGACTTCTCTTCCGATTTTCTTTAGACGTTTGTCCTTGTTGATTATTTCCATTTACCTTCACAAAGACAGAAAATTACTATTTCATTATTTCTCAAACAGGCAACAGTTGATTTCTTTAGCCTCATATTATATGAAGTTGAAAAGTTACACTGACACATAATTCAGATGCTACATAATTTACCTATTTTAAATATACAGTTTAGTAATTTTAAATGTATTCAGAGTTTTATAATTTACCACTATGCTCACTATTAGAATACTTTCATCCCTCTGGAAGTCCTGTAGAAGGCTATCTTCTTCAGCTATCGATCTTCTATCCTCCAATCTCCTGCCATTTCCAGTATTTTCTGTTTCAATCACTTTCCAAAATCTGACATTGTTTCTTTGTATTTTAAGACAGAGTCTTGAGCCAGGCGTGGTGGCGCACACCTTTAATCCCAGCACTCGGGAGGCAGAGGCAGGCTGATTTCTGAGTTCGAGGCCAGCCTGGTCTACAAAGTGAGTTCCAGGACAGCCAGGGCTACACAGAGTAACCCTGTCTCGAAAAACCAAAAAAAAAAAAGACAGAGTCTCTCTGTCTTCAGGATAGTCCTGGCTGTCCTGAAACTCACAGAGATCTGCCTGACTCTGCCCCCTTTTATTTATTTATTATTATTTATATGAGTACACTGTAGCTGTCTTCAGACACCCCAGAAGAGGGCTTCAGATCCCATTACAGATGATTGTGAGCCACCATGTAGTTGCTGGGAATTGAACTCAAGACCTTTCAGAAGAGCAGTCAGTGCTCTTAACTGCTGAGCCATCTCTCCAGCCCCTGACTACCTCCTTAGTACTGGGACTAAAGGCATATATACCATGACATCCAGTCCCAAATTCTGACTCTCATATGAACAGAATCTTGGTATATGGTCTCTGTAGTTTGGATTCTTTCAGTTTAGGTGTTGAATGTGTATTGATGTTTTATTCATTTTATGGCTGAATAATTCTACTGTATGGCTATAATTTTTTGTCCAATTATCTGTTGGTAGACATTTTTAACTTCTTGATGACAGTGATTAATACCATAGTTATTAAATATTATAATGTAGAAAAATGTCATATTACTTTCTCTAAAAGGACTTTTTTTTTTTGCTTTACATTATTTAACAGAAGTTTTTCAAAAAGATTTTTGAGACAGTGTCTTACTATGTAGATACAAACTTGACATGTAGCCCAGGCTGGCTGAACATTTATTATCTTTTTGCTTATGTTTCCTGAGTGCTGAGTGTTACAGGCGTCTGGCACTATCCTGATACATCTTTTTCTTTCTTTTTTTTTTTTTTTTGGTTTTTCGAGACAGGGTTTCTCTGAGTAGCCCTGGCTGTCCTGGAACTCACTCTGTAGACCAGGCTGGCCTCGAACTCAGAAATCCACCTGCCTCTGCCTCCCGAGTGCTGGGATTAAAGGTGTGCACCACCACGCCCGGCTTAATTTTAAATTTTTATTCATGTAAATAGGTGTATGCCATGTGTGTTCAGGTATCAGACAGTTATGAGCCACCCATGGATGTTGAGAACTGAACTCAGGTCCTCTGGAAGAACAGCAAACAACTCTTAACCACTGAGCCATCTCTCTAGTCCCTTAAATATCCTTAATATTATTGAGTATTTTTATTTCTTGCCCATCTAAAGCCATAATTATGTTTTAATTTGTAGCATCAGAAATACTCTTCAAAAAAAAAATGCTGGGCGTGGTGGCACATACCTTTAATCCCAGGATTTGGGAGGCAGAGGCAGGCGGATTTCTGAGTTCGAGGCCAGCCTGGTCTACAGAGTGAGTTCCAGGACAGCCAGGGCTATACAGAGAAACCCTGTCTCAAAAAACCAAAAAAAAAAAAAAAAAAAAAAAAAAAAGAAATACTCTTCCTATGAGCTGATACTAAAAGTTTCCAACTTGGGCCAGCAAGATAACTCATTGATTAAAGGTTCTTGCCAAGCATGACACCCAGAGTTTGATTTCTAACACTCACATGGTGAAAAGGATTGACTACTGTAACTCCTCCCCTAACTTCTACATTCATGCCATGGCACATGTGTATCCCCACATACATATATAAATGAAATTTTTAAAAATTAAAAACATGCAAAATATTAGTATATCCTCAAAACATTTTAGTGGTACATTACAAGGAAATTTTTTATAGTTTTATTGGCAGGCATGTTGGTGCACACTTTTAATCCTGGTACTTAGGAAAGAGAGGCAGGAGGATCTTAGTGAGGTTGAAAGCAGTCCTGGTCTACAACATTGTGCTACCTAGTGAGATTTTGTCTAAAGTAAAAAATGAGATTTATTCATCCTAAGGCAATTTCAAGCATAAGAAAAGATGTATCAGGATGGTGCCAGACATCTGTAATCTCAGCACTCAGGAAGCATAGGCAAAAATGATCAGCCAGCCTGGGCTACATGTCAAGTTTATGTCTATATAACCCCACTTATGTCTTTGTTTCTTGCTTTCATTAGCATACTAGCTTGAATATTGCCTTTTGCTAATTCTAATTTCCTACTGAGAATGTGGGGAAGCAAAAGACACATAAACAAGGTAGTATTATCACTGCTACTCCAGGAGATGTTCTATAGCTATTCTGGAAGATATTTTACAATCAGCTCCATGGGATAAATCCTGAGGCATTTGTTAATTTCCATGCTATGAATATTTCTAACATCCAATTTCAAGCTGCCATTAAAATTTCACTGAATAAGACCTTAGAAAGTTATGTTCTAGCATAGCACTGACAAAGTAAGCTCTTTGTTCCCTAACTTTGCATATATTTTACAGAAATTTCTTCTTCACTCCTGAATCTTTAAGAATAACTTAAAGGTCTAAAATAAAATATGAGCTAGGCATGGAGTATGCAGCTATAGACACTGTACACTGAAGGCAGAAATGGAAGGAGCAAGAATTTAGGGCCATTCTTAGCTACATAGGGACTTTAACACCAGCTTGTGTCATCTGAGAGCTTGTCTTGAAAAATCAAATCAAATATGAACTTCTATTCAGTAAAATTAGTTAAGGAAACATAAACTTTTTTTTGTTATTCATTTTAAGCAAGATATATATAAAAGATCATTCGTAATGTAAAGATAATCAACATCCAAAATAGAACATGTAGATTTTTTGGTATCCTAGAAAATATCCTTAGAAGTCTAGATAATATTTCTCAGAACTTTATTCAGATTCTTCATTTTAATGTATTTTGACTAAAATATCCATTCTTTCCTTCACACTTTCATGTAATCTATTAAGACTTCTAGGGGCTGGTGAGATGGCTCAGCGGGTAAGAGCACCCAACTGCTCTTCCGAAGGTGATAAGTTCAAATCCCAGCATCCACATGGTGGCTCACAACCATCCGTAATGAGATCTGGCGCCCTCTTCTGGAGTGTCTGAAGACAGCTACAGTGTACTTACATATAATAAATGAAATAAATCTTAAAAAAAAAAGCATTGGCTTCAAAAAAAAAAAAAAGACTTCTATATTCGGTGGCCAGTGAACTTCTGAGTGTCGGAAGTGAGTTACATTGAATTTATGGCAGGATTTTCGCTAACACAAGTAGAGTTTGCCTCTATGACTGGAGTTCGGTAGTGGTCACTGCCACATAAGTAAAGAAGGAAAAAAAAAAGACTTCTATATTCGGGATAGCATTTGAAATGTAAATAAAGAAAATATCTAATAAAAAATTGTTAAAAAAAAAAAAGACGGGGCTGGTGAGATGGCTCAGTGGGTAAGAGCACCCGACTGCTCTTCCGAAGGTGATAAGTTCAAATCCCAGCATCCACATGGTGGCTCACAACCATCCATAACGAGATCTGGTGCCCTCTTCTGGAGTGTCTGAAGACAGCTACATATAATAAATAAAATAAATCTTTAAAAAAAAAAAAAAAAAAAAAGACTTCTATAATGACCTTATATCACTGTTTCCATTCAGTTACCACATGTTTAGTTAGGATCCAGAACAATGTGATTGATCAATGTATCTATGTATCTAACTATCTAAATGTGTGTGTTCTGTTTGTCTGTTTCCTAGTCTGTACCTGACACACAATAGCTATTTAAGAAATTCTTGAAAATACTGGGTTGGAGAGATGAATCAACTATTAAGAGCTTTGGCTGCTCTTCCAGAGGATCCACGTTTAATTTCCAGCACCTACATGGAAGCTCACAACTGTCTGTAACTCCATTCCAGAGGACCTCTTCACATCTTCACATAGATATACCAATTTAAGACAAAATACTAATGCACATAAGAAAATCATTAAAAAGAAATGCTAGAAAATAGGGAAGTGTGGGGCACTGGGCTGTGCAAAGACAGTCTGGTCTCCAGTTGAGCTGAAGTGGAACCCTAGGACCCAGTGGTGATAATTCATCTACATGGGACAGAAGGAGTTCTCTCGTGTCTCCTGGAACCCTGGCTCCTGTCAAAGTTACTGCCCCCTCAGCCCCCACAAGAGAAGCATGGCCAGTAGTCACATAGACAATGTCTCAAGCTTCTGACCTTCAGGCTAAACTCCTCCCCAGTTACCTAGCAACAGTAAAGATAACCCACACCATAAGAGGGGCTGCTTGGCCCCACCTCACTCTGTTACTTACTCTCTTGCTCTTTTGCTCTTACTCCCCTTTCACTCTTCTCTCCTCTCTTCTCTCCTCTCACTCTCTTCCTCTCTCTCTCTCTTACTCCCTAGCCTTTCTTCTCTCTATTTCCCCTTTCTCTCCTCTTGGCCATGGCTGGTCTCTCTCTTTCCACCTTCTCTCCTTTCTCCCTGCCTTTCTGTAATAAAGCTCTAAAACCATAGACTGTCTCTATTCATCAAGGCCTGCTGCACAGACTCCCGACTATGTATGAACCTCTCTCCTTCAGCCCTCTCTCCCATAACCCCAGGGCATAGGGTGTTGCCCTGGGACCCCTTGGTTTCAGGGGTTGTCCCTTATCCAACCCCCCCTCCCATCGAGTGGGGTCAGAGGCTTAGATACCCACCCAGGGCAGAGTGAAAAGCGTCTGGCAGCCCTCCCACATCTGCCTGCCCAGAGCATAGGAGGAACTCTGGCCGGGCGTGGGCTATCCTTCCTCCCTCTTCTTCCCCAGACTCCCTTTTTAGTTCCCACAGGGAAGCATAGTGGTGAATGAATTTAACACCAGCACTCAGGATGAAGAGGCAGGCAGATCTCTGTGAGATCCAGCTTGACATACATCGTGAGTTCCAGAATAGCCAGGGCTATATATAAAAGAGGAGGAGAAAGAGAGAGAGAGAGACAGACAGATAGACAGACAGACAGACATGAAGGGAAGTTACAAAATTATTTACCATTTTACTCTGAAAGATTTTTCCGCTTCTTGTTTTGCTTTCAGACACATCAAGTTCAGATGTCTTACTGACTAACTGTTCAACCTAGAAAAGACATTTCACAAAACTTTATTACCATAATAAAACTCAAAATAAGTGGGGTCCAAAATATTAGCTATATGATTTTTTTTAGTTTGTTTTGGATATAGTTAATCTCAGCACTCAAGCAGCAGTTAAGAAGGAGGACTGACATAAATTTGGGGGTCAGTCTCATTTAGTGAGTTCCAGGCTAGCTAAGGTTCCATAATAGGACCCTCTTTTGACCCCTCAAACAAACAAAAATATGTAAGATTTTATTTAGCTCTGAAGTTCTTAGAGTCTATGAATATTGCTTTTTAAAAAAACACTTATTAGGGAGAGAAGCATGGACACCATTGTGTGTATGTTCAAGATTCCATCTTGAAGGAATTGGTGTTTTCCTTCCATCATATGAGTCCTAGGAATCAGATTGAGGTCATCAGGTCTGGTAGCAAGACCTTAGACCTGTTGAGCTATCCTACTAGCCCTCTACAAGCATCATAAGATTTATTATTAAATAAGCTTACAATGATATACTAAAAAACTTTTTAATGTATAGTAATTTTATCTATAATAATTTATTTAGGGCTAGAAAGATGGCTCAGTGGTTAAGAGCACTGATGGCTCTTCTGAAGGTGCAGAATTACAGCAACTA
>LR752634.1:0-40165 GCA_902729485.2 Mus minutoides
ATATATGTCCAAAATGCGTTTTCCATCTCTGCCAGAAATGTTGGCTCAGTAATTTTCAGTGACCAGTTAGGAGTATGAGAGGCGGTAGAGTATGTTTGAGAAAAATCTCTCTAGTCCAACATGGCAGTAAATTTGATTTACTGTTCAGAATGCCATAGTTCTTCATTGCTAACTACAGTGGCAGGACTCTTAGGCACACTGTTTTATTTCAAGCAGAATCTTTTCTATTTGCACCATGTATTAAGTTTCTTTTAATGACTCTTACTAGCCAATGTCACTACCGACTCTTTTAATGGAGGAACTGTTTTAGGGCAACAGGATACTGTAACTGTGATTTTCTTGCAGTTAAAATGGTCCTAATTGCTAATCACTCTTCAACATCAGGGCACTGTCTCCTCTTAGCTTCCTGGTTTTGGCCAAGAATGTCAAGATTATAAAATGAATCATTTTTTGCAGCTTTATTTGTTTAAGTACTTAAGTATGGGGTAATTTTCACATGACGTATTTTGCCTTCTAAAGCAGCAGAGCAAACCTATTGAGAAGCATCAGCAAGTGTGAGCCTTGGGGAATGTATAAAGAGCTTCAGGTTCTACAGAATATTCTACAGCAAGTAGCCCAGGAGAGGAGGGCTAAGATGTTAAAGGACTATGTATAGGAGTGCTTCTAATGGTAATACTGAATTCATCTTTTAATCCCATTACAAATAGTCTATCCACCACATTCTACCTAGAGTATTTACCAAAGCCAAATGAGGTTATAGCATAATGATACTGAAACTTGCCAATATATCAATCCTGTTCAGTTTTTGAAGACACTGATACCTGCTGTGTCTCTGCTAAATTAATTTTTTTTTAAATTTAGATTTCCAATGTGTGCAAATGCCATGAAATATCCAACTCTAAATAGAATGTCATCATGTGTTAGAAAGTAGTCCCATATGTACAATTTTTCAAAGAATATTTTTGATCTATGCTTGTTCGAATAAGTGACAAAAATTATGGGTTGTTGGTAAATTTTTCTTTTTATCTGTTTCTGTGTCCTACACATGTATGATCTCCGTTGTCTTACTGGGAACTTTTAAATGAGTTCATCTCACTTGACCTAGGGTGTTTTTGTGAAAAACATCACTAACCTAAATTTCTTCAAGGATATAAGTACCCAAACTAATATAATTGTTGCTGCTCAGGTAGATATTTGTCCTTAACTGTTATGTTAGGCAGACGTCACTTTGTGTTGAGACTGGAAGTGGGTATTTTAAAATGAAAACATCATTGTAAAATGAAGTCTTTGTGTTTGAATTTTCTCAGCACCCCAAGCACAGTTTTGTAATGAGATGGAAAAAAAAGGGAAACAATGAAGATAATGAGTAGAATACAATGAATAATCCCAGTGGGGAAATAGAGAGACATAAATACTATGTAGCTTCCACATAAAATCATCTCTATAATATTGCAGATCCATTCCATTTGTGGTTTAACTCTAAGTCTCACACCTAAGGTTAGCACATTAGTCATTAGTTGATAATGGCACGTGTTCATGAAAGGGTAGTGTATTGCCTGTATTACCTACTCTTAACCCATGCCAGCCTCCATTTATTCAATTTATTCACTTTTACTCAGCCACATCACCCCTCTAATCACACAATAATGTCCTTGCTTTCTTTGTTATGAATATTCCTCTTTATGATCTAGTGTAAGAATAGCTCCTACCATTTAGCCTTTATGCAGCATCCTTCTTAGGAGTATCCATTGTCTCTTGTTTTCAGTTAGAATGTGGCAGTAACTAGGAAAGCATTATAATAACAACAACAACAACAACAACAACAACAACAACAATTGTATTCCTAAAATTAATATTCTCCACAAATTAATTTACAGAGATAAAAGAAAATGATTAGAAAGGTTAAATTCAAAGTCATGGAAGTATGACATGACAATGTTGATGCTGGAAGAAGTTCCTGAAACCAAGGCTCATATTCATTTAGGATCAAAGTGGTAACAGCCCAGATACCCAGTTGAGACTCAGCCCTAGGAAGACCTCCATGCTCATCCCTATATCTACAGAGAGGAGTCAAAGATCCTCAGGTCTTTATAGCCTTTATTTTGGATATAGATTATTTAAAAAGCCTGGAAGTTATCAATTTGCCAGAGAAATTAATGATTTATTGAAAATGTGAACATTTGTTGATACTTTTAACTAGATAATCTTTTTCTTTCTTTTTTTTTTTTTTTTTTTTGGTTTTTCAAGACAGGGTTTCTTTGTTTAGCCCTGGCTGTCCTGGAACTCCACTTTGTAGACCAGGCTAGCCTCGAACTCAAAAATCCACCTACTTCTGCCTCCCAAGTGCTGGGATTAAAGGCATGCGTGACCATGCCCAGCTTAACTAGATAATCTTGACATATGAAACTTGGAGAAAAAAATTCTGATCAATTACTTGTCAATGAGTTTATGTTCAGTGAAAACTTACTTTTCTGTTGACATTTTGCATTTGGATAGATGTTTTAAAGAGAATGAGCTTGGGGTGATAAAGGACTAAATGAGTCTAGGAAAAGGCTTGAGGTAATATCAAACTGAGATTATAGATTGCTTTCCTTATAAGTTCTTCCTGGACATATTGACATGCTCTCATAAATGTTGTCTTTGTCTCTCTAAATGAAGTTCAATGTCTTGAAGTTTAAAGGGGCCATAAATTATTTTACTATCTTTATATCTCTAAGAACCCACAAACAATTATTATTTAAAAAATACTTGATACTAGTAGTAATAAATGAAAGAATACACTTCAACTGATACAGGTTGTATGATCAATAATATTTCTTAATAAAGAACTGTCCCAAAAATTATGAGTAGGAGGATTAATCATAAATCTCAGGGGTCTCAGCTTTATTATTCTGAAGGCATTTAAAATCACAAGCTTTCAATTTTATTTGTATGTGTGAAAGGGTACTATTATAAACATGTAAGTTTAGTGTTGATTAGCACATCTTCTGCACAATGGGTTTTCCAGTGTTCATTTTGTATAACTCGATTGAACAATTTTCATTCTATAAATTTATTACCAGCTATGAGCTATGGACAATCTTCTGCTAATCCTTTATGTCAGGAGGTTGAGAAGAAAACCTCTGGATACTATTTCACCACACCGATGGGTATCAGCGATAAAGGTGACAAAAGGTATTTAGAAGTGCTGAAACGCTAATACTGCAGCTGCTGATACATGTGAGGCCATTAGTCTAGAATAGGTGTGGAAGTCATAAATGCTGAAGTAGCTCAGAGATGCTTAGGAGTCATCCTACACCTCTATTACAACTAAATAATTATATGAAATTATAACAAAGGAATACTATTTTACATTGGAGAATTTAAATTATCAAAATAATATTTATTAGAAGTATATTATTCTTTCAAAATCAGTCAGGCTAGAGACCTCTGACTCTGAATACATGCACAATAAATCCACCCCTCTTTATTAATCTCAATAAGCACATCTAAAACTTTTAATTAATGCATTTAAATCAGACATAAGAAAATGTTATAAGAAGACATAAAAACAATTTTGGATCTTCAAAACCAAGGGATGATAAAGGGTAACCTTTTGTGGACTTTGTCCACAACTAGAAACTGAAGAAGCCATAATGTGGAAGCATCAAAGTGGATAAACAAACAGAAGACATTGAGAAAAGAAAATTCATTTACTGAAGTGAGAGGACCAGAAAGAGGGAAATCTGCATAATGGGAACTTCCAGACACAAACAGTCCTACCCGAGCCAAACACCACAGCGAAAGACTTTCCAACTGTAGAAAACACTGAATAGGAAGGACGTAGAATCATAGAACTACTATCTAAATGTTTGTCTCCAGCAGACTCACCCTGTCCCAAGATGCCATCAGGGAGAACTTCAAGAAGCTGGAATTCTTCCTCTTACCCAGTGACAGCGTTCTGTTGCTTAGCACAGTGTCAGTATTTGCCTTATAATGAGTGAGGCCTTTCTCCACACCAGATAGTGGGTAATTTCTCTCTGCTGACATAGAACCTAAAGAGGCCTCCTAGGATAGTATATGGAATCTAACAACAAAGTACCCGAGATGTCTAGGAAATAGTCACTACATAATGCTATGAACGACAGCAGATCATGAGCAAGAATGATAAAAGATGCAGTTCCAAAATGACAAAGGTGCTATAATCATTAGACAAGAAATCTAAAACAATCATTACAGAAAGGCTTCAAAGAGCAACTCTAGATGTTCACAAGATTTAAGCTCAACGAATATATAAGATTTCATCTAAGCAATAAGAAAGCATAAGTCATAAACAGAAGTATTAGATTAAATTGTAATAATCAAATCCAAATAAAAATTATCAATATACATGTTTAACAGAATGGAAATGTTTGTGAACTTAAAGATAAAATAATTTTAAAAAGTATCTAACACAAGGACCAGAGAGATGGTTTAGTGCCTAACAGTGTTTGCTGTGTTGTTAGGAGTATGGATCTTGGCATCTATACTAAAAGATGTGTGTAGACATTCATGCCTAAAAACAAAGTTTTTGGTGGGAGTGGAGAAAGGAGAATTGAGTAGTGTTCTCGTTGCTGGTCAGCTACCCTAGCTGTAGGGTACTAAAAGACCCTGTCTCAAGGGAAATAAAGCAGAGAGTTACAGAAGCAGAACACTCCTTGTGTTCCTCAGGTCTCCATGGGAACACATGCTTATGTAGTAGACACACTTACATATAACACAAAGACACATACTGATAAATATGTACAAATATGCACAAAGCCACAAACACAGAGAGAGATACATACACAGAGATATATGCATATGAAAAAATAGACAACTCACACATATATACACATACAGACACACAGAAACATACAAAGACACATGTACAAACTCATACAGGCAAATACACACACATGCAGACACATATACAAACTCAGGCACACACAGACACACAAACACAGGCATAAACATAAACACATGTGGAAAAACCCACAGACCCAGACACACATGCTGACATGTATACAGTCAGACATATATATAGTCATCTGCACCACATTTAGTAATATAACCTCACCATGCACAAAATGAACAAATAATATTTTTAAAAGATTAATTATAAAAGTATTTTTAAAAAGAGAGGAAAGGACTGGACCACAAAAAGCAAATGACCTTGAATTTCTTTTAGAAAGCAAGTGAGGACCTGATGTTTCTTTCCTAGGTGTTCCAGAGAGATATGAAGAGTGAGTGTGGCTAAAAGTATACTCAGAAAACCCATTCAGAATTGTAGAAATTTGGCAAAAGCTGCATACCTACCAGTTCAGAAAACAACGAGCCTTCATATAGCATAAGTTCAAAGAAAGTAATGTAAAATACCTCATCATTTCTAAAAAATAAAGAAAATATGCTTTGTTTGATATAGCAGCATCACAGTAAATAAAATTAAACGTGATTTTTTTAAGGTACTGGCAAAATGCACAAGAAAATTGACACTGTAACCTAATTAGGTAGACTCCAGAAAATCAAATAACCCCATTAAAAATGGGGTACAGAGCTAAAGAAAGAATTCTCAACTGAGGAAAACCAAATGGCTGAGAAGCACCTGAAAAAATGTTCAACATCCTTAATCATCAGGGAAATGCAAATCAAAACAACCCTGAGATTCCACTTCACACCAGTCAGAATGGCTAAGATTAAAAATTCAGGTGACAGCTGATGCTGGTGAGGATATGGAGAAATAGGAACACTCCTCCATTGCTGGTGGGATTGCAAGCTTGTACAACCACTCTGGAAGTCAGTCTGGTGGTTCCTTAGAAAATTGGACATAGTACTACCGGAGAATCCAGCAATATCTCTCCTGGGCATATAACCAGAAAATATTCCAACTGGTAATAAGAACACATGCTCCACTATGTTCATAGCAGCCTTATTTATCATAGCCGGAAGGTGGAAAGAACCCAGATGTCCCTCAACAGAGGAATGGAATCAGAAAATGTGGTACATTTACACAATGAAGTACTACTTTGCTATTAACAACAATGAATTTATGAAATTCTTGAGTAAATGGATGTATCTGGAGGATATCATCCTTAGTGAGGTAACCCAATCACAAAAGAAGTCACTAGATATGCACTCACTGATAAGCAGATATTAGCACAGAATCTTAGAATACTCAAGATACAATTTGCAAAACACAGGAAAATCAAGAAGGAAGACCAGCATGTGGATACTTCATTCCTCCTTAGAATAGGGAACAAAATACCCAGGAAAGGAGTTACAGAGACAAAATTTGGAGCTTAGACAAAGGATGTACTATCCAGAGACTAACCCACCGGGGATCCATCCCATAATTAGTCACCAAACTCAGACACTATTGCATAGGACAGCAAGAGTTTGCTGAAGGAATCCTGATATAACTGTCTCGTATGAGTCTATGCCAGTGCCTGGCAAATACAGAAGTGGATGCTCACAGTCATCTATAAGATTGAACATAGGGCCCCCAATGAAGTAGCTAGAAAAAGTACCCACAGGAGGTGAGGGGTCTGCAAGCCTATAAGAGGAACAACAATATGAACTAACCAGAACCCCCAGAGCTCGTGTCTCTAGCTGCATATGTAGCAGAACATGGCCTAGTCTCAGGAAGAGCAGCCCCTTGGTCTTGCAAACTTTATATGCCCCAATACAGGGGAACACCAGGGCCAAGAAGTGAGAGTGGGTGGGTAGGGGAGCAGGGTGGAGGGAGGGTATAGGGAACGTTTGGGATAGCATTTGAAATGTAAATTAAGAAAGTATCTCATAAAAATAATAATTACATATACTATGCCTCATTACTAGTTGAAGTAATCTGGGCAACAATAGCCACAAGGGATAATCATATTATGTTAAGCTTACAAGACCAGGGACCTCTCTACCCATTGAATACTAGATTTTCAATTTCCCCAACTTTCAGTGCCTGGCAACTACCACCCGACTGGAGCATTTTCCGTAGATAATGTATATTGAGCAAATGTATTAATATTTACATAATAGTAGTCACTGAAATTAACATTGAACACAAGCCATTTAAGTTAGGTTTTGTATGTTTACTTGGTAGGGATAGTTCACTTCTCTGGGTAACAGACATTGCCCTTTGACCTTGCCCAGTGATTCTTACCCTCATGTGCATCAAAAATTCTGAGAAAATTGTATGAAACATATCTTTTGGCCTCATCCCCAAGGTATCTGGAGTAGTGATTTTAACACTGGGATCAGAACATTATATTTTTCAGTAATGTAGAAATTGTAGAAATTGCACTGTTGACATGTTGGGAGTATACTCCTTGGTGTTCACACTGGTGTTCACACTGGTGTTCACACTGGTGTTCACACCTGGTGCAGGAAACTACATCTTGCCCACCCAATAGTCTCTCCTTTTGTTTGTCTCCTACACACTAGCATATCCTCCATTTAATTTTCTCTCCTTTATCCAAACATCTATGCTCTCTTGACTTCATTTCTTTTTTAAACCCACTAATTTCATTAATGCTGCGTGTGTGTCCTGTGTGTATGACCGTCTTTGAGAGCAAGAAAAGCCTCTCTGGGGCCACATCTTGGAGTCAAACTGATTTTCCTCTCCCCAGTAGTAATTTTTCCATTTTTTCCTTAGCTGGGAGAAGAGAGTTCAAGAGCTCTACCCCAGATATGGTGTGATTCTTGTTGGCTTACTCTTGTGCAGGTCACATCCATGCAAGTTACAGCATCTAGAAATTCAATTGTTCAGTGATGTCATAGTTATCAAATAGTGTTTTGTTTCACTGCAGACCCCAATTAGCACAGACTTTTAAACTCTTTACATCCCTCTTCTGTGTTGATCTGTAAAGTTTGGAGGTGGGGGAAGATATAGATAACCCATTTGGACTAAGTAATCAACAATCTTATTCTTTGTTGGTTGACCAGTTGTTGGAATTTGTATTAATTTGCATCTACTGCAGAAAGAATCCTTTCAGATGAGGTCTAATGCACTAATCTGATAGTGTGGAGAAGACTGGGTCTGTGAGAAAGCAATCTTAAAAGAAACAAAAGACTTAGGGTATCTTTCCACAATATGAAAAGAATCAAATCACCAAAGACTTCTATCTTTTGGAGCTACTCTTCAGGAATGATTACCAAGAAACCTTCACGAAACTGAAAACATGAGGTTAAATGAATTTTGAGTCAAAGTGGATGTGAAGAAAAATTTAAAAACAGTAAAAATGCAGACAAATACAATAAACATTCCATCTCAGTGGTTTGTAAATTTTGTTTTATGTTTGGAAAAATATAACATGTATTTATGTACTTCTCTCTGTATATACAAAAAATACTTGCATTTATTTTATTATGAATGGGATGGGAGGTTAAAGGAGAGTGGGTATTTTTGTGTCTATAAAGCAGAATATTTTGATGTAAATGCTGAGATGTAGAAAAACAGCATTAAATTACATTTCTGATTTGGCTAATGTTACATTTCCTAGCCATGAGCTTATACTACTTACATGAAAAATATAACAGTTGGAGAAAAACTACATAAGGATGCCAAGCCTTTCTATAATATTTTTCAAATTCCTCTAAGTTTCTCCTATTAAATTAACTTCTGAAAGATATATTTTATGTTATTATTAGTACATATATTATTTGAAAAATACATACATCTTCTATGTTATATATAAACCACTCCACCTCTCACTCTCTCTTACTTTTATCCAGATTTGCGTGTATCATCCCTCATCTTTGAAACTCCAAGCCTGACCTGTTAAAAGATCTCTTTAGCATCTATTCAACATGAAACACAGGATGCTAGCATGAAATACAGCTACCAAAAACAATTTCAAAGTGAGAGTGATAACTTATAATGCACTGATAAATCCACTTAAGTGTTTATTTCTTCACAAATATTAAGTAGGTTAACATTGCTTTGTCACATATAGACCAAATCTCCTAGAAATGAAAGAGGATGCCAGGAAAAATGATTCCCATAGCATTGTGTACTTTGTACTACAAATATAACAAAATATGAATGAAAATGAGAATGGATGAGAGTCAAAGTAAGAAAAAGAGGGAACAATGATTTCCCCCTTGCTTCTGCTGAGGTTGTTTCCCAATAAAATGTAAGAGTCTTCATTTATAACATACAAAGTGTATAATATGCAAAAGCTAGAAATCGCCCCGAGAAACTGAGTCTGTAGCCCTTTCCTACCCTACTTAGACATGATTTGTGTTAAGAAGATAGTACTTTAAAACTCTGTCTGGATTGAATTTCTAAGCCATAGATTTTAAACTTGAACTGTGTTTCTTAGGGTTTTTATCTATGTAATATATGCTCAAGTCATTTTTATTTTTCCTATTAGCTTTCCAGAAATGCAGAGGTATGTACTTTTGCTGTAACATTTAGCCAATTGTATAAAAAGTCTTTAACATTAAGAAATAGTTCTAACCTTGTACTTGATCCAAAGGTTCCTAATGATCCTGAACTGTTTCACTTTCTTGGCATAGATTATCAGGTCAGCATTCAAAGTGCTAATGAGGCCACGTTCTCCAGGACATACTCTAATTGGCCAGTGAGCACCAGCTGACCTTTAGGTCCATTGCTAACTTTCCTGAACTTAAGCCTGTCACAGACACTGTGCTCACCTGAAAAACCTGGGCAATTGATAGGCCAGTGCAAAATCCATTGGCCGAACTAATGGAGATTTTTGAGTCCGCTAAGCTGTAATTACGTACATGTTGATGTATATTTCTGGCATATAACATTTTAGTAGGAAAGAAATAATTCTGGACATGTCTTGATCAAAACAACTCTTAAAATTTTGACACAATGATATCAACCTGCTTGACCTAATGGAGTCTTGTGTTTTCTTTCTCTCTGTTTTATTAACCATTGGACTAAATTATGTAAATTACTTTTATTTGTTCAACTTCTGCTATAAAAAAGTCAATGCTGACAGTTTCAACTTGGGATTTTTTAAAAAAATGAGTGTGGACATATTAGAGGAGCTGCTGAATTTCATGCCTAGATATATACTTTATATTGATCATTAATAGAAAAGTAAATTACTAGGAAAAAATTAAGTTTCATTCTCAGAGGTTAAAGGGATAATGAAGGATGAGACATTCACTTTATTATCAGGAGGCAGGTGTGTTCTGTCATTAATAAATACTAATATTTTTATTAACAATTGATACTAAGGTAATTCAGCAGAAGGAGAACCTATCTTCTAGCAAGGGCTTTTTAGGCTATTATGCTTAGCCACCCAGAAAAGCAGCCTGGAAATGAGATAGTTTCTGAGCCTCCAAATGCGGACTAGATCCCATGGATATAATTACTTATGAGGAGAACATGAGCATCTTGGAGTGGGTGAGTGCTTTCCAAACAGACAATCAATACTAATTAGTGGGACATGAAATCCATTTAATGATTCAGTAGATCTTGGCCATAACTCTTTGAAATGAAATGACATATAATAGCATAATCAGGAAGAAGATTGGATTATGCTAGGATGAACTCAGAATAAATTTGGAAGTCACAAAATGTTTAAAGTTGTATGTGCATATTCATGTCTGTGCTATGTCATGACATACAATATACTGCTCTCTATGAGCTCTGATTTCCAAGCTTGTCCCTAGTAATGTGATAGAAGACTTCTCTGAAACAACTTAGATTTAATGCCTAGCCAACTTTCCCATGCAGCTAATTTTTTTTCCTATTAGCTGAAGTGACTGCGGTAGCATACATTCCCATGCTTTTTTTTCTCTTTCTTTTTGAAGAACTTTATTCTGCATCTTCATCTTATTTACATGTTTAAGCCTGTTTCAATATGAGCATTTCCATCACCTTGTACGATTGCCTCTATTGTGGCCATTTAGATTTAATATTTCTGCTCGAAACATCATTTAATTGGCAGTTCTTCATAATTACATCCTAATTGTAGAGAATATTTATTACTGATTTTTCAGTACTGGGCAATTGTGCAAAGTAGTTGTGACTCTTTCAAAAGGCAGATGACTATGTATATTGACTATTATAGTCTTGAACTATAATGTTTTATGAAAATACTTATTATGGAAGGAAACTCTAAGATTGCTCTGTGTCTATCTTGTCTGATAGTCATGGCCTTAGCTGTCCACTTTTCTTGAATGATTTGACTCATACAGATGCATTTTAACATCTATGAAGGAGTATCATTACAATAGGGTCACAAATGTTGTGATTCTTATTTTGCTGGCATATTCTCAGTATTACAGACTCCATTTCCAGGATGTCACAAAGAATGTTTCAATGTCAGAGAGGTCAACAAGGATAAAAAGTGGCAGTGGCCTTCATCTAATAGCCAGCAAAAACAATAGGCTTCAGTGTCCACAGGAGCACTTAAGGCTTCCAATTGCTACATGAACCCAGAGTGAATCCTTCTCCAGATGAAACTTCAAAGGAGAACCCATGAGCCAGGCAGTGGTGGCGCACACCTTTAATCCCAGCACTTGGGAGGCAAAGGCAGGCAGATTTCTGAGTCTGAGGCCAACCTGGTCTGCAGAGTGAGTTCCAGGACAGCCAGGGCTATACAGAGAAACTCTGTCTCGAAAAACCAACCAACCAACCAACCAAACAAACAAACAAACAAACAAAAACAAAGGAGAACCCGTGTATTTGAGACAAAAATAACCGAGTCTCTAAAGAGGCCCTTAATCAGAAAGTGGTCAATTTATGATTCAGAGATACTGTATCACATATACCTCCCTTTAAGGATTTATCACATGACTATTGACAAGTAAACATGGTGTACACTGGTTATTAAATGTAGGATATTTGAACATTTGTAAATGTTTAAAAATTATTCATACATTTCAGTTTAACAAGAATTGGGACAGCAAAAATGATTTCTTCCTCAAAATGTTAGTAGTTTTGTGTCTATATTCTACAGTGGGAATCAGGCATTAGAAAACAAACTTACATAGCATATTTTACAATCTATTGCTAATATCCAATGATGAAAAATTCATTGTAAACACATATGCAAGATTTTTGTGGTAAAATTAATGGTATTTCATTAATTTTAGAAGAAATCACAAGACTTTCTTTAGAAGTATACCTGAGAGGAAAAAACAAAAAAACAAAATTGATCTTCAAACACTGAATTTATTCATTCTAAAGACCAGTCAGGAATGTACGGATAAAATAAAAGCTGATGATAAAATACTAAATAAATGAGCTGGAGAAATTTGACATACTTGTAGGGAGCCATTCAACCGCTCTTTAAAGACGGCATCGACCGATTCAGCTGTTCTGGCATAAACTACTCTTAAATTGGCATTAGGCAGTGTCAGCTGTTTGATCTTGAGCTGGAGAATGCCTGGTGTAGTCACGAGAGAACACCTGGGGTAGTCAAGGGAGAGCCACGGGGCAGCTCGGTGATTGGCCAGGACAGGGCTTAAGTAGCTGCTTCCGGGGAGGCTCTGGGCCGGCCTTTTGCCATTCGCCATGCACCATTGGCCACGTCAAGTTCCTGAGTAAACTGTCCTGAGGAGAAATCTGGTTGTCGTGTGTCTTATTCCCGCTGGACGGGGTAGGCGCGCGACACATACTAATTCCTCAAGGCTAACACCTGTATAGCCAGATTTTTCATTGTCTACATTTGTTAGGTTCAGTTCTTTCACTTACATTGAAATGGTTGTCATACAGAAGAAGGAACATTTAAAATCTTGTTGCGTGTGTTTGTAACTTTTCTAAAGTGCAAACAAAAGAGCATGACTAATTCAATGAAGTTGTCCCAGGGAGAAATTATGCAGATTTTTACATATGAAACAATAATTATCCCCTACATATTATGAACGGCCTTTGATTTGTTTATGGTCTTGCCTGTCAGAGAAAGGACATAATTTTTATCACTCAAAAATGTATACATTCCCTGCACCTATAAACAACTTGAATGCAGTGAAATAAATAATGATGTATGTGTGTTCGGTGTACTTCAGAGCAACAATTTAATTGCAGATTGTATTTTTCTTTGAGAAAATAAATGCAATGACAGTTATTCCATGGGGAGGAAATAGTGCCTTCAGCCAAATGCATGAATTGTCTATTTGAGATTCTTCTGTTTAGCTCTCCACCTCATTTCCTAACTGGATAATTTGGTGTGTTTTGGAGTCTAGTTCTTGAGTTTCTTATGTATTTTGAATATTAGTCCTCTATTGGATATAGAGTTATGAAGATCTTTTTCTAATCTGTGGGCTGCCATTTTGTCCTATTGACAGTGTCCTTTGCCTTACAAAAGCTTTTCAGTTTCATGAGGTCCCATTTATCAATTGTTAAGCTTAGATCCTGAGCCATGGTATTATGTTCAGGAAATTTTCTCCTGTGTCAATGTTTTCAAGGCAATTTTCCACTTTCTCTTCTACTAGATTCAGTGTATTTGGTTTTATATTGAGGTCCTTGATCCATTTTGGGTTTGAGCTTTGTGCAGGGTGATAAATATGGATCAATTTGCATTCTTGTACATGGAGACCATCACTTAGACCATCATCATTTGTTGAAGATGCTTTCTTTTCTCCACTGTATGATTTTGGCTTCTTCCAGACATTGGGATATGGAACCATCAACCGAAGAGCATACAAGGGGGCTTGTCCAAGGCCCCTGAAGCAGAGGGCTCCCTTGTTTGGCCTCAGTGGTAGAGGATGAATCTAAACTTGTAGAATGTAAAAAACAAACACCCACTTTCCCGCCTTGCCTGCAAGAGAGGAATAAATGGGCCCAGAATTCTTCTGCAAGTATCCTTTTATTAATCCACGTGGAGAAAGAGGAAGAGAAAGGGAGAGCGTCTCTAGAAATACCTAGTTCAATTTTACCTCAGTGTGACGTATGTTGCTTGGGTTGGCTGGCTGCTCTTCACCTCAAGATACACCCTGGGATGGGCGGTGACTTGTGGCTCGTCACAGCGCCCGCGCACTGAGATTGTTTATGTATCTAGGCAACCGGGAGCCGCGATGGGCGGTGACTTACGGTGACTTACGTGATCTTGTCACCACGCCTGCGCACTGAGCTTGTTTACAACCGTCTCTAGGTAACCCGCTCAGGTTGGGGAGGGAGTCGCACGCGGGCCCCCAACAGTAGGGACTTGGGCCCCAGGGTGGGGGAATACATATGGGCTTCATCCTCTGAGTGGCAAACGGGGGGAGGGATGGGGGGAGAATTCTATGAGGGGGGACTGGAAAGGAGGTGACATTTGACATGTAAAGAAGTAAAATAATTAATTAATAAAAAGTTTATTTTTAAATAAAAGAATTGTCACCCTCAAATTTACTAAGTATGTAGATCCCAACAATTATCCTTGTCAACTAAAGGAGACCCAAGATTTCACTGCATAGATGTCACTTGACTTTTGCCCAAGTTACCAGAAAATGTAGTTAAAATGTGATTGCCAATGTATGTTATATTTCATGTGAATGGCTAGTTTTACTTTTTTAAAATTTAGATAGGAGATAAATGAATGTCTGTATTGTGACTATTTTGATAATCATCATGAGCATGAGTGATCAGAAAAGCACTGAAAAGGGTAAGATATAAAATACTAAGGTAAAGTATTAGTTTAGTAACCTCCACATTATATGGCATTCAAAAACCTCATTGGCATCTTATAATAATACTGTCTTGTCACTTTTTATGTTCAGTCTAATCACCCAGGTTAAAATACACTTTTATTATTTCCTTTCTTAAAATCATCAGTCAAATAGAACAATTTGTCTTTGCCATAGCTCATGTGGATTCTATACTTGAATTATTTCTTCTTGTACAATCTTAACCATATCTAAAGATCTAGTTATTTTTTGTGTGTTTTAGTAATGGATTATATATCTCCAGAGGAAGACCTGTATCCTCCCCCCCCCCTTTCAAACTCCAAGGCCACTTGTCTGTGTTTTTGCAGTATATTGCATGGTGGAACTGTCTTAATATTTCTCCAATATTTCATGTGCACTAGACCATGACAAAATGCAACTTGCTAAACTTAACTAAACATAACTAAATTTTAAAATGTAGATCTTTGTTTTCCAGTCATCAAATCTATATTATAGTTCAACTGGTTTTACTTGACCATCTTTTGAATGCTTTTTTCCAAAGGGGAACAAGAAGATAACTGTGAGGTTAACATATAGCACATCTTATAGAATTCACTATTTTATACTAGTCTTCAGGAGCATTTAGAACAGTGGAAATAAAATACTGGCCCTCTTTATTTCTTTTTTTGGACATAAAAAATATCTTTCATCCAAGTGATACATCTGACTTTGAAAGTTTAAATTGTTGTCTTGCTTAGAATAATGGTTTATTTTCCCTAGCACAGAAAGGCAATGTGGTTACTGTGCAATTACTATAATGTAAGGGGAAATAACATTAAATTTAATTAAGAAGTTTTAATAACCAGAATGCTGATATAGTTCTACTTTATCATATCTAAACTTAATGTGTGATTTTTCTAATGAACTCACGATGTCTCTCAACATTCATTTGGCTCAATCTGCTGCCTATCACAGAGGGGAGTTGGATGATTCAAAGGGAAGAATAAACAATTCTCTTTCTTGTATAACAAGTTTATTTATGACATAGTTTGTTTCTGATGAAACTGAAGAGTTAGGCTGAGTAGCATCTATCCTAGAAAATAGGGCACAGAAAAGCTGAAAATAAAAATGAGAGACAGGGCACATGAACATGAATCTGATGATTGTGAATCCTCATTAACTCAAAGTGCAATCTTGCAAATACAACTAAATATCCTGGCATGTTTATAGAGCTGGATGAACTCTATTACCAGGATGTACCTGGTAATAAAAATATTCTGTTTTATAGATAGAAAATCAGGGCTAATTTCTTTTGTCTTACCATTGTATCTTAATGATACCAGACAATTAGTACCTACTAATGGCACAAAAGCTATTTCCTGAAGATAAGTACAAAATCATGAAAGCTTTATAAATTGCATTTGCAGAGATTTTTATCTGTACTTATCTTGTGTATTTGGTTCTTACAAAGAGGAATTTAAAAATGTTACTTTGTAAAGATAATTCCACAATAAGTCTTTCTCTTACTTCACATAAATATGATGAAAATTAAAGAATCTATTTTATTTTTATGTTTAGAAGACAATGGGTTTGGGAATACATGTAAATGAATGGCTCTAATTTAAGCACCATGTATAACAGTTATATGTTCTATTTTTTATTTTTAGATAATTAGTTGTTATTATATTTATATTTAGATAGAGGAGTATCAGAAGTTTTGTGTTTGAGTCATAAAATTTTGTATGTAGAAACTATGGTGGATGTAAAGAAGATTCCATTTTTGTTAGGTGGTTAGAATATTATGAAAGATTGGGAGAAATAAAGCCCAGAGGAAAACTGGTGGATAGAACACAACTCATTCAACACGTTCAAGCATTTCTCATGCTACCTGCACCATGGCGATCTCAGAAGATTTGAGACATGTCCTGGGATCATATCATTAAAATACAGTATTTGAATACCTTTTTCTCTTCCTCCTCCTCCTCCTCCTCCTCCTCCTCCTCCTCCTCCTCCTCCTCCTTCTCTTCCTCCTTTCCACCTTCCTCCTCCTCCCCCTCCTTTTCACCTTCCTCCTTTCTACCCTTCTCCTCCTCCTTCCCTTCTTCCTTTCAGAATGTGTTTCACCATTCAAACACAGTTGTGAATTGTCCTAGGACCTGTCTCAATCCTTTGAGATCACTATCTTTCAGGACTCAGCATGGTCTGATTATCTAATTGAAAGGTCTAGTAATTTTGAGCTCCCTTTATTCATAACTGATGCTGGTTGAGAACAAATCAGAATACTATAATTTTGACATAGCTAGCAAACGATAAAGCTTTGCCAACAAATTTGCCATCGTAGGAGATTCAAAAAATCACTCTAAATATATCCCATCTTATAACAACTTTTGCATTAGGTGACTGCCTAATCACCATTTTACGTGTCAGTCTAAAGAGGACATGGTGTTACCAGCACTTCTTGGTTTAATAAAATTAGAGATTATTATGATATTTTGCTCAGACTGGGTGAATCACTAGAATAAATTACAGAATACAGAAGAGTGATATGCTTATGATTGGCTTTATTATACGGCAAAGAGTTCATGTCCTCTTCATGGGGGACACTCTCATAGTCCATCAGTGTCAATCTAGGGCCAGCTCCAACAACAAGCTTCATCATCTAATTTGTAGCAACTTTCATTGTTGAAGTATGATTTGCTAACTCACTAGCTACTAATGAATGGATGTTTAGTTCCAAAGTGTTCTCTTCCAAATTCTGGAGCTTAAGATCAAGGGTTGAAAATTTTAACTTTATATTCAGGTGGCTGACTCTTCTACCTTCCACTTTGAAACTATCTAGGGTCCTTTCATAAATCAATTCATCATCACAAATTCTGGAAGGGACGAAAGAGACTTTTGATAAGTTAAAGGGCATTCTTGCTACTTGGAATGTAACAGATTTTCCATGATATGTAGTTGAAAGATGGAGCAGTATTTATTATTCTACCATAGAGTTTTCCCTGATCTCCAAAACATTACATGTACACCTTTCATCACCTCCACAACTTCCTTAGGTCCATTGTAGACTTTTAAATTTGCACTATTTTCTCAAATATCAAAATGATATCTCTGAAAATTATTTAAGATGGAATGAATTTATGATAATATCAGGAATTTATTCAGTACATATGACAGAATAAAAGTGGAAAATTCTCTTCTAACTAACCATTACATTCAGAAAAGCTAAGGTAAGTCTGAAGGTTTGCATCAATCTTTATTGGTCACTGTAAGCACTGCCCCCCTTTTTTTGTATACTCATTGTCTATTATAGATTTAGTCTGTGTTACTATAGTTTCATATCACTCAGCTTCTTCAATTCCAAAAGCTGTTAACTGATGTAAACTATTTGACATGTTAGATAATAATAAACAAGCACAAGCTAATGGCTTATTAAAAACTAACTTTATTGTGTAGCAATGGGGAATGGGGAACTGAGGGTAGCAACCGGAACATCCCAGATACCAGGAAAGCTAGAGCCTCCCAAGACCAAACGGGGATGACATTAGCTGAAATACCCCACCAAGTGGATGGAGAACCTGACAAGACCATATCCAGAGATTAGGCATGGCCTCAAGGTTGAGGGATAGAGCCACCCACCCATCTCCAAAATTTTAACCCAGAATTATTCCTGTCTAAAGGAAATACAGGGACAAAGAATGGAATAGAGACTGAAGGAAAGGCCATCCATAGACTGCCCTAGTGTGGCTAGCCCCGGGGCTAATTGTATTTGATCTTAATTCTGTTCTCTCATGAGGGGCTATGAACAAGGAATGAGTCAGCACTCAGGTGATTTCCTGTAAACCTGCTTCCCATCTTAATTTATAAATAAGGGCTAGAGCCTGTGATTGGGCAGATAAAGAGGGGAAGGTGGAGATGAAGGTTTTGGGAGAGAGAGAGAGAGAGAGAGAGAGAGAGAGAGAGAGAGAGAGAGAGAGGACGACAGAGGAGGAGAAGGAAGAAGTGGAGAAGAAGCACCTGGCCTAGAGAAACCAAGTTATAAGGGGTCTCTTATATGGGGAAGATGGTAGTGCAGTGGTAGATCTGTCCAATCTAGGCACACAGCATGCATTCATATTAATTGAGTTGTGTTTTTATTGTCTAGACTTATTTGGGTTGGAGATTTACCGCAACCTTGTCCCACATGAAGACACCAAACCCAGACACTATTGCTGATGCCAAGAAGTATTTGCTGATAGGAGCCTGATACAGCTGTCTCCTGAGAGGCTCTGCCAGATCCTGACCAGATGCGGATGCTTGCAGCCAACCATAGGACTGAGCACAGGAACCTCTAATAAAGGAGTTAGGGGAAGGACTAAAGGAGCTGAAGGAGCCTCATCTGGCATCAATGGGAGGGGCAGCCCTAAGTCCAGTGAAGGCTTGATGCCCCAGTGTAGAGGAATGTTAGGGCAGTGAGGCAGGAGTGCTTGTGTGGGTAGGGGAGCACCCTCCTAGAAGCAGGGTAAGGGGGATGGGATAGAGGGTTTGCAGAGGGGAAACTGAGAAAGGGGATAACATTTGAAATGTAAACAAATATATTATCCAATAAAAAAAAAGAACTAGCTTTATGTCTAGAATACCTCACTCTAGTCACCAGAATGGAGGTGTTCAGCATGTCATCCTGACAGCTTTTTCTCTGCTTGCCATGTGAAAATGAATAGATGTTGGCAGCTTCTTCACCGGCTCTAAGAGACTTCATCTGCTCAGATGGTTGTTATGTAAAATACCACCAATCTTCCTTTTGACTTAATTGCAGGTACCAGAATCCTATCTGGTTTGGGTAGTAAATCCAAACATTCTAACCATTTCCTGGAGATGCTTTTACTTAACTGAAAGGACCATTTTATTTTCCATTTGCATTTGCCTTACATATCATTTAGAACCTGTAGTCATGAGCTGAGCGGTCATGTCTTCTGCTTACTATTTGCTGAGAGCCTGGGTTTTTGGTGGGCTTTTAAATTCAAACTGTTCTTCTTTTTCTGTTATCCTGTTTGGAACTGAGATGCAGTCATGGTTCCAATCTGACAAGTCCTCATATTTCAGGACATTCCTATTCGTTTTCATAATGACTTTTGAATTTGTCCTTCTCCTCTGATATTTGCCAAATTTAGTCTTCAGCAATCAGTTGTTATTTAACATTCCATTTTCCATTTCATTTTGGTGAAATGGAAAGCTCTACATTAGTGAGCTTCCGAGTAAAAATTGGAATCATATCAAGGGTTTTATACCAGATGTCATGAATACCTTTTTAGGTTTCTCTCTTTACCTGATCCCTATACCAACCTTATGTCTTTGCTGTGTTGTTTCAGAATTACAGCATAACAATCTCTATGATGCTTGGGAGAGTTTATGTTGATATATAGATCCAAAATCTCCCCTTCTGTTCTAGGTTTATGCAATATACTTCCCTCCAATTATGTGTATTCTGAGGATTATTTATTTTTCTTCTATGTTCAGGGGAAGCTACTGGAAAAAAACTGGAAAATAAAAGGAATAAAATCTTCTGAGTACTTCTACCTAAATCCCACTAGATATTGTATGCACACTTATTGACAACTACAGCTCCCATCAGAGTCTGTCTACATAGCTATACTATCTAGATTCAAGAATAGAACACTCTTTCCTATTGCTGTTTCAGGCCTTTGTGTAGTAATAGCCTTTGTGCAGTGTTAAATTCTAACATTTTTTTCATCAGTTTCCCTACCTTCTGATATCTACAAAACTGTGAATACTGCTTGCATTTAAAGCCTATTTTGAGGGGTTTCCTTTAAGGCTGAGTTACATTCTAAGATTGTACATTTTCTGCATCTTTGTAGCATAGAATGATGAAAATGCAATCCTTCCTAGGCCCAAATCTATCATGGTTGAAGAGAAGGCTGTCTGTTATAATTATTCGGCATTGTAGCCTTCATTCTTCCCTTGCACCCATGACTAGCTGGGCAGTAGGAAGGAAGGGCTTACGGTTACTCATGTGAGGTCCTCTGTCTCTCTGCCTGTATGTGATAACTATAGTTCTTGAGTAGCATTTCAAATCACAAAGAAACATCAACAACAAAAATTCTAACATGTAACACAAAGGATTACACTAAGATAATTTTAAGATGATTTTGCAAATTTTCACATGTGATTTCAGAGCACATTTGAAGTAAGGCAATTATACCTTATGTCAACTTCATATATGTAAGTAATAAGACTGTTGTTCATATATAAAAAGAATAGAATTTCATTTTGACAAAAACGAGCATTTATTGATACAAATCTTCAGAAGTACAATTTGTCAAAAATTTTAATGTTATGAATAACTGAACACCGGAATATGTAGGAACCTTTTCAAAAGCCTTCCAAATCTGCTCAGAATTATCTCACAACTTTATCATCTATCTTGCCTTCAGGCTAGAGCAACCCCAAAGATAGATTCCATTCTTACCAGGGGCTTAAACCAGTTTTAAGTCACTTTGTCTCCTTCTTCAATTGATTTAGCATCCCAGACAAAAGCTGATGGCATTAATGTTGCATATATATATGTATATATATACATATATATATACATATATATATATAATTAACATAATATATATACTTATACTATATATGTTATATATAATATAATGTATAGTATTATATTATATTATATAATGATATATAATATACATATAATACATTATATATAAAATTAATATATGCTACATATTATATAACAATATGATAGATACATAGACAATGAAAGTGAGATGACATATGCAGATTTTATTTTAATGTAAAAACTATCTCTTTTTAATTCTGTCATTTTTTTTTTTGCTTTTTATTTTTATACAGTGTTGGCTTAGTTTCTATTTAGTTCTTTGTTATAGAATATAATTAAAGAAATGTATTTCATAGCTTTAATGTGACTTTTATCTCCATTTTTAAGAACATGCATTAGAGTTAGTAAACCTCAGTTTTATTCTACTTTGTTCTGGTTGGCAGAAGAGTCTGTGAAGATGTCAGGAGCAAAAAAAAAAAAATTGAAGAATACATTGGCAAGGAAAAGAAGAATTTGGCAGAGATTTTATGTCTAGCATCATCTACTAACTGTGTATGTAGCACTCACAATTACACAGAATGAGCTTTTCTACTTTATAAAGCCAGTGAATCCACAGCTCCCCAAATGCCATTTATTTTATGCAAATGCATATTATGTATAAAACAATTGTGGCTCAAACAACCACAAATGTGAATTTTTCTTTGAAGTCAAGATATGAGTTTTAACTCTGTTGACCCAAGTTACTTTCTTATTACATAGTTTGCAAAAGTTCCTTTTCATTTCTTATTTTGAATTCATATACAAGGCTTTCATACTTCCTCACCATTCATAATAATTGAAGTTTTGTGGAATGGTTGAAATACAAAAATGCTATGTTAAGACTTATCAAGGTTCCTGATAATCCCAAGGAGGAGCCTTATTTGCTATGATGCTGCTATTTTTCTTTGCTTTGGCTCATCGATGTGAGGAGCGGGCATGGCTGCATGGGCCAAAGATGGCACCCTGGCTCTGTGCTAAAGCCCCATAACCTTGCTTGTTTTCCTCAGTTTCAATCATGCACACATGTACCTTGTTCGAGGTTAGTGCAACATCTCGCGAGATCATTCTATCAGTCAATCCTGCACGCTGCCTTGGATGTGTGCGGCTATGATTGGGTGTTGTGAGATGACATGAGTGAATGGAAGAGGATAAGTGTAAACAGTCTGAGAGAGAGAGAGAGAGAGAGAGAGAGAGAGAGAGAGAGAGAGAGAGAGAGAGAGAGAGAGAGATGATGACATGAGTGAATGGAAGAGGTAAGTGTGAACAGTCCCAGAGAATGAGAGAGAGATATATGATTGATTGATGATGATGAACTGACTGAAGACTGACTGAGAAGCTGGGGAAGCTGCAAGAAACCTCCTAATAAAGAGAAGCGGATGCAGCTGCTCTGAACTTGCTTTTTGGAGTTAATGTTGTTTATTCCACTCTCTGCTGGTCAGAGATTGGGCTCCGACAATCAGGAGGTGGTTCTTATGTTGACTATAATACAGTATTTGTTACTACTAGCACCACAATTGATTCTTTGCAATGACTCCATTTTGAAGTAGACCATAGTAGCTTTTATTTGGCAGTGCCTGTTTATATTTGAGAGACAATCGGGTTTTATTGTATTTTAAGTTTTCAAAATTATGATTGTATAAATAAACAAAATTGATCAGTATCACCCAAGGAAGCTGCAAAAGGTCTGGTTGGGAAAAAGTCGGGAGGCAGTGGGAGTGAGACAGATATGAAAAGGTAATGGGAAGTGAATATTATATTAATGCACACTATACATGCCTGGAATTGTCAAAAAATTACAGCAAATTGTTATCTCCATAGAATCATAACTACTGTGTTAATTTTTATTTAAAATTCATTCTCCTTAAATAAATTGTTGTCAGTGAAGTCACACAATGATACATTCTGGAGTTGTCTAGGGACCATTTGTTCCACTCAATATCCATTTACATTTATAACCAGTCCTGCTGCTTCTCCCACTGCTTCTGACTTCTTTCAGAGAACATACCTTTAGTGGGACTATTGTCATTAGCTTCAAGCTAGGCTACATACTTTCCTTCAACTTTCAAAATCTGACTGACATGTGTTCCTAAAATGACCAAGAACAGTAAGAATGAAGTCATGTTCCTTGTTCTGTTTCAACTTCCATCTTACAAGTCCCTTAGTGTGTTAAAATACAATGAAGATTATATTGCATAAACACTACCTAATATGGGCCCTCCTTACCTCTCTACAGTTACTGTCCTTTTATGACTTATACCCAAATAACTGAGTAGGATCAATAAAATAAAGCTACCAAGCCTCCTGAAAATGTTGAGCTAGAATAATATTAAAACTAATTATAATATGACACTGAGAGAAAGCCATTCTTCCTGAGCATCCTGCTCGGTAATATATATTTCCTATACGCAGATGTTTCCTGTACAGAGGTTTTTAGTACTTAGAAAATATTTCTAATCAGTATACAGAATATCAGATAACAATGTTAAACCCTCTATTTGTGTTATCTTGTTCTAGTTTGACTTGTTTTTGCAGGTTGTGTTCTATAGATTTCTACATTTAGAGTCATTACCTTGCACATTATCTTCTCATTTATGACCCTTAGAGGAACATCAGGAGATTGACTGCTGGCTTTTCAAGTCTCCCTAGAGGATGGACTCTACTACCAATTGAATCTGAGCCCACAGAATTGCAGGGCTGTGGACAACAAGAACAATACCATTCATCATCTGCCAACAGGTATGACCATTCAGCAAATCCTGGTACGACTGACTTTTCCTGGATAACATTTTTAAATTAAAATTGTAAGTTTAAAAAGCCAAACCTACTGTGTAGCCATGTCAATATATGACATACCAAATTGAAACCAATAATATACCCCAAACCAACCTGTGCTATCCTAGAATCCATATATCAAGTGCAGAACTATACCATTCTCATCCTGGAGTTAAATAGGTGAAATATATGACTACAGGATTGGTTAGCTGCGTAAATACAGTAGACTTTAAAATTATTACTGAAATTATTACCATCTTATCCACCCCTATAACTAAAAATGTTGAGAGTTTAAGTACCAGAAACCTTGAAAAGTCTAATAAGGTTCCTTGGAAAGTAACTCTTTTAACTTAAAAATGATGAGGTGGGGACCTCCAATGTTACCAAGGTCTTTATGGTTTGAGTTGTGTATGAAATTGAGAAATGACAGGTCCTTTTTTCTGAAAGAGATGTCCTTTATGTTCTAGCCTGAATATACTATGGTCCATTTTCATTAGGGTGAAGAACTGTGCCTAGGCAGAACAATTTAATAAGCTTTGAAGAAAATGCATGCCTCACACATTAGATCATGCAATGAGAGAATATATACATCAATTTTTAGCTATAGAAAATGACACAATGTATAAAGCTACACATTTTACACATAAAAGCTGCAAATCTGTGTAACCAATGGACATGTGAAATCAGGCAGTAGTAATGTGATTGCAGGTGCTTTCTGACATTTAGATAAATTTCATGGGTTCATCTTTGAAAGCTTCATGTTAACTGTAAATTATTGCTATTTATATCTACTGTGATTGTGCAAGACTATATAATTGGTGGTTTTATCTGTACTACCAACATTTGGGCAGGTTTTTGAAAGGTTCAAGGTCTCTTAGGAACATTACCAAAGACACGAGAAATCCTGATTGCTAAGTAGAAAAAGAGAAATGTGCATGGTTTGGAGAAAGGTTATATGTATTCATTTTCACTTCTCCCTAAATTCAAAAATTTCAACTGTGGAGTCTGCATTGCTCACCCTAGGGAATAAAAAGTGAGAGACAAAAAGGGACAGTTCTTCTGCCAGCTCCTACACAAGCCCACTCACTCTCCATGAACCTCTCACATGTCCATTCCATACCTCAGGATCTCAGCTAATGAGTGTGCGTATTTCTTTTTGATGCAATGATTTATGATTGAATTCTGCAGTCTTGCTTATTTTGTTCAGAGTAACTACCTCTTTCTATCAATCTTAATACATTCAATGTTTTCAAGAAATTATTATTAAATCGGCTTTATGTTTATGCAGCAGCACAATTACCAATATCTCAGTGCAAGGAGTGATTTGGAAATGAGTAATTAAGGGAAAAAAGTTGAATATCAACAAAAAACATTAAAAATTTTAAAATATGATGTATTCAAAAGTATACCAAAATAAAATAATTAAAAATGATGAGTTTTATATTGCTGCATAGAGCAGTAGCTTATAAATTTAATGAGCCTATCGAGGCACAGAGCAGAAGAGCCACACAGTAAATGCAGAGGGGTCAGGGACAGAAGAGATTAACTAAAGAAATAGTGGCACAGTAAGAAAAATGATTTTTTTTTAGAGGTGATGATTTATCTGCTTAAACAGTAAATACCTTATTGTACTTTCTCTTGCTGTTTTCTCTCCCTCCTGCTGAATTATTGTGTAGTGACTTGTGTGTGTTGATAGGATAAATATAGTAGTAGGATTTTTTTTTTAATCTTTGGTATTTACTACATTCAACATTCTAATTCTTATATCTCTACCTACCCAGATCTTCTCTGAATAAACACTGCAACAGAATAAATAGATAGAATTTTTAAAGTGATGCGTATAGCGTATAACAGAAATATTCTGAAGAATGTTTTTCTTCAGTTTCTCTTAATTAGTAAGTTTTTTAGGAACTAAGCCTTCAAACAATTATCTTTAGATCTTGACATTTTTTTGCTATCTATTATGAGTGTGCTGATGAATACCAGCAAGAAGGACAGCGGTAATGGCCAGTTAATTTCTTGTCTTTCAAAACAGGTATTTAAGCTTGAAGTTCAAAAGGCAGGGCAGTCCCTAAATCCATAACTCCTTGACTATGCTTCCCTATTGAACACCTCCTGTGTGGTGTATTGGAATTGTTTGTTTCTACTTCCAATGGCTGCATCCAGAGACATTAATTCAAATTAATTTCCAATAAGATCAGGCCGAGAGGGCATTGTTTTGTTTATAAAATCCTAGTATAAGCAATTAAATAGAAAGATTACAGGGTCCCCAATGAAGGAGCTAGAGGAAGTACCCAAGGAGCTGAAGGGGTCTGCAGCCCCATAGGAGGAACAACAATATGAACTAACCAGTACCCCCAGAGCTCCCTGGGACTAAGTCACCAATCAAAGAGAACACATGGTGGTACTCATGTCTCTAGCTGCATATGTAGTAGAGGATGGCCTAGTCGGCCATCAATGGGAGGAGAAGCCTTTGGTCCTATCAAGATTCTGTGCCCTAGTATAGGGGAATGCCAGGGCCAGGAAGCAGGAATGGGTGGGTTGGGAAACAGTGTGAGTGGGGAAGGGATAGGGGATTTTCAGAGAGGAAACTTGAAAAGGGGATAACATTTGAAATGTAAATTAAAACAATGTCTAATAAAAAAGAGAGGGATAACTAAATAAATGAATTAAACCAGCCATTTATTAAGATCGCTACTCATTCACCAAACATTGTCACACATTGCATGACAGCCATGAAGCAGTGTTTGGTTGTGGATATACATTGCAGTTAATAAACACAGCAATATAAGTTTTAGGAATCATGGCACAATTTGGGAGTGATTTTGGAGATAAGCCATTGCAGTCTCCTGAGTGAGTTCCATATCCTCTTTTAATGAGGACTTTATTCATATATATGGTATTTATGCAATATTGATGACATGCCAACATCCTTATATATTTCCCTATTTATATATTATTCTGTTTGTTATTATACAAGAAAACTTATACTCACTGCTGCTAAACAATTTAAGTAAGGCCCTGTGTGTATGAAAAATTATACAGTTGCTTTCCATGACCACTTGTGAGATTCCATACACTGTGCTTTCCTTCATTTAGAAAATAGAGACACTTAGAGAATAAAGAGAGTCTATTACATTTTTCTAACTAATGGAGTATGAGACAAGGGGGTAAGAGATAACTTTTTTTTTTTTTTTGAGACAGGGTTTCTCTGTATAGCTATGGTTGTCCTGGAACTCACTTTGTAGACCAGGATAGCCTCGAACTCAGAAATCCACCTGTCTCTGCCTCCCAAGTGCTGGGATTAAAGCTGTGTGCCACCACCACCCACATCTTGGCAGTGGGTTTCTGCCATGGAGTTTTTTGACTATACAAGTGATTATACACCCACCCACATTAGAGAAGCCTAGATATAAGGGACTGCTGGTGACTCTAAAAATTATGGAAAGGTAGGAGTAATGTCTGCCCAGTTGTCAATGAAATGCTCAGACCTACTACCTAAGGAAGTTTCTTCTATCAAGCAATTTGTGAAGCTTGAAGAGATACTTTTCTAGTTGAGGCTTTACTTGTGAACCTGATAAGAATCCCCACAAACTCCCCCTCAGTTCCTCACTGGCAAATTCCATGTATCTATAGGTGCAATTTTAAGTTGCTAGGGCATAGTTAGTTGTTGCCTACAGTGTGTATCTCACATATATAGTATTTTAAGTAGAGGCAAATCCAAAACTGGCTTACCTTCAGCTTCTGTTCTACTTGTAATTTTAGTCTTCTGCTAATTTAAGATCCAGCATTCTTTCCAAATAATCTAGAGTTCTTATGAGAAAATTGACTTGAGGATTTCACACCTGTCTTATGGAAGGCTCTCTGAGTAGTGCTTGCAATTTTCATTTTTCACAAACTCCTGAAGGCATGCTTAGGAGCATTAAAGTTGAGATCATTTCCTTATATTTTATTGCTTTGGTAAGCTAGGGACGCTTACTTCAATTACTTAGAATGGATATAGGTCAAAGCCTTTCATGGAAAAGGGATAATTTTAGAAAGCTAATCATCCCCAGGTTAGTTTATTGCTGTTGTTTTACCATAATAAAATACTTAAGTGATAATGGGGAGAAAATCATGGTCTTTCATCCAGTTCTTTATGTTCTCTGTTGCTTTGTCATATAAAGGTAAGTATAAAACAGGCTTATCTTGTATTTCTTTATAAAATAATAAAAGCCACGGGACATTTGAACTCTCCATCGATTCAGAATTTGTTAGCAAATCTTTATTCATAAGATGCTTGCGTATGTGTGTGGTTGTGTGTATCTTAAACAATAGTAAGTTCTTCCTACGGAATAGTCTGAAATACCTATCTTTACTTGTGTTACTCTTAAGAACAAATACGATTTCTAAGCGTCTATATGGGGCTTTGCATTTGTTTAAGCACAAAATAACCCAGATCCACCATAAAAGCTGGTGGTTACGAGACAACCCCAGGATTTTTCTTTCATTTCAATTTAGTTACACAAATTCAATTGTATAATCAGAGTTACAAACTCACCTTTTCCTGAAGGTCAATTTAGTTTGTTTGAGAGGTACCATCACCTTCATGGTGGTAATTTCTACTGTATGTGCCCAGTGGGTAAAATTGTGGTTCGCACACAGATGGAGTTCATATTTATATTTTGATGGTTGAATAATATAGAACAGGTAGGCAGATTTGTCACTCAGACATTGCACCAATGATGTTGCTAAACAGGACTGAGGATGATCATTGTTACATATAGCTAGAACTGCATCTTTATATTATTTGACATGTTAGACTTATGTGCAGTCACTATAGACAGAGGTTGAAATTTTTACAGTATAGCTCATGAAATATAAAATGGAAAAAAAGAACCTAGTATTCTTTCATTAAGAAATGTTAAAATTTTTGAAGCCTAAGCATGTATATCTACCAATGAACATATCCACTCAATGGTACTAGTAAATGAAGAAAAGTGGCTGTAAGCTTTGATCAATGTATAATTCATTAGCATAAATATATTCCAACATATGTGCAGCAAGTGCGTTATTAGAAGGCTCATCTGTGTAGGGAAATGCACCAGTAAACTGGGATGCAAAGAGTAAAAGCAAACCAACTGGAAGAAAAGGGAAGTGAAGACAACGGAAAGAACACCATTAACTAAAGAATCCATGAACTCATTGGACTGAACATTGGGTCCCCAATGGAGGAGTTAGAGAAAGGACTGAAGGAGCTGAAGGGGTTGCAACCCCATAGGAAGAACAACAACATCAACCATCCAGACCCTCAAAGGTCCTAGGGACTAAACCACCAACCAAGGAATACACATGGAGGGACCCATGGCTCCAGCCACATAAGTAGTAGAGGATGGCCTTGAAGGGCATCAATGGGAGATGAGGCCCTTAGTCCTGTGAAGGCTTGATGCCCTAGTGCAGGAGAGTTTAAGGATGGGGAGGCAGGAGTGGGTGGGTGGGGGGCCACCCTCATAGACTCAGGGGGAGGGGAGTGAGATAGGGGTTTCCAGTGGAGGAGGGGAGAACTGGGAAAGGGTATAACATTTGAAATGTAAATAAAGAAAATATCCAAGAGGGTTAGGGGGAAGAAATGTTCTGAATAAAGCCTACATCCTGCCTTATCATGCAATACTATCTTTCAGCAAGGACTTTGGGATTCAACTGACAAGGTTTAATAAAACATAAAGGGGCTTCTTCCTATAATCCCACTAATTTAAAAAGAAAGACAAACAAACAAAAAAAACTAACAAACAAAAGAAAAGAAAACTGAGATGGTACTCTAACACCATGCAGCACTTGTGGACCTCTGAACTGGATGATGCTTTCCAGATTGGAGAAATGTAAATCATAGGTGTTAGAAGGCAGAACGTGGTAAACAGGAGTATCAGGTGGCCCCAAGGGGCTTAAGATCCCATTCTGTTTACACCTGAAAGAATCCAATTCTTTGGACTGTGGCTGGAATCCGGACATGTGACACAGAAACATTTCTTTGTGAAATGTTAACAGGAAAGGGATTTTAGATGCAGTTAGAGTCGAGTCTGTATTACAGTTATGGCCCTCCAATGAAAGACTCTCAGACTTTCTTTGTCAAATGGAACCCCCACAGTTTCTCCAGATTCCAGGATGCTCATAGTAAGTATGTGACACAGAACATAACCTAGCCCCAGCTGCCTCATTTGTTTCTGCCTGTATGTGAGGCCACATACACAGAATCCAGTGTAGCCACTGCTAGATTGTGCGGTTATAATCTTATCATTGTGTAGAAATCTGGTAAGCAGCACAACTAGCTGGAGACCAGGTTTCTTCTGCACACCAGTTGAACTCCTTTAGTAACTCACTAACAAGTTCGCTTCTGACAAGCATCTGTTTTTGGATATTACATCTCTTTTTTAAAATGTATTAGGTGATTTACAATGAATTCCATATAAATTCTGTCCCGAGTGGTTTCAGGGAAGAACAAACAAACAAAACCCTGCAAAACTTTAAAAGACAATCACAATTTTGTGGATACTCAAAACTAGACTCTACTAACAAGGTTTCATCTTCAGTGACAAACTATATTTATCCAGTGATTCTGATGATAGGCCTTTGCTCACATTATTCCATCAGAGTGTGGTCCATAATTATTTATAATAATTATTTTGCAAATATTATAGCCCCTTTTACACAATTTCTGTCAACTTTAACAATTTTTCTATCTCTATATGTAACTAGACACACTGACAAAATAAAAACAAAAAGAACTAAAGAAAAAAAAAAAAGGGTGAACTCCACGCCAACTTATGGGTGCCTAAGTGTAAAGCGTTTGAATTGTGTAGGTATATCTCCTCTATTTAGGATCAAAGAGTCCATAATTAGTTCTCCAAGGGAGCCTGAAGAGGTCTCAAAGAAAATGAGAAAGATGAAAACAACTTCTAATGCAGAAGCACAAGAATAAAAAGAAGTTGAATATTTTGAACTGAGTTTGTTACTGATGCGATATAATATAGGAAGCTGAAGCCACACCTTTTTAGCTTCTGTTAAACACTAGTTATTTATATGGTGTTTTTGTCATATTTACTAGGCTACAATTCTCAAACAATACTATTAAGTTCAATAAAAAGTAAAAGAAAGTAACATTTTGTGTGTGTGTGTGTGTGTGTGTGTGTGTGTGTGTGTGTATTTGTGTATAAACAACATAAAATCTTGGGTAACTAGATACATGTGAATAAGGAACAAAGGAAGTTTATATTATAGGAAAAATTTCTCAAATGTGAAAAAAACTATCAAGATAATACAAACCAAAGCACATTAATACTTATTTTGGATCATATTATAATTTTGCATTTGTATATTAAAAACAGTGGTTAAATTATGACTTCCTGCTTTAAGGAACAACTTGGAAAGATACGATACCTAATTACACAGAATCTAGGTATCCAGATCATACATTTTGAAGGTTTACATTTACTTTCAAATATTGTTTTAATGAGTCATAAAAAGCTTATCAGTATACAGTAACGTTAACATTCACTTGTGGCCATGTGTGTGTATATAAGGGGCTGTATTGGTGAGGGTTTTGGTATCAAATTCAAGACCTCATGAGTACTAGATTAAGGCTTTACCACTGAACTATTCTGTAATCTAACTGTACTAGCTAGTTTTTGCGTCAACTTGACACAGCTGGGTTATCACAGAAAGGAGCTTCAGTTGGGGAAATGCCTCCATGAGATCTAGCTGTGAGGCATTTTCTCAATTAGTGATCAATGGTCCCTTGTGGGTGGGACTATCTCTGGGCTGGCAGTCTTGTGTTCTATAAGAGAGCAGGTTGAGCAAGCCAGGGCAAGCAAGCTAGTAAAGAACATCCCTCCAAGGCCTCTGCATCAGCTCCTGCTTCCTGACCTGCTTGAGTTCCAGTCCTGACTTCCTTGGTGATGAACAGCAGTATGTAAGTGTAAGCCAAATAAACCCTTTCCTCCCCAACTTGCTTCTTGGTCATGATGTTTGTGCAGGAATAGAAACCCTGATTAAGACACTAATATACTATCCACAGATCATAAATGCAATCTAATTTTGATTCCTGGTTTAATGAAATGCTTTTCTTTAATGTACCATTGAGATGTTTAAATATCAGTAAAAAAAAAAAAAAATCAATTCCTGTCTATATTTGGTAAACATTTTAAGGAACTCTACGGAAATCTCAGAAATAAAAACCTAAATTATAAACACATACATGTATGGGTTACCTCTACACCAAGTATAGGAAAATGCCGTTGGATTTTCTCTTTTTGTGTGCCACTGAAAATTACAAAAACATCCTATTTTGTTTGTAATGTAAGTGATATTTAATATTCACATAATATTAAACTAAGTGATATTTAATATTCACATGGTCTGGGAAAAGATAAATGACTTTTTTCAGGTGAATATTCGACTTCATTTTTTAAATCAAATTTCCTTAGGTAAACACATCTGATTTATGTGTTCATCTGTTCTTACCTGTAAATACTACTAATAATGAAAAGGACATTAATTAATTCAACTCAGTTCAAGTAGTTGGTGTATACCACACACTATTCTACTCATCTGGTATAGTTTAATCGTTAATTCTTCCTGCAAGTCTCTCAAACCTTTTATAGAATGAACACGAAGCATAGGAAGTTCCAAAGACCCTTTCCTTAATGGCATCTAGTGTACTGAACTGAGCCTCCAGTGTGAATAAGGCCCCAGATTCAGCATTCGATACTGTTCTCCTTTTCAACAATATTTAATACCTAATTGGGTGGACAATTAACTTGACTTCATAATTAATAAGCTACTGAAATCTACTGACAATGCTTCTGTTTCTATATATTTAATAGCTGTCTTTCTTCCATCTTTGTTGTGGTACTGTACATTGAATCCATGGCCTCACATTTTCTGGGCAAGCTCTTTATGACCGAATTCTGTGAATATGTGAATTCTGGTCAACCCATTTAATGTCTGGAATAAAGGTTGTTTTCTTTATTATCTTTATTATCTCTCCCATCTTGCTCTGCCAATCAAGATGAAAGAGAGATATCTTTCCTCCATCATGCCCTGTAACCACCTTGGAGTTAGCTTGCATGTCTAGATATCTATCTAAATAATTGCTTTCCTCTTGACTTGTGGTTATATTAATATCCTTAAATAATTCCACGTCAATGAGTTTAGAACCTATTCTCTCTTTTTTATTGTAATTAGTATATCTAGTCAGCATGTTTGTAATGCTCTGTCCAAAAGGAATATATTAATAAATGAATAGACAAGATTAGATGGAAGAAAGGATCAAAAGCATCAAAGAAGATGAATATTACAGAAATAATAAAGGGTTTATTTTCAGCCAGTACAATAACAGTTTTTTTCAGAAAAAAAATTGTATACATAAATTACAAGTAACAGTTAAGAGTTTCTTTACAGGTCAATGGAACACATGTTTCACAATGTAATATTATAGTTCCAACCCATATAAAATAAAATGTAAGAAGATACTTTTAAAATATAAGGGAAAAATTGACAAACATGTGTATATTGGGATACAACATGTATGTATATGTATATGTACATGTATATGTTCAAATGTGTGTGTGTGCATTTGATGTTCTTGATCATATAACCTATTTCTGTATACTTATAATAAATAATTCATAGTAACTGCACAACATGATGGCACAGCCCCCTATAGATTCATGAGTTTGAACAAGCTTATCAGGCCAGGGAGTGGAATGTGGTTGTTTGAATATACTTGACCCAGGGAGTGGAACTGTTAGGAGGTGTGGTCTTGTTGGAGGAAGTGTGGCCTTATTGGGAGAAGTGTTTCACTGTGGGGGTGGGCTTTGAGACCCTTCTCTGAGCTCTTTGAAGACAATCTGTTCCTGGCTTCCTTTGGATGAAGATGTAGAATTCAGAACTGTCTCAGTTCCTCCAGTGCCATGCCTGTCTTGATACTGCCATGCTTCCGGCTTTGATGGTAATGGACTTAGCCTCTGAACCTGTAAGCAAGCCCCAATTAAATGTTGCCCTTTATAAGAGTTGCCTTGGTCATCATGTCTCTTCACAGCAACGGAAACCTTAAGACAGTGATTAATGTGTTCCAACTGAATAAAGAAGGAAGACATACAAAAGCACAAAACTCATGGGTGTTTAGTGATCTTCAAAAACAATGAAACCATAAAAATTTGCTCAAAATTGAAGCTTAGAAAAAATGTATTTTCTGTTAGTTTAAAATTTTTACTTTTTTTTTCTCTTTATTAGATATTTTCTTCATTTACATTTCAAGTGTTATCCAGAAATTTCCCCATCCCCTCCCCCATCCCCGCCATGCTCCCTTACACACCCCCTCCCACATAATGGCCCTGGCGTTCCCCTGTACTGGGTACTTTGCCTTTTTCTATGTATTTACTTTGTTGTAATTCCTGGAAACAGACATCCTTGATAATCAAGAACATACTAATTAGTTAGGTAAATATATAGTATGGGAATGATACATTCACCCCAGAATTTTTATTTGCTCCTCATTCTTTGGGATATTGACAATCATAATTATTTTAAATAATATCCAAAAGTAGACTCCACACACAACATCAAAAGATCAGTATACTTCTGAACAGAATGAGAAGATCATTATAATTAAAAAATAAAAACACCAAAAATTTACAGAGGCAAACACCTATATATAATGGCCTTCAGGAGGAAAGAGCTGTAGAAACAGGAGATAAGAGGACAAATCTTGGCATTATTGAACACTTAATGAGGATAAAATTAAGGCACACTTTAAGAATAAAAACCAAGAATACATTAAAAGAAAAACAATAATGTATATCTACGCTAGCCAGAGTTGGCAGAAGACACAAAGCTAATACAGGGAAAAGCCATGTGGATTAGATTGCCTTAAAGAATGCTGTCTGGGTAGTCCAATGAAGACTGTGTCACACTGGAAAGGATGTGGATCCATTATTCCCAATATAAAGTAAATTAAAGTCCTAGGCGATTCCTTAGTGAGCTGCTTATCCTCAGTCTATATTGGAATCCTGAAGCAGTCAGTCTTAAGGCTGGTGAAGGAATGATTCGGCGATGATATTGATGGACTAGCCATCGAGAGTGAGAGAAAAGATGCAAAGCAAGGCTTTCTTCTTTCACGCCCTTATATCTGGGTGGCTTCTTGGTTCAAGCAACTAGATCAAGAAAGATCCCCCATAGGAGTACCTAGCTAGTTGGGTTTTAGTTATTCTACATATAGCAGTCAAGTTGGCAACCAAGATAATCATCACTGCACCTAGAATATGAGTAATTATAACTTAATAGTATAGCATGATACCAAGACATCAACAAACACATTAGAAGTGAGAATTCACAAATGTAAACGTTAGTCACTGAAAGAACATCAAAGCATGTATAGAAAGTGTATGAATAGGTAATGAAATGGTGAGGAACTTGGGCAGTTAGAGAAACACGTGCTTTAGTTTGGGCTCCCTTGTAAAACAATGCGGAGTAAGTTATGTTTTAAGTGTTAGTAAGGAACACTCTTACAAACTAGAAAGAATAGAAAATTGTGTTTTATTATTGAACTATTATTGTAAGCAAAGAGTTTCCACCTGCTTTTGAATCTTCTAAGGGATGATTGAGGGGGTACTTTTAAATTGACTCTCCCAAGGGTAGAGAGGCTGGAGGAGCTATAGATACCCGGAGCCTACAGTTGGAGGCTATTTCTGATCGTGATAATTTCCTGAGGTATTAGGTTGTGCTGTTATATGAATCATATAATATCCCTAGCTTGGGTTAAAAGCCAGGAGTTAAAAATCCAGTGCCCTGAGCTTTCCTTGTAGTTTTGTTATTGTTTCAGAATACTCCCTGGGAGTTCCCATTCTAAAATATGAGATGCATAAATGGAACCTAAAATGAGCTTGTAAGTTGGAGGTAAGCCTATACAACCTCCGGCATACCACCATGGCTTGTCTAATCAATAGAATGTTCAGTAGATGCATAAATTAGAAATGCATGTTGAATATTGAATGCACTGTTTTATGGTTTTATTATATGCATAACAAACAGTATCATAATGCTGTTTGATTTTTTTTAAACTTTTGCTAGCTATAAAACAACCTCATTAATTGCCTTTTTCATTTATGGATCACTAAATCAATATGGGTCACTTCCTTCAGATATTTCACATAGTTTTCAGAAACAACAGTGTGCCTATTGTATAATCACATTCATATTATTTTCAGATATTCTTAAAACTGTTGTAAAGGTAAACCCTAATAGATTCACACAGAATGATGTTGATTAAGTTAGGTTTAAATCAACAGGATAGATAACTATTTATTTGAAATACTCTTGTCCTTATTATTTGGTACCTTCTTTTAAGCTATGTTCTAAGGAAGTAGTATATATTTATTTAAAATAATCTGTGGCCTTTAATAGATAATTCCCTTTAAACTTGGTAGACATTGCTGCAGCACACATTACAGTAGTATTTATACTTGTCAAGTCCTCACATGGCTTCCAGAAATTTGACCTAACTAGAAAAGGTAGGAAACCAAGAAAAGACAAGCACACATACAGAAATATTGACACAGAAAACTGGGATATAGAGGACTGAGTTTTCTGTTGAAGCAACCAGAGCACCTTCTAGGAGTTCTGTGTGTTTAAGATATCAAGTTGAACAGAGAGGTATGGTTATTGAATACAGCTGAAAAAGGAGATGGTTATTACATAGTGATAAACAAGGATGCAGTGTTTTTATATACAGCTACACAAAGAGGTAGACCTAACTGATCTCAGTAGGTATGGTCTCTGTAGGGGAGTAATTTTGAGCTGTAAGTATCCAGGGAATGGAAGCATATTGTTCATACACTATCAGTATTATACAGGAACCCAAGGAAGGCATTACATACCTTCTGGGCATCATCTGTAGAGGCTTCTGTCATTTCCATGGGGTTGAGGCATTGGAATCCTTGACATGGCTATACCATGCTATTGGCACACATTTCCTCAAAACTTCATTCACTGAGGCATGCTACCCACATATATTTGAAAGTGTAAGTACACATTGTATAAATATGGAGTTTGTTACTCACCTTAATGCCTACCTGGGTGTTCTCAGTGCTCTCCCTCCCATTTGTTCCATTTATTCCCTTAGACAAGTTCATTTCTACGATCACGTCTTATATACATAGTTATATGTGTCTATATACAATTTAGAAACCAGCAATTGTGATATAAAGAGCACATGTGATATATTATTTCTAAGAGTGGCTTAATATTCTTAATGTTGCAAACATTTTCATTTATCTTAAGATTTTTATTTATCTTGTAATTTTAGCTTTTGTGAAATATGCTTGCAAATTAACCATATGTATGTTTTATGAGTTGTAGTATGTCTTATATTTTAGTATACAATTTCATTTTAGATGTAATATATATGCAAATTTATAAATACATAATAAATATTCTTTACCTTTTCCTTGTTTATATTTTCATGTGTGTTTGATGAACAATTCTTTTATATTACTTAATTGGTCATGTTAATACATGGTGCTCTTAGACTCTATTTAAAGCTTAGCCTTTTCTAATATCATGACAATGTTTTCCCAAGCATCTCTCCCTAAAATATGTCTTGTTTTCATCAATTACATCCAGATTTGCAATTCATGTCCAGCTGGTAAGGGACACTGTGAGATGAGCCATTCTAATGTGACTTGTTCCTTATACTGGTCACCACACTTCTACTGGACAGATTGATCATTCTTTCTCCACTTCACCTGTTTGACTCTCTTAACAAAACAGGACACAATATATGTATAGGTCTATTTATAGACTATGTAATTCTTGCACACAGCTTGGAAGTTTGCAAATTGATGCAATGGCTTTGGAAGGCTGCTTGAGACATCCCGTAAATTAGAACAAATGCTTGTACCTATGATTGCAGCTTTATTTCCTAGTGTGTTGTAATTTAGGACTCCTTTCAGTAGCTTCAGAGGCTTCCAGGATCCAGCAATATACAGTGAATTATTTTAATTTTTGCCTAGTAACTGCCAATTCCCAGGCACTCATTCTCAGTATATGTGTTCAAGTGACAACCATTCTCTGGTTTCCCCCATTTTGCCATCCCTTCCTTTCCAGGTTCCAGCTACATTTAACATAACCTTCAAGAATACTACCCATGCTGTGCAGGCTGCCTCACTTAAGAGCCTCTAAGTGGTACAGAGTCTATGGTTCATTGCTCTGCTCTGTCATTATCAGGTATGATCAAACTTCAGGCTTTGGGTGATCTGTGTACCTCAACTGCTCTGAGATATAGAAGTATAATTAAACCATATACCTATGCCTATGCCTATGCCTATGCCTATGTATATACAGAATATACATAATATATACAGAATAAGTATAAACATGTATATACAGAATAAGTATAACCCTATGTTTACCATAAAGAAAATATCAGAATGTTCAGAAAAGAAATAATTGTGATCATGAAATAATTAGAAAAGGCAAAACAGTTATGAATATTGTTAATTTAAGATAATAATATAAATCAACCACCACTCTTTGCTATAGCATTGGTAGATCCACAAACACAATGTAGGGAGGGGCGATCTCCACTCCAGAAGAAGGGAAAGTCTTGTGAAATAAATTTATATCACAGAAAAACAACTCAGTAAACTAGAAGAATTTATTTTGTCTCAGAGATTGGCAGGGTGTTGTCCACCCAGGAAGCAAACATGGCTGAGCTAAAGGCAACTGAAGCCTATAGGGTGGAAAGTTCACATCTGATTTTCTTCAGAAGCAGAGAGTAGGGTATACTGATTCTTAATGTGTTTCCTCTCTTTTCTCAGTCTCAGAATCCAGCCCATGGGTGATGTTACCATCTTTTATGTGGGTCTTCTGTCGTCCTATAACCCTTGCTGAAAATGTTCTTACAGTCAGACCCACATTAAGCTTCACTAATTCCTGTTATGATCTTTAATTTGATCAATTAGATATTAACTACCACAATAACAGCATAATACCCTTCTTTTTTAATCAGTAAAATTGATGAATTCTCAAGGGTAACCAAAAGGAAGATAAAATAAGGTCAACCTTACTGTGGGAGGAGCCAAAACCTGCCAGTTAGTCCTTAGTTATATAAGAATGCAGGCTGAGCTGTCCAGGAAAAGCAAATCAGTAAGCAGTATCTCTTCATGGTCTCTGCTTCCTTCCCACCTTGAAATCCCACCCTGACTTCACGTTAATGATTGCCTACAAAATGTAAGCTGAAATAAAGTCCTCCTTTCCCAGGTTACTTTTGATCAGTGTTTTGCCACAGCAGCCGAGAAACTCGAGGACACAAAGAATACATAATCACAGAATAGTTAGCCACAGAGTTCTAAAGGACCATGTCCATGGCAGTATCAAACAAAAATTTAAACAATTCTCAACATCAAGTCCCAATATTGAGAGTGTTAATTTTCCAGCAAAAAGATACAATCAAACATAATGGATTAGAAAATAGGATCCATCTTTCAGCTTTGTCCAACAACGTACCTCCAAGTTTTAAGAGAAGAGCAAAAGAAAACAGGGTTAATATCCATGAAATATAATTCCTCCTGTGTTCACTTGGTCTTCACAATCAAAAAGGCAACAACCACTAAAGAAATCAATTCTACTATTTGATACACGATCTGATAAAATGGTCTGTTATACTTGAGGTATTAGTTTAAGAACTCAAAAAATGAGAGCACCACCCATCCCGCCATCTCTCCTCTGAACCCAGCGGTCGCACCTAGGGCCTGCCCTGTGCTTCGCATACCCCAGGACTTTAAGATCGCATCGGGGTTACTCCTGAGTGGAGTTCAGCGGAGGTTTGGGGAGCAGTGGGCCAGCAGTTGGCTGCAGGGGCAGGATCTGAGAATTCTGCCCCACCGGAGGCTGGGCCTGTCCCAGCCAGAGCACCACCCACCCCGCCATCCCTCCTCTGAACCCAGCGGTCGCACCTAGGGCCTGCCCTGTGCTTCTCATACCCCAGGACTTTAAGATCGCATCGGGGTTACGCGTGAGTGTAGTGCAGTGGTGGTTCTAGGAGCAGTGGGTCAGCAGTTGCCCACAGAACAGTGGGTCCTTTCTGGTCTGCACCATCGCCAGGTCTCCTCAGGAAGAGATGGCAGGAGGCAAGCGTAAGAACAGAAGCAACAGAACCCAAGGGTACTTGGCATCACCAGACCCAAACTCACCCACTAC